>CM052700.1:80415119-80437678 GCA_028551405.1 Uromys caudimaculatus
GTACTCTTGGTTTCTGTTCTTTATGTTCTTACCCTTGCCTTTTGCCATCTTGTTAACTCTGATGTTAGCTGATCTTACTCTGTCTGGTTGTGGCTTGCCCCTCCTGCAGGCCTCTGTGTCAGTACTCCTTGAAGACCAGCTCTCTCTGAGAGGTGTTTGGGTTTGGAGAGCTGTGGCACAGGGTCTGCTCTGGGGTGCAGAAAGAAATCAGAAGGATCTTGTTCCCAGTTGTCCCTTGGTTCCTGTGCCCTGAACGCTCTGCAAGGGTCCCTCTTGATCCAGTGAGTTTGAACAGAAGTGGTGGTTTTACCTGTGCTCAAAGGTGTGTCAGCACTCCTGGGATACCCGCTCTCTCCTGGAGCCTTTGGCCCAGGCTGAGGTCACCAGGCACAGGCCCCTGGTGACCCAGGCAGAGGTCTCCAACCACAGATGAAACTGGAAGGTTCAGAGGTTTCCTGGCCCCGGGTTCTCAGGCCCTGGATCCCGGTGTATCTGGGCGGGTCTGGGTGAGAGGTGTTGCTCCCATTAACCCCACTCACGGCTTTTCCAAGCTCCTGGGAGGGTATCTTTCTCCGGAGCCCGTTGGCTACGGACTCCTGGTGGCCCAGGTGGAGGTGTCCACCCACAGGTGGAAACCGGAAGGTTCAGAGTTTTTCTGTCCCCGGGTTCTCAGGCCCTGGATCCTGTCAGATCTGGGCGGATCTGGGTGAGAGCTGTTGCTCCCCTCAACCCCATACAAGACTTTTCCAAGCTCCTAGGAGGGTATCTTTCTCTGGACCTGGTTGGCTATGGACTCTTGGTGGCCCAGGCAGAGGTTTCCACCCACAGGTGGAAACTGGAAGGTTCAGAGTTTTTCTGTCCCCGGGTTCTCAGGCCCTGGATCCGGCAGATCCGGGCGGGTCTGGGTGAGAGGTGTTGCTCCCCTTAACCCCACTCACGGCTTTTCCAAGCTTCTGGGAGGGTATCTTTCTCCGGAGCTGGTTGACTATGGACTCCCAAGTTGACATTCTAAATTAACTATCATCCAATTTTTTCTTAGGTTTATATGGACTACAAATGTTTGCAGTCAAATCATCTTTTATTTCTTTGCTTTTGTTTTGTTCTCTATCCTTGATTTCTACAAATTATTCTTTGTGCTAATATTTAAGAGCTATAATCCATATAAAGCATTGTTTCATTAAAACATTAACTTTGAAGAACCAGAATAGGCTCTAGTCACCTAAGATATGCCAAATAAGGTCATTTCTCTCTTGTGTCCAGTGTAACTTTCTATATGTGTCATGATGTTCTCTTTTTGTGCAATGTAATTCATATTTTCCTTTGGCTTTTAGATTGTTCCTAACTTCATAAAGCGTATCCAGACCAAAATCAAAGATCTTCTGCAGCAGATGGAAGAAGGGCTGAAGACAGCAGATCCTCACGATTGCTCTGCATACACTGGTTGGACAGGTGGGGTAGTAACTGTTATGTTCCATTACTGAACTATGCTATATAAGCTGAGACTTTGACATCCTCTCCTATTTTAAGATGCTGACCTTTATACCTTTGAAACATTAAACAATTTTATTATGAGATGTTTTATAGTTTTGCTGTGAAGAAATACTTTCTGAAGGTTTGATCTTTAATATGTAGTATTTTTATAACATTATTTATTTAATCCAATGTACAATAGTGCAAGTGGGTGATAAGAAAAGGCCTAATTTATGGTTTATTTTGTTGGTTTTAGTTTTGTTATTTTTTTTTGTGTGACATGTTGTGATTAAATGGTTTATCTGGTCTATTTTATAAATGATTACTTTGTTGGTTATACTTAATTTGATTAAAATGATTTTAATTAAATTATTTATACACTTGAATATTTTATTTTAATGATGGTTTTTTTTAACATCATTTAAACAAAAAGTCATATAATTCAGAACCAAAAATGTATCATCTCAAAATTAAAAAGCCATAACTAATTTTACATTTTTACTATTGAAACACTAGAATCCACTTCCTATATTCAGCTCTCTTGGCAAGTATCCCACTGCTCTGGCACCTTCTGTATCTTGGGGTCCCCAGTGCAGATTCACAGATTGTGCAGTGGCCTCTCTGGGCCTCCATAATCTCCTCTGCTATACATCAAACATTAACTGTGAAGGAAACTTCCACAACCTCTCTAAATTATATTTGCATCAGCTTTGACTTGTTAATATTTGTTCGGCTAGGGAAATCCCTTCGTCATTTCCTTTTATAGATTGGCTGCATGGGATTTTGTCTGGTGGGTACCACTCCATTTAGCTTTCAGCATTTCTTCAACCTTCTCATGTCCCTGATCACAGAATTTGGTTTCAACATTACATTCTTGGTGCTCTTTTTCTCCTCAAAGTATACATTTTGTTATTTTTTTCTTGCCTGCTCGCTCTTTTTCATTATAGATCTGTATAAGAGTAGTCACTGATCATCACATAACAGTCAATGCAACGCTATTTTGAAATCTTTGACAGTGATATTACTCCAAAACTCTTCAATTTAGACTTTGGTAAATTTTTAGGACAAGGCTAAAAAGCAACCACATTTTTTCCAGCTTATCTCAGGAATGATCGCTAATCCAGTTGCTATTTTTCCTCTGAAACCTCTTGAGCTGGGCCTCCGTAGTCCACAGCGCTTTCAGCGCTACTGCTTTCCAAGCTCCTGCTAGGATAGCCCATTAAGCCCTACTAACAGAGTTCAATTGCTTTCCTAATCCAAAGCAACAAAGTCTTCCACATTCCTCTCTAAAACAGTGGTTCTCAACTTTCCTACAGTTCTGCATGTTGTTGTGGTGGCCCCAACCATAAAATTATTTTTGTTGCTACTTCATAACTGGAATTTTGTTACCATTATGAATCACAATGTAAATATCTGATATATAGGATATTTGATATGTGACCCTGTGAAAGAGTTGTCTGACCCCCAAAGGGGTCATGACCCACAGGTTGAGAACCAGTGCTCTAAATAATAGCATGGTTGGTATTGTCACAGCAATATTCTAGTTCCTGGTACCAAATTCTGTCTTAGTTGCTCTTCTATTGTCAAGAGATACCATGACCAATCCAACTTATAGTGAAATGCATTTAACTGGGGGCTTGTTTATAATTTCATAGGGTTAGTTCATGATCATCATGGCAGGGAGCATGGTAGCAGGCAAGAAAGCATGGCACTAGAGCAGAAACTGAAAGCTTATACCCTGATCCATCTGTAGGTGGCAGAGAACAGTGAGACTGGGGCTGGCATAGGCTTTTGAAATCTCAAAGCATATCCCAAGTGACATCCCCCCTTCCACAAGACCACATGTCCTAATCCTTCCTAAATAGTTCTACCAGTTGAGGACCAAGGTGGTTCAAACACATTAGCCTATGGAAGTCATTCTCATGAAACTAACTATACAAAAGTTCTGTCAGCTTAGAGATTCTCTCTGTTGATCTTTAGAAACTTATAGAGGGCTCACTGGATTCTACAGGTGCACCATAGGGGTCAGTCACAAGTGGAGGTGAGTGTGGTAGAGGCTAGATTCGGTGACTTATTAAGGTCAAGGACTCAGAATGCTAATTGGTTCTAGGGATTCTTGGTAGGTAGGGTTCCCTCACTCAGGATGATCTTTTTTAGTTCCACTCATTTGCCTGTAAATTTTATAATGTCATTGTTTTTAATAGCTGGGTTATACTTCATTGTGTAAATGTACCACATTTTCTTTAAACATTCTTTGATTGAGGGACATCTAGGTTTCCAATTTCTGGCTATTATGAATAAAGTGTGGATGAACATAGTTGAGCAGGTGTCCTTGTGGTATGGGTACTCCTTTGGGTGTATGCTCGAGAGTGGTATTGCTGGGTCTTGAGGTAGATCTTTTCCCAATTTTCTGAGAAACAGCCAAATTGATTCCCATATTTGCACTCCCACCAGCTGTGGAGGAGTGTTCCTCTGGCTCCACATCCTTGCCAGCATGAGCTGTACCTTGAGTTTTTGATCTTAGCCATTCTGATGGGTATAAGATGGAATCTCAGAATCATTTTGATTTCTATTTCTGTGGTGGCTAAGGATGTTGCACATTTCTTGAAGTGCTTCTTGGCCATTAGAGATTCATCTGTTGGGAATTCTGTTTAGATATGTATTGCCATTTTTAAAGGGGTCATTAGGTTTGTTGATGTCTAGTTTCTTGAGTTTTGCAGATATTTTAGATATCAGTACTTGTCAGATGTGGAGTTGGTGAAGATCTTTTTCCATTCTGTAGGCTGCCATTTTGTCCTTTTGATGATGTCTTTTTCCTTACAGAAGCTTTTCAGTTTCATGAGGTCCTATTTATTAATTGTTAATCTTAGTGCTTGAACTATTTTGGTGTTCTGTTCAGTAAGTTGTCTTCTGTGCCAATACATTCAAGGTTATTCCCCATTTTCTCTTTACTAGTTTTATTGTATCTGGTTTTATGATCCACTTGGACTTGAGTTTGTGCAGGGTGATAAATATGAATTTGTTTGCATTCTTCCACATGCAGATATCCATTTAGACCAGCACCATTTGTTGAAGGTGCTTCCATTTTTTCATTGTGTAATTTTGGTTTGGCAAAATTCAAGTGTCCATAGCATTTACTACTGTGTCTTCAGTTAGATTTCATTGATCAACCTTTTTTATGCCAATACCATGTGGCTTATATTACTGTTGATGTGCAGTACAGCTTGAAATCAGGGATGATGATACCTCCAGAAGTTCTTTTATTGTACAGGAGTTTTTAAAAGATATCCTGAAGCTTTGTTGTTGTTGTTGTTGTTTTTCCATATGAAGTTCAATATTGTTCTTTGAAGGTCTGTAAAGAATTGAGTTGGAATTTTGATGGGAATTGCGTTGAATCTGTAGGTTGCTTTTGGAAAGATGGCCGTTTTTACTATGTTAACTCTACTGATCCATGAGCATGGGAGATCTTTCCATTTTCTGATATCCTCTTCGGTTTCTTTCTTCAAAGATTCAAAGTTCTTGGCATATAGGACTTTTACTTGCTTGATTAGAGTTACACCAAGATATGTCATATTATTTGTGGTTATTGTGAAGGGTATTGTTTTCCTGATTCTGTTTTCAGCCCATTTATCATTTATATAAAGAAGGGCTACCATTTTTTTTTTTGAGTTAATTTTGTATACAGCCGCTTTACTGAAGTGTTTTTTTGTTTTGTTTTGTTTTTTTATCAGTTATAGGAATTCCCTGGTAGAAATTTGGGAGTCACTTATGTGTACTATCATTTGCAAATAGTAATACTTAACTTCTTCTTTTTTAATTTGAATCCCCTTGATCTCATTAGTTGTCTTATTGCTCTAGCTAAAACTTCAAGTACTATATTGAATAAATGCAGAGAGAGTAGACATCTTTAGCCTGTCCCTGATTTTAGTGGAATTGCTTTAAGTTTCTCTCCATTTAATTTGATGTTGCCTATTGTCTTGATGTATATTGCTTTTATTGTGTTTAGATATGGGCCTTGTATCTCTGATCTCTCCAAGATTTATCATGAAGGAGTGTTGTATTTTGTCAAAGGCTTTTTATAATGAAATGAACACATGTTTTTTTTCATTTTCAGTTTGTTTATATGGTGGATTATATTGATAGATTTTCATATGTTGAACCATCTCTGCATCTCTTGGATAAAGCCTACTTGATCATGGTCAATGGTAATTTTGATGTATTCTTCAATTCAGTTTGCAAGTATTTTACTGGGCATTTTTGCATCAATGTTCATGGGAAATTGGTCTGAAATCTCTTTCTTTGTTTTGTGTGTGTGTGTGTGTGTGTGTGTGTGTGTGTGATTTAGGTATCAAGGTGACTGTGGCCTTATAAAATGAATTTGGTAATGTTCCTTCTGTTTCTATTTTGTGGAATAATTTCAGGAGTATTGGTATTAACTCTTCTTTAATAGTCTGGTAGAATCCTGCACTAAAATCACCTGCCCATAGGCTTTTTTTGGTTAAGAGACTTCTAACTGCTTCTATTTGCTTAGTGGTTGTAGGTCTGTTTAAATTGTGTATCTGATCTTGATTTTACTTTGGTAAGCGGTATCTATCAAGAAAATTGTCCATTTCATTTAGATTTTCCAGTTTTGTGGAGTACAGGCTTTTGAAGTAAGACGTAATGATTCCTTAGATTTCCCTATTGTTATGTCCCCCTTTCATTCTGAGTTTGTTAATGTTTGGATGTGTGATTCTCTCTCTGTCTTTTAGTTAGTTTGGCTAAGGGTTTATCTATCTAATTGATTTTCTTTTGTTTCATTGATTCTTTGTATTGTTCTCTTTATTTTTATTTTATTGATTTCAGACCTCAGATTGGTTATTTCCTGCTCTGAACTCCTCTTGAGTGTGCTTGCTGTTTTTGTTCTAGAGCTTTCAGATGTGCTGTTAAGTTGCTAGTATGAGATCTCACTAATTTATTCCTTCCTTCCTTCCTTCCTTCCTTCCTTCCTTCCTTCCTTCCTTCCTTCCTTTCTTCCTTCCTTCCTTTCTTTTTGGATATTTACTTGATTTACATTTCAAATGTTTTTCCCTTTCCTGGTCTCCCCTTCAGAAATCCCCTATCCCATCCCCCCTCCCCCTGCCTCTATGAGGGTGCTCCTCTACCCACCTGCCTACTCCTGTCTTCCCTTCCTGGCATTCCCCTACACTGGGCTACTTAACACCCTCAGGCCCAAGGGCCTCTCCTCCCACTGATGGCCAACAAGGCCCTCCTCTGCCACATATGTGGCCAGCACCATGGGTCCCTCCATGTGTATTCTTTGGTTGGTGGTCCAGTCTCCAGGAGTTCTGGCCAGTTGACACTGTTACTCCTGCCATAGGGCTGCAAACACCCTCAGCTCCTTCAGTCCCTTCTCCAACTCCTCCATCTGAAACCCCATGCTCAGTCTAATGGTTGGCTGGTGACATCTGCCTCTGTATTTGTCAGGCTTTGCCTGAGCCTCCCTGGGGACAGCTTATCATGCCTCTATCAACAAGTACTTCCCAGCATCCACAATAACGTCCGGGTTTGGTGGCTATATGTGGGATATATCCCCAGATGGAGCAGACTCTGGATGGCCTTTTCTTCAATCTCTGCTCCACACTTTGCCTCCATATTTCCTCCTGTGAGTATTTTGTTCACCCTTCTAAGAAACACTGAAGCATCCACATATTGTTCTCCCTTCTTCTTAGGCTTCATATGGTCTGTGAATTGAATCTTGGGTATTCCAAACTTTTGGGCTAATATCCACTTATCAGTGAGTACATACCATGTTTGTTCTTTTGTGACTGGGTTACCTCACTCAAGATGATATTTTCAAGTTTCATCCATTTGCCTGTGAATTTCATGAAGTCATTGTTTTTAATAGCTGAGTGGTATTCAATTGTGTAAATGTACCACATTGAGATCTCACTAATTTCTTTATGAAGGCACTTAATGCTATGAACTTCCCTCTTAGCATTGCTTTCATTATGTCCCATAAGTATGGGTATATTATGCATTCATTTTTATTGAATTCTACACTTCTTTATTTCTGTCTTGATCTGGTAGTCATTCAGTAGAGAGTTGTTCAGTTTCCATGAGTTTGTAGGCTTTCTGCTGCTTCTGATTTTAAAGTCCAGCTTTAATCCATGGTTGTATGATAAGATACAGGGGGTTATTTCAGTCTTCTTGTATTTGTTGAGACTTGCTTTGTGATCAAGTATATAGTCAATTTTAAAGAAGGTTCCATGAGAAGAAGGTATATACTTTTGTGTTTGGGTGAAATGCTCTGTAGATATCTATAAGGTCCATTTGAGTCATAATGTTTGTTAGTTCCATTATTTCTATGTTTAATTTCTGTCTGGATGACCTGTCCATTGGTGAGAGTTGGGTGTTGAAGTCTCCCACTATTAATGTGTGTGGTTTGATGTGTGATTTAAGCTTTAGTAACCTCTCTTTTACAAATGTTGATGCGCTTGCATAGAGGTCCAGTTTACCTAGGATTGAAACATCCTCTTGGTAGATTTTTCCTTTTGATGTGTATGAAGTGTACTTCTCCATCTCTTTTTATTAATTTTGGTTGAACATCTTTTTTTGTTAGATATTTAGAATGGGTACACCAGCTTGCTTTTTGGGTGCATTTGATTGGAAAATCTTTTCCCAGTCCTTTACTTTGAGATAATCTCTATCTTTGATGTTGAGATGTGTTTCTGGGATGCAGCAGACTGATGGATCCTGTTTTCACATCCATTCTGTTAGCCTGTATCTTTTTTATTAGGGAATTGAGTCCATTGATATCAAGAGTTATTAATGACCAATGCTTGTTAATTTCTGTTATTTTGATGTTGGTCATGGTGCTGGTGGTATATGTGTGTGTGTGTGTGTGTGTGTGTGTGTGTGTGTGTGTGTGTGTGTGTGTCTGTTGTGTTTACCTTTTTCTGGTGTGAAATTATTTATTTCCTGTGTTTTCTTGGGGGTAGTTAACTTCCTTGGGTTGGAATTTTCTTTGTAGTATCTTTTGTAGGATTGGATTTTTGTATAGTTAATGTTTTAATTTGATTTTGTCATGGAATATCTTCTTTTTTCCATCTAAGGTGATTAAGAGTTTTGCTGGGTATAATAGTCTGGACTGACATCTGTGGTATCATAGAGTCTGTAAGACCTATGCCCAGGTCCTCTGGCTTTTAGAGTTTTTGTTGAGATGTTAGGTGTAATTCTAAAGGTTGGCCTTTTTATGGTAATTGGCCTTTTCCCCCTTGCAGCTTTTAATATTCTTTCTTTGTTCTATACATTTAGTGTTTTGATTGCTATGTGGCAGAAGGATTTTCTTTTCTGGTTCAATCTATTTGGTGTTCTGTAAGTGTCTTGTACATTTATAGATATCTCTTAGATTAGGGAAATTTTCTTCTATGATGTTATTGAAAATATTTGTTGGGCCTTTGAGTTAGGTTTCATCTCCTTCTTCTGTTGCTATTGTTTGTTGGTTTGTCTTTTCCATAGTGTCCCATATTTTCTGGAAGTTTTATGTCAGGAACTTTTTAGATTTAACATTTTCTTTGATGATGTATTGATAACTTCTATTGTACCTTCTAAGCTTGAGGTTCCCTCCATCTCTTGTAGTCTGTTGGTGATGCTTGTATATGTCATACCTGTTTTCTTACCTAGATTTTTCTATCCCCAGGATTCCATCTGTTTGTGTTTCTTTATTTCTTCTATTTTCATTTTCAGGTCTTGAACAGTTTTATTCATTTCCATTAACTGTTTGCTTATAGTTTTTTGATATTTCTTTAAGGGAATTTATTCATTTCCTTTTTAAGGGCCTCTATTATCTTCATAAGATTGAATTTAAGATTGAATTTTCTTATGCTTCAGCTGTGTTGGAATATCTAGAGTTTGCTGTAGGATAGCTAAGTTCTTGTGCCATATTGCTCTGGCTGTTGGTTGTATTCTCATGCTGACCTCTAGTAATCTGCCTTTTGGGAGTTATTATAGGTCCAGGGGCTTATTTCTGATTTTTATCTTTGTTAGATGGGTGGGGTTTTGTGATGTTTTTCCCTTTGGTGGCCTCTGGGAAAGCAGAGGTCTCCTGCAGTAGTTTTGGGGTGGAATATGGAGCCCAGGTGATGAGGTGTAGTATAAGGCTGTTGGGTGTGCTATAAGGGGAAGCTCGCAGGCATGGGGATTAGGGTAGGGCCTTACCTCAGGTTCCTGATGCTGTTGTTACTCCCAGGAAAGAAGCTGGAGTTGTGAGCCTGAAAAGGGAGCCCAGGGCAAGAGGTGCAGTTCATTGTTGTTGTCTGTGCAGTAAGGAGAGTTGGCAGGCATTGGACATAGGGCAGGGTTTTATATGGGGTCCCTGATACTTTTGTGGCCTCCAAGAAAGCAGACTGAGTTATTGTCCAGCAAATGGAACTCATAACTCAGGAGTTAAAATATGCTTTTAAAGCACATCATTTTCTAAAGGGTTTCTGCAAAGAGCTCTCAATAGAACTCCTGGTTCTTATCTTTGGCAAGGGAGGACATTGATAGAGTCTCAGAGTATCCCATTCTGGCTTTAGAGTCACTATCGTGTAGTTGAGAATTCTTTGAACTCCTGACACTGCTGTGTCCATCTGCCATATGCTGAGTCACCAAATCTGGCTTCGGATTTCTATTCTATATTTAAAAAGAGGTTGGTGACAGGCTGCTCCTGTTGTCTTGGCTCTGCCACATCATGCGGTACTCCCTAAGTGGGGATCTGACTCACTGGTTACAGGCTCAACTGCTTAATGAGGAAAGGAAAAACAATGAAAAATTGGAGAAAATTAGAAAGAAGGTGTAAAATCTAGAAAAGTATTCATTTGCTGTGGGATCACATAGAAGGAAATGATTTGAGAAGAAGCATAAGAAAGAGTTACATTAGCTTGAGATAAAGAGAAGATTGAAGCTAGACTGGGTGTGAATGGGAACATGGAGTGAGCGACTGGAGCAGTAGTGTGTCTTGTGTCTTTTCTTCTCTAACAGTAAAACGTGGACATACTGTATCAGGCCAGTTAACCCTGTTTCTTGGCTTTTCCCACCCTAATTTTTGTGTCTTTTTCTTTTCAGCATTTTCAGTTTTCTGAAATCAATTATACTTTTTCTTGTTATTGTTTATGTTGTTCATTTCAAAATACAGAGTGTTTGTAGGAGAAGATGTTTCTGTAGTTATAAAGAAGCCCCCTGAGGGTAAAAAGGGAGATAGTAATGCTTTTCTTTGGGGGGCGCGGGGTCATTCCAGGCATAGCACTTTTGTACCTGCAGCTGTACCGGGTCACTGGTGACCAGACCTACCTGCTCCGATCCCTGGATTACGTGAAGAGAACACTCCGAAATTTGAGTGGACGCAGAGTCACTTTCCTTTGTGGAGATGCTGGGCCCCTTGCTGTAGGAGCTGTGATATATCATAAACTCAAAAGTGAATGTGAGTCCCAGGAATGCATCACAAAGTGAGTTTTAAAAGTTGGAAATACCTCCAAATGTTTCGTTGAAGAGTTACTGTGCAAAGATGTTTGGCAATTAAATTATTTTCTCATCTGCAATTGCAAACATGTCTCTCTGGAAACTGAAGTATGTTAGTTTAGCAGTGGGACTGTGTGTACTTTTTTCTATACTTACATGAGTGTGTCTTACTTTCAATGGGACTTTAATATTCATTTCTAAACAATTTTTGGTTGTCTTCAATGAATGAAAGTGAGAATACATCCATGAAAATAGTTTGAGAATAACTAATCCTGAGTTCAATCTTTAGCTCTTAGTTATGGTGACGAGGGAATGATGGACTATGAAGATTTTTGCAGTGGGAAGTTTATATTCTTCTCAAACAAGCAGAAAACAAAGTCTTGTCCTTGGATCTAGTATCTGACTGACATGTGCAGACATTTGATGTCGTTGAAGGATGGAGTGACTTAGTCTTGCCTAGGTAGTAACCTCGTCTCAGCCCCATCTTACGTACATCTTACATCACTCTTTCCTAACACTAGATTTTAAAGTATGAACTCTGTTTTCACTGTATGATTTAGAGTAATAGAAAGATGGAAATTTTGAGCTGAAAGAATCTTTTTCAAAGCTGGAGATTGAATTCAGGACCTCATACACTTTTAACACTGACTTATATATCCATCCCATATATTTGTGTTAAGTTATTATTTGAAACAGGAATCAGCAGATTGGTTTTGATTGCTTTATGAATTGGGGTTCATAATTTAGAGATTTTTAGAAATTTTCTGGGATAATGCTATGTCTTGTTGGTTAGACTTCTACAGATGCATAGAACTATTGTCTGTCAAGAATCAGAGCTTCCTGATGAGCTGCTCTTTGGACGGGCAGGATACCTGTATGCCTTACTGTACCTGAACACAGAGATTGGCCCCGGCACTGTTGGTGACACAGCTATTAAAGAGGTATTGTGGGCCTACTGGACCTACTGGTACTCAAAACTATCTGTTAGCCTGCAGTTAGGTTAACACCCAGCTTCTGCTTCTAGGTGGGAGTAATTTTTTAAAGGCATCTCATAAAGTGTTTTTTAGAAACAGCTATGTATCTTCTCGAAGATCTTTTTTTTTTAAAACAACAACAACAACAACAGCAAACTATGCACTTTATTGGTTAGGTTATATTTTCAAAAACTCAGAATGAGATGATCATGGTTCTGTGTGCATGCTCTTTCATGTTATTCTCCTGATCTCTACATGTGCCCTTACCCACATGACCAAATAAGCTTAGCACCCTTAGCCTGCTTGGAAAAGGAAAAGAAACAGCTTCCTTTGTCAGGGATCTGTTTACAAGATGCCCACCTCATGTTTGCTCGCATCTCATTCTAAAACCTTAGACGACTGAATAGAAGGCCAGATGCCCATGTAAAGTGAAGTGAGTCTTTGCCACATAGTTGTAGACATTTGTCCATAACACAGAAGACCACATAGCTCCTCCCTCAACAAGGAAGCTAGTGTGTGTAGTCTGTCTTAGAGTTGTAATTGCTGTCTTTTAGGGAAAATGTTATAGCTCTGAAGCAAGTAAGAGGTTTAGAATAGTTTTTAATAGGAGGTATATAGAATTTAGTCAACTTTTCATACTAAGAACTTCAATTCCATAGGCAGACTTCTTACATGTTTTTCTCCTCAGGCATTATCTCCTGGTTTCTCTCTATCTGAGTTTATTAAATAAAAGTAATTGTTAGAGAGGAGACCTGGAAAGGGGAAAACATTGGAAATGTAAATAAAGTATCAAAAAAAAAGGTAATTGTTAGATAATGGCTGCTTAATTTTTTTTATTTAATAATCTGTGTTCTCCCACACTTTCTTAATTATAGTAGATGAAGGTGCTTGTAACTTGTTTTGATTTCTGATGTCTCCTTATCTCTGTAGGTAGTCACTGCTATTATTGAGTCGGGAAAGAGTCTATCAAGGGAAGAAAGGAAAACTGAGCGCTGCCCCCTGTTATACCAGTGGCACAGGAAACAATATGTTGGAGCAGCCCATGGTATGGCTGGCATCTACTATATGTTAATGCAGGTATGTGACAATTATCTGGGATATTAATGACCATATTATAGTATATTAGACCAATATGAATGGGGAATTTAATTCTTCATAGAGATCAAATAGGCTGAATTAAAGGTTCCTACTTTGACTCATAGATAATTAACTTGGCAGTGAATTCCTAAAAGTACATTCTGTATATAGTTTGTACCAGAATAGTTGCTTATCACCCACAGCTTCCTTCTGTTCTCGTCCTGCTGACTGAAGTAGGAACTCCTTAATGGAGTTTATGTGATTTACATGCTTAGGTTGGTTTTGTTCTTTAAGAGACATACAAATCACGTGAACTTTACTTCTTTGCTTTTAAGGTGAAATGCATAGAAGCACTGTTTAGTACCTGCTATATTTAGAAACACGCCAGCTTTTACAGACATAGCTAAGTGGTATAATGGAGCTGACTTGCTCCCTTTACAGAGGTGACGAAGTGGTGTGACGAAGCTGGGAGGAGAGCTATGTGGACACACCCTCTGTGCCACACCGCATGTCTTGTGGCCTCTGGACACTACCACATGTCCTATGCTCATGCCATCCCTTGGTTGTCATTTAGAAGGCTATCAGAATAGTCTATATGAAAATATTTCTAATTACATTTGAAAAATGGAAGTCCATTTTTGCAGTGTCCCTACAAAGACAAAAGTTTTCTTACAAAACTTTTCAAAAATAACAAAGAACAAGAACAGAAATTTTAATTCTTCAGAAAAAACTTGGAGACATAGGAGCTCCAAATGAAAAGATGTAAACTGAAAATAAGTTAAAAAAAAAAAATACAATGGCCTAGAAGGATGGAAAACCACACAGAGATGCTGAGGACCAAGAAATCAGGCTGTTTCTCCTGCACAATCATAGAACTGGGGGAATGTAAGTGACATGTACCACATTTGCTGCAGCAGGCATATATCTGAGTTGAAATGAAGCCAGTGTAGTAGAGAAAGGGGCTTCTTCAAACATCTCTAAGGAGCCTTTGGATCTGTTAGACTCTTCTTTCCAGTAATTCCTGTTAGCTAGAGAAGGAATAGGGACTTGAAGAAAAGAAACCATCTGTCTGAGCAGAGAAAGCCAGGCTTAGAAGAGAGCAAAGGGAGGTGAGTTCTGCATGCCACATGGGATTACTATGTTGTGCTATTGGCTTCAAACACTTCCACCTCTCTCTCACAATGGGCAATACAGCCTTGACCTCAGAGATGAGACCAAAGTCTCCTTTGGAAACACTGATTTAATAATTTGTTTTATTGTGCCTGTGTCATTGGGCTCTCACTCTGGACTCCCCTCAGTTTCCAAAGTCTTTGTGATCTATTGAAAACCTTCAGATTAGACACATGCAGAATGTATTATACATACATTATTTCAAGCTGTAAAGGGATAACAGGAAGAGGGACCATCTTCATTTTAGGTAGCTGTCATCCTATTTCTAAAGTCTCTGGGACTATCAGTTTCCCTGAAGGCCATGCTACAACAGTTAAAACAAAAATCAGAAAAAGAAATTGTTTTCTTTTTTTTGTGTCATTAAAGCCAGAAGCAAAAGTGGACCAAGAAACCTTAACAGAAATGGTGAAACCCAGCATTGATTATGTGCGCCACAAAAAATTCAGATCTGGAAATTATCCATCTTCATTAAGTAATGAAACAGACCGATTGGTCCACTGGTGCCATGGTGCTCCAGGAGTCATCCACATGCTCTTACAGGCATACCAGGTTAGTGCTCCTAAATTACAGGTGTTCCAGGTTAGTGCTCCTCCCTTCTCCTGTGTGCCTGGGTACAGTTTTCACCACCAAGCTTTCATGTTGCTCTGGAAAGCCCATTCAATTATACACTGAAGATTGGTTTTAAATTTTCATCTCTGTGTTAGTGTGAGCACACATGCGCCAGGTCAGCGTATGGAACTCAGGGGACAACCTTCAGTGTTGGTCTTTGCCTTCCATCAAGTTTGAGCAGGGTTGGTTGTCGTTTTGCTGGCCTGTGTGCTTCTGAGAATTTCCTTATCTCTGTTTCCTTTCTCCGGATAGGAGTGCTGAGATTGCAAATGTGCACCGTCACAGCTAGCTTCACATGGATTCTGGGGATCTGAACTCAAGGATTCATGCTTTAACTACTGCGCCATCTCTCTCCTCATTTTCTACCTTTTATTTTAATTGTTTATCTTCACATTTGTGTGCATTGTGTGATCATATATGCTTGTGTACGTATGTGTACATGTGTGCATACAATACATGGGTATTGAGGGCCACTGGTTAGCCTTGGGTATGGTTCCTCTGGAACCACTCATCTCATTTCTTCTGGATTTCTCACTGCCCTGAGTAGGCTAGAATGGCTGGCCACTGAGCCCTAGGGATCAGCATTTCTCCACCAGGCCAGGATTACAAGCACATGCCCACAAATCTGATCGATTTATTTAAATTAGAGAGATTGTAAAATAATATTACTTAGCCCTTTCTTTTCCTCTCTCTAACCCCTCCAATGTATCCCCAGCTTTCTTTCAAATTCATGGCCTCTTTTTCTGTAATTGTTGATATATATATATATATATATATATATATATATTTATATATTTATATATACTTGTATATGTGTTTGGGCCTGACTATTTTGTATTGGAAAACCAACCTCAGTGCTCTTCTCTGGGGAAGACTATTTCTTCTAGAATCAACATTGCTTAATTTAAAATCAGGAGCAAGGCTGGGCATGGTGGTGCATTCCTTTAATCTCAGTACTCAGAAGGCAGCGGTAAGTGGATCTCTGTGAACTTAAGGCTATCCTGGTCTACATAGTAAGCTTCAGGCCAGCCAGGGTCACATAGAAAGAAAATCTGTCTCAAAACTAACAAACCAACCAACCACGAAAACCCAAAGCAAAAATAAATAAAATCAGGATTGATGCAGAACTGTCCACTATCCCGCTTATTTTCAGTATAGTGCTAGACTCACTATAAAGCAGAAGGACAAGAAAAGGAAAGCAAAGGGACACATGTCAGAAAAGAATTCAAACTATCTCTTTGCAGATTGCATGATCTTACACATAAGAGATCCTAATGATCCCAATAGAAAACTTTCAGAAGTGATCAACCCTTTAAGCCAAGTAGTAAGATACAAAATCACCTTGCAAAAATTAGTAGGCTTTTTATAATACCAATAAAAGACACATTAAAAAAGAGATCATGGAAATGATACCATTCACAATAGCCTGAAAAGAAAAGAAAAGAAAAGAAAAGAAAAGAAAAGAAAAAGTAGAAATAAACCTAAGGAGGTAAAGCCTTCTAAATGAAAACTTATGTCTGAAGAAGAGCTTGAGGAAGACATCAGAAGATGGAAAGACCTCTTTTACTCACAGATTGTTAGAATAAATCCTGTGAAAATGACCATCCTACCAAAAGCAATGTACTAGGAAACAAGTGTATACAGATGAATGACAGACAGACAGACAGACAGACAGACAGAGTGCTATACTAGTGTGTAGATAATAGTCTAGTACATATCTTCGGGGCTCATGCCCCCTCCAGGCCCTCACTCAGGGACTCCCTGCCACAACTTGCCGACCTTAGTGCCCTTCTGAAACTGTAGGAATATTCAGCAGCTAACAAGTGTTGGCTTCAGCAATGTTTCCTCGTGCTCTTTTTCATTTTTAACAACATTCGCATTCCTTTTTGCTTCACTTACTCTTTTTTATTGTAGAGCCATATACTAGTCTTTAATAATAATCATACTACAGATTCAGTATTATGCTGGCTTCAAATTACCTCTGTTAAAGAAATTGTTCACTACTTATAGACTCAGCCTAAGGTAAGTTGTTAAGATAAAGGTAGAAAGTAGCCAGCTTCATCAAAATAACATATGATTGGCCAATTAACTAGAAAAAACCAAGTGTATACATATTTCCTAGTGTATACATATAGATGAATAAGTATGTAGGTAGAGAGATGGAGAGATAGCAGATAGATGAGTGTTAGATGATATATGATTAAGTAGACGATAGGCAGACACAGTATCAGGTCCAGCATGGCTGTGTAAGCGAAGGTGCGACACAGTTCCTGCCCCTGGAGCATCACCAAGCTCTGGATCCCCAGGTGTGCTGATGGTTACTGTTGCCCTGCAACTGATTTGCTGTCTCTTCTATTTTACTTTCAGTCTCTCTGGGGAATATACTTCCCCTATTTATTACTCAGAACTAATCACTCCATAATAAATGAAACAGATACAGTTCTCAAGAATGAGGAATGGAGGTGGTCATGAGGCTGTGCATGATGAGGACCAGGCCTTGCCCTTGCTCTTTAGGACCAGGGGAAAGGTCTAGACAACATAACCACAGAGGCCATAAGCTCATTGCTAGAGTTGGCCTTGAACTTGGAATTATATGAGGAGATACATGTACCCTCTGGTTCAATGACCGCTGAATTAATTAGCCAGGGTGACCTTGGGGACATCAAGGATACAGAGTTAAAGTGGTCTCAAGAAGAAAAGGCACTCATTGGAAATGAAGGAAGAATCTATAAAAAACCTAGCAAATGATGGACTGGTTTATATTATAGGAGAAGGCTTGGATACACTCTAGAAACAAGCAGTGTTGGAAGGAGAGTGTGGTTTAGTGGAAAAGGGTGGTGTGCTAGGCAGCACTCACAGAGAGGTCGCCAGCTTTGGACATGAAGCCATGGATGCTAGTCAGCACTCACAGAGAGGTTGTCAGCTTTGGAAAAGGGCGGTGTGCTAGGCAGCACTCACAGAGAGGTCGCCAGCTTTGGACATGAAGCCATGGATGCTAGTCAGCACTCAAAGAGAGGTTGTCAGCTTTGGAAAAGGGCGGTGTGCTAGGCAGCACTCACAGAGAGGTCGCCAGCTTTGGACATGAGGCCATGGAATTGCTAGGATAAGGAAACAAAGATTAGAGAATTAAAAGATGATGTACAAACATGAGACGTTAGTACCTCATTCTCCTAGCTACTTGAAGGATTGAAGATGACCATGCTCTAGAGAGAGATCAGAGAGAGCTAGCTGCTTTACTTGAATAAATTTAAAAACTTTGAAAGAAATCATTTCAACCTTAGTAGTCTGTCACCTTTGTGTTCTTACATGAAGACAGTCACTAAAGACTGCTGTCTGCTGTACCAGGAAACGGCAGGAGCTGTGCCCAGCTCCCCGGGAAGAACTGGCTATGTAAAAACTCTAAGGAAATATACTTTTGCTTTGTATTTAGTTTCTGTTTTAAGAAAGTAGGGGTTGGGATTAATGATCTGGGATTCATACAATTTATATACATTTAAGGATTTCTAAAAACATTAACAATGGTCAAAGCTTTGATGATGTGGCTTTAGTAAATAAAAGACTGGGTTTAGGCGCTCTAGTTGAAAGAAGGAAAAAGAAAGGAGAAGGAGGAAAGATGAAAATTCCTGGGCAAAGAGAGAGCACTTGAACTGACAAGTTGCATCCACTACTGACTGTGAGTCATTACTGAATCAGAGCCGCTCCCAGTTCCCCTTTCCTCAGGACCCTCCTCATACTGAGGCTGGACCTTGGCAAGGTAGGTGCTACCAGATGCACTGGGATGTATGGAGCCTAGTTGCTCTTACAGTTCTTTCGTCCTTCCTGAGCCTCTTGGACCCTCCGCTACAATCTGCCTTTCTCTCCACAGTCTTAGTCTCCTGGTAGGACAACCTGATAAGTCCTGCTCACAGAAGTCAACCACTTTTCTAGTTCAAAGTCCCAAAGATTTCACCATCGTTAAAAACAAA
This sequence comes from Uromys caudimaculatus, assembly GCA_028551405.1. Taxonomy (NCBI): domain Eukaryota; kingdom Metazoa; phylum Chordata; class Mammalia; order Rodentia; family Muridae; genus Uromys; species Uromys caudimaculatus. Next base: position 80,433,865 of record CM052700.1, read on the forward strand.
CAAACAAACAAACAAACAAACAAACCTAAACAACAACAAAACCAAACCAGTACAGTCAGGTTCTTGATAGCAATATCCCCACAAACCTGGAACTAGCTTCTCTGTCAGTTTACTTTTTCTTTTTTTCTTTTGAGAGGTAATAAATTTTATTACTGGACAAACCACAACCACAATTGAAACATGACCAAGTCTTCAGGTTAAGAATGTTGAACTCCACTTGGTAGAATCAATGGCCATGATTCAGTTTAAATCTCAGTCTGGCCATTGTGTGAACCCTTGCTTCCTTCTCCTCCAGTGTCATTTCTTGGAGTTTTCATCTGAATCACTTGAGGAATAAGGTGACTTCAATTTTGTTTCTTGGCCAGGAATCGATTAATTCTGAAAGTCTTGTGAGAAGACATGGTGAGAACCCAAGTCATGAGTATGGTGCATGGTGGTGGAGGACAGAAAAGGCGGAGACCCCCCACTAGTCTACTTTTCTGTTGCTGTGTAAAACTCCATGACCAAGGCAGCTTACACTTACAGAAGTGGCGGTGTATTTGGCTTACAGCTCCAGAGAGTTAATAGTCTATCATGACAAGGGAGTGTGGCGTTGAGCAGTGCTCACGCCGCTTGGAGCAGAACTGGAGGCTCACATCTTAAACTACAAGAGGGAAGCAGAGGCTTAACTAGGATGTCTTTGGAAACCTCAAAGCATACCTTCTTGATGTATTTTCTATAGCAGAGCCATGTCTCCCAAGTCTCGCTGAACTGTACCACTAACTTCCAGAGCCTTTAGGGAATGTTCTTATTCATATTACTACAGGCAGGAATTCATGACTGACATGGTAAAAGTAGCCCACTACCCAGGACTGGTGAGGCCAAGGACCCTAGAGGCCTATCAGTTACTGCCATCTCTCTAAACTAGTATAATCTGTAACCACATTCTAAATACGTATCCCTCTACTCATGGGTAAGTATAGCTCTCATATCTCATTAAGAAAAAAAGAAAAAGAAAAAAAAATTTTTTTTTCAGTATTGACCATTACAGAAAGATGTAACTGGTCCAAATTCAGAGAACAACTCTCTATGGGGTTCCCCACAGCAGCTGATATATCTGCAGTACAACTCCTGCATGTAACACTCAGAGAAGACCATGAAGTGGTGGTGGAACGACTGCTACAGGATAATTCTTGTATATATGATAGAGAATCTGGACCCATGAAATTTCAACAATATAGGCTTCTGAACAAGACCTGAAAAATGTCAATACCAGGTGACATCCCATCATGAATGGGGAAATCTCACAAGGTCCCACCCTAAACAAGCAAGTTTCAGTTTTCTCCAGGGAGGAGTCCCCAGATAGGTGATTCAAACCAAAGCAATCAGCCTTAAACACATACATACGAGCAACACTAAACGACCTGAACATATTATACTGAAATTTTTATGTATGTGTGCAACAATAACAATTATTTAGAGGCCATGAATTTGAGAAGGTAAGGCAGGGGTATGGATTGGATCTGATAAGGCAGCCATTTTGTGTAACTTGATCTTTCTTGCAGCTTTCAATATCCATTCTGTAAATTTAGTGTTTTGACTATTATTATATGACATGAGGAGTTTCTTTTATGGTTCTAATAGGTGTTTCATATGTTTCTTTGACCTTCTTTATTATATTTTTATGTCTTATCTTGTTTTGCTATTCAGTTTTCACAGTCTTCATTTTGGTATTTATATCTTCTTTGAGTTCCTTGTTCATATTGCTGTTTTTAAATAATTATTTTGTATATCACCCGAGTTCCTTTTTTTCAGGTTGCATCACTATGAGGGTACTGCTTTTATGTTGTTAATCTACTCTCTTGGTTCTTTATGTGGCCTGTGCTATTGAAATGGGACCTACACATCTGAAGTTAGACTGTTGGTAGTATTTCTTAGGGTGGAAATTCTGCTGTATCTCTCCTTTGTTGACTGAGTGTTTGGATCTCTCTTTCCAATGACCCCAACTTGCCAGATTGTTTTCAGCTGAATGGGGTTTAGGGTTCATTCAGAGAGCAATGCAGTGTTGATGTTCAAATCAGGTATCAGAAGTTTCTAAGCCCAGTGGCAGACCTTCTAGTTAAAAATCTCTTAACTCTAGGTAAAAATCTTTAGTAGTTGGGGGAGTTGCTCTCAGTTCTCAGAGAACAGTGGTGCATGAAGTCAGCAGTGAGTCTTCGAAATGGAGCCCTGAGAATGGGCAGAAGTGAAGCTGAAGGACAAGTGGTTCTCGGGGGTCAATATGGGATTCTAGGGTAATTACCTGGAGAGTGGAGGCCCACAACAGGATGAGACCTTTGAGCGTGTTGCAGGGAGCAGGTAGGTTTGATGGTGAGTGTCTAGGGTCATTACCTAAAGAAAGGTGACCAGATGATAAACTATGGGGATAGAAGTTAGCAGCACAGGTCTAAAGTCCCTTACCTACCAGGATGAGTTGAGTTGGTGGTCCTTTTGAACTTTGTAAGTTCATAAATTTACCTTCTTCACTACACTTTGTAAATGTTTGGCCATTATTTCCCTTTAAGGCTTTTATATTTGAGTTTCTTTTTCTTTTCTGTAATTCAGATTGGATAATTTCTATTTATCTAGCTTTATATTCACCAGTGATTTATTTTGTCATGTCTACTCTGCTATTAGCCAGACTACTTAGTAAACTTTATATCTTTATATTACCCATTGACGTTTCTCTGGATCTAGAGAGAAAATTTATTCCATTGATCTATGCAACTTGATCTGCATCATGCCACATTTCTGAATTTGTTTATAGAAATTTTCTAGTAAGACTTTGGAATCTCTAATGTATATATCCTATCAAGTAGGGATAGTTCGACTTGTTTTTGTATTTGTATCTATTAAATTTCACTCTCATGTGTTCCAACTAGTGCATGGAGCACAATACTGAAAGGCAATGGTGGGTGTCCCTGTCTCGTTCCTGACTTCTGGGGGATTGCTTCAAGCTTTTCTCCATTTAAGATAATGTTGGCTTGAGTTTCTCATATATATCTTTTATTATATTGAGATTTGTTTCCTTTAGTCGTATGTTATCTAGGACTTTTATCGTGGAGTCATGTTGAATCGTATCAAAGGCCTTTTCTATATTGAGGCAATCGTGTGATTTTTTTTTTTTTTTTTTTTTTGTCTATAACATTTATTGACTTGTGTATGTTGAACCATTTGGATTATCCTTTTGTTTTTTTTTTTAAAGGTTTAAATTTTTTTTTTTGATACTTTATTTACATTTCCAATGTTTCCCCCTTTCCCCCTGGTCTCCTCTTTGGAAACTCCCTATCCCCTCCCCTTCCCCCATCTCTATGAGGGTGTTCCACCTCCCACCCACCTGCCTACCCACTCCCATATTCCCACCTTGGCATTCCCCTTTACTGGGGCCTCTAACACCCTCAGGCCCAAGGCCCTCTCCTCCCCCTGATGGTCAACAAGGCCCTCCTCTGCCACATATGTGGTCTGAGCCATGGGTCCCTCGATGTGTATTCTTTGGTTGGTGGTCCAACCTCCAGGAGGACGGGGGGGGGGGTCAAGCCAGTTGACACTGTTGCTCCCTCCATGGGACTGCAAACTCCCTCAGCTCCTTCAGTCCCTTCTCCCACTCCTCCATCTGGGACCTCTTTCTCAGTCCAGTGGTTACTGTAAAGTGAGACTTGGGTATTCTGAACTTTTGGGCTAATATCCACTTATCAGTGAGTACTTACCATGTTCATTCTTTTGTGACTGAGTTACCACGCTCAGGATGTTATTTTCAAGTTCCATCCATTTGCCTGCAAATTTCATTAAGTCATTG
>CM052700.1:80438178-80451312 GCA_028551405.1 Uromys caudimaculatus
AATTCCTGATCTTTCCAAGACTTTTATCATGAAGGGATGTTGAATTTTGTCAAATGCTTTTTCAGCATCTAACGAAATGACCATGTGGTTTTTTTTTTCTTTGAGTTTGTTTATGTAGCATATTATATTGATGGATTTCCGGGTATTGAACCATCCCTGCATCCCTGGGATAAAGCCTACTTGATCATGATGAGTGATCGTTTTGATGTGTTCTTGGATTCGGTTTGCGAGAATTTTATTGAGTATTTTTGCATCCATATTCATAAGGGAAATTGGTCTGAAGTTTTCTTTCTTTGTTGGATCTTTGTGAGGTTTTGATATCAGTGTAACTGTGGCCTCATAGAATTAATTGAGGAGTGTTCCTTCTGTTTCTATTTTGTGGAATAGATTGAAGAGTATTGGTATTAGGTCTTCTTTGAAGGTCTGATAGAATTTTGCACTGACCCCATCTGGTCCTGGGCTTTTTTTGGTTGGGAGACTTTTAATGACTGCTTCCATTTCTTTAGGGGTATGGGACTGTTTAGATGGTTTATCTGATCCTGACTGAACTTTGGTATTTGGTATCTGTCTAGAAAATTGTCCATTTCATGCAGGTTTTCCAATTTTGTTGAGTATAGGCTTTTATAGTATTATCTGATGATTTTTTGAATTTCCTCAGATTCTGTGGTTGTATGTCTGGCTATGGGTTTATCTATCTTGTTGATTTTCTCAAAGAACCAGCTCCTGGTTTTGTTGATTCCTTGTATAGTTCTTATTGTTTCTACTTGGTTGATTTCAGCCCTGATTTTGGTTATTTCCTGCCTTTTACTCCTCTTGAGTGTATTAGCTTCTTTTTGTTCTAGAGCTTTCAGGTGTGCTGTTAAGCTGCTAGTGTATGCTTTCTCCAATTTCTTTTTGGAGGCACTCAGAGCTATGAGTTTTCCTCTTAACACTGCTTTCATTGTGTCCCATAAGTTCAGGTATGTTGTACTTTCTTTTTTTATTAAATTCCAGGAAGTCTTTAATTTCTTTCTTTCTTTATTCCTTGACCAAGTTATTGTTGAGTAGGGCATTGTTCAGCTTCCATGTGTATGTGAGCTTTCTGTTGTTGTTGCCATTGAAGATCAGCCTTAATCCTTAGTGATCTGAAAGGCGGCATGGGATTATTTCAATCTTCTTATATCTATTTGTGTTTGTTTTATGACCGATTCTATGTTCAGTTTTGGAGAAGGTACCATGAGGTGCTGAGAAGAAGTTATATTCGTTTGATTTAGAATGAAATGTTCTATAGATCTCTGTTAAATCCATTTGGTCCATGACATCTGTTAGCTTCACTGTGTCTCTGTTTAGTTTGTGTTTCCAAGATCTGTCCATTGATGATAGTGGAGTGTTGACGTTTCCCACTATTATTGTGTGAGGTGCAATGTGTGCTTTGAGCTTTAGTAAAGTTTCCTTCATGAATGTGGGTGCCCTTGCATTTGGAGCATAGATGTTCAGAATCTAGAGTTCTTTTTCGTAGATTTTTTCCTTTCATGAGTATGAAGTGTAGTGTCCTTCCATTTGTTTTTTGATGGCTTTTGGTTGAAAGTCGATTTTATCCAATATTAGAATGGCTACTCCAGCCTATTTCTTGGGATCATTTGCCTGGAAAATTGTTTTCTAGCCCTTTACTCAGACATAGTGTTTGTCTTTATCATGGAGGTGTGTTTCCTGTATGCAGCAAAATGCTGGGTCGTGTATATGCATCCAGTCTGTTAGTCTATTTCTTTTTATTGGGGAATTGAGTCCATTGATGTTAAGAGATATTAAGGAATAGTGACTGTTGGTTCCTGTTATTTTCGATGTTATTTTTATGTTTGTGTGGCTATCTTCTTTGGAGTTTGTTGAAAGATTACTTTCTTGCTTTTTCTAGGGTGTAGTTTCCCTCCTTGCGTTGGCGTTTTCTATCTATTATCCTTTGTAGGGCTGGGTTTGTGGTAACACATTGTGTAAATTTGGTTTTTTCATAGATTATCTTAGTTTCACCATCTATGGTAATTGAGATTTTTGCTGGGTATAGCAGCCTGGGCTGGCAGTTGTGTTCTCTTAGGGTCTGTATGAGATCTGCCCAGGATCTTCTAGCTTTCATAGTCTCTGGTGAGAAGTCTGGTGTAATTCTGATAGGTCTGTGTTTATATGTTATTTGACCTTTTTCCCTTACTGGTTTTAACATTCATTCCTTATTTTGTGCATTTGGTGTTTTGACTATAATGTGACAGGAGGAATTTCTTTTCTGGTCCAATCTATTTGGAGTTCTGTAGGCTTCTTTAATGTGTATATTCATCTCCTTCTTCTATAATTTTGTTGAAGATATTTACTGGCCCTTTAAGTTGGGAATCTTTACTCTTTTCTATACCTATTGTCCTTTGGTTTGGTTTTCTCATTGTGTCCTTGATTTCCTGGATGTTTTGGGTTAGGAGCTTTTTGCATTTTGCATTTTCTTTGACTGTGGTGTCAATGTTTTCCATGGGATCTTCCATACCTGAGATCCTCTCTTCTATCTCTTGTATTCTGTTGGTGATTCTTGCATCTATGACTCCTGATCTCTTTCCTAGGTTTTTTAACTCCAGGATTGTCTCCCTTTGTAATTTCTTTATTGTTTCTATTTCCATTTTTAGTTTTTTCATGGTTTTGTTCATTTCTTTCACCTATTTGATTGGGTTTTCCTGTAATTCTGCCTGTTTGATTGTCTTTTCCTGTAATTCTTTAAGGAATTTTTGTGTTTCCTCTTTAAGGGCTTTTAGCTGTTTACTTGTGTTCTCTTGTATTTCTTTAAGGGAGTTATTTATTTCCTTCTTAAAATCTTCTATCATCATCATGAGATTTGATTTTAAATCTGAGTCTTGCTTTTCTGGTTTGTTGGACTATCCAGGGTTCACTGTGGTGGGAGAACTGGGTTCTGATGATGCCAAGTTGACTTGGTTTCTATTCTATGTGTTCTTGTCCTCCCCTTTTGCCATCTGGTTATCTCTGGTGTTTACTGCTCTTTCTCTCTCTGACAGTGACTTGTCCCTCCTCCAAGCCTCTGCGTCAGTACTCCTTGGAGATCAGCTCTCTCTGAGAGGAATTTGGGTTTGAAGAGCTGTGGTACAGGGTCAGCTCTGGGGTGCAGACAGAAACCAGAAGGATTTTGTCCCTAGCTGTTCCTTGGTTCCTGTGTCCTGATGGCTCTGCAAGGGTCTCCCTTGATCCAGGAATTTGAATAGAAGTGCTGGTCTTGCCTGTGCGCTAAGGTGTGTTGGCACTCCTGGGAGAACAGCTCTCTTCTGGCACTATTTGAGTATGGAGCCTTGTGTCACAGGATCAGAAGTCAACCAGAAGACCACTCCTCAGTCCCTGTGTCCTGCGGGTTCCGAGTAGGTCCGTCTGAGCAGAGGTGCTGGCCTTACCCTGCTCACAGGCTTGTCCACACTCCTGGGAGGCTAGCTTTTTCCCTGTGCTATTTGGGTATGGCGCTGTGTGGCACAGGATACAGGCGTAAACTGGAAGGCTCCTGTCCCTGGCTGCTCCTCGGTCCCTGTGTCCTGAGGGTTCTGGGAGACTCCCACTGAGCAGTGGTGCTTGTCTTACCTCCACTCATGGGCTTGTCCACACTCCTGGGAGGCTAGCTTTCTCCTGGCACTATTTGGCTATGGAGCCATGTGGCACAGGCTGAGGTCCCCAGCCACAGATGGAAACTGGAAGGTTCCTGTCCCTGGCTGCTCCTAGGTCCCTGTGTTCTGAGAGTTCTGGGCCAGTCCCACTGAGTAGAGGTGCTGGACTTACCCTGCTCACAGACTTGTCCACACTCCTGGGAGGCTAGCTTTTCCCCTGTGCTATTTGGGTATGGAGCTGTGGGGCACAGGCCACAGGTGTAAACCCAATCTTTGCCATTCTAATGTTACTTTAACTATAACATCTTTCAGGGTCTTTAATATTATCAGTCATTTATTGAATGTTTTGCTTATTGTTTGACTCAAACGGGTGAAATATAAGCTCCATGATCGTACTTGTCGAAGGTTATTTCCCTATCGTATGTCTTCAGTAGCACATGGGCTCAAATTGGAACAATTAAATATGCTTAGAATGTATTTTGATGAATAGCATGAAGCCAGACTTGGTAAATGTTTGCTTGTATTTTTATTACTATGTATGTTTTACATGATATAATTATGTACATACTCTAAAATGATTGAGGAATACACCAAAATTCAGTGTCTCATGACACATGACACATTATGGATAACATATTTTTTAATACCTTTTGGACAATGAACCCTGCTACCATTATGAGATGTTTTTAATTATTCTTTTGTTTTGCCCAACCCAAATAGAACAGGCCTCTCCATTTTCGAATCCCTGAGAATGCGTTTACTTGTAGAGTTCTGACACTCACAGAATGATCACAGGATGCTGTAGAAGCATGTAAGAAGGCAGAGCCCCATCTAGTCTTGGGAGGTCAGAAAATGATGTTTAGGCCCAAACCGGAAGAATGCCTGGAAGTTATTAAGAGGAGGAGGAGGAATATTGTAGAGAGGAACCTTCCTGCCTGGTGGCCTGGAGGTTGAAGCACCTAAGAGAATGATATAGAATTCATGGTTGCTAGATCATGGGGTCAGGGCAGAACAAGAGCTAGAGACAAAGGTAAGTACAGTGTTAGATGGTTAAATAGTGAGATCTGCTCCTTAAGAAATGATATTTTGCAAGTCAGTTGGAAAGAGAGTTGGCTGGGGAAGTAGCATACATTGCTTTTATAATAGTAATACAAAGCCACAGAGTCAGGAAACATCTTAGTGTGTCTCGGAGAGGGAGCATTCAGTGCCATGTTATGACTTTAAGTCAGACCTGCAGAGAGCAGTTCTCAACCTTGACTACACCTGAGCATCATTGTGACCCACTTGAGATCATTTAAGTAAAATTCCCTCTTACCAGTGATTTTCAGGACTTAAAAGTGAATTTTAAGGCTGAACACCAATTTGGAAAATGGAGGGTCCATGTTAAGACTCTTCTTTTGAAAAAAAAAAAACACTGTAGATCTGGTGGGGAAGAATCAGGAAGAGCTCGGGTTTCCACATTGGTGTTTGTTGAATCATTAGTGGAGAAGCAACGAGTCACGCACCAAGGCCATGTCTGTGTATAAGAAGGTTGGCATTAACTTAGCATTAACTTATTTAGGGTATAAAACCAGTACAGTAGAGAGCTAAGGGCTGAGGTCTTTCAACACTGGAGGATTGTTCCAGCAACAGTTTATAAGGTAGTGGATGTGAAGACACTGAGGAAAAGAAGAGTGCTGAGCATGTTCTCTGTAGTAACCCAGGCCAGGGGGAGCCAGTGGCCAAGGCTGAAGACAGGTTCAGAGCCAGGGAGTTTTATTCAGATGGAGCAGGAGCTTGGAAGGAACAGGGTGCTGTTGAGTTATTGTGCATTTCTTCTCCAGGTGTCACTACAATGTTTTAAGGTACATGTGACCTACAGAGGAAGAAACAGGCAAGGAAAGGTCTCTAGCTCTCATCCTTCTAGAGGGTTTTGGCCATACAGTACAGTTCAGAGCCCTGGAATCACTGCTGCCCAAACTGGCTACTTTAGTTATTTTTTTCCAAGTTATTTTTAATGTTTTTAGTTATGTGTGTCTGTCTGTAGGAATGCACATGTCAGTGTAAGTGCTCACAAAGGCCAGAAGAGAAGTTCCCATCACGGATGGTGTTTCGGGTGCTTGTGAGCCACCTGGTGTGGGCACCTAGAATCAAACTACAGTCCTCTGGAAGAGCACGGTGCTCTTAACCACTGAGCCATATCTTGAGCCCCCTCTTCAACTCCTATAAACTCATTAAAGTGTCTTAGTCATTGCCTCTTAGAAATTCTATTCTAAAAACAAATGTCTTTCTTTTTAGTTTGCAGAGTGGTGTCTAGATTACGGAGCACATGGATGTCGCATTCCTGACAGACCTTATTCCCTCTTTGAAGGTAGGAGTGTGGAAAGTAAAATAAAACTGTACATTGAAATACTAAGTCTAGTAAAACTGGTCCCTGTGTTTTGAGGACTAGCATAAAACTGGTCCCTGTGTTTTGAGGCTTATTGGATGGGTGGAAGATAGTATGTTTATTCTTCTGCATTTCCTCTGTAATATTGTATATTTATATAAAATATTTATATGTTCATGGGAAACTTGAGTAGATATTTAATACAGTTAATTCTTTAAATTATATAAAGAATTACTAGTAACTAATATTAATGGAAAGTAGTGAGTGTATATTAATAATTAGAAAAATAAGAGTGAATATTAAAGAGAGTTCAATACTTCTACTGATGGCAATAACAAGGCCATTAGTTGAAGTAACAATAATTAAGTCTGCCCAGGTTAATAAATATATAAGAATATACTATAATTAGTATACTATTATAATTATAATTGAAGTCCTAGAGACAGATGTCATTTTTGTTTTTTTGATTTTTTTGAGATTGGGTCTCTCCATGTAGTCCTGGTTGTCCTGGTATTTGATATGTAGACCAGCCTGGCCTCAAACTCATACAGATCTGCCTGCTTCTGCCTCCCAAGTGCTGTGATTAAAGGTGTGCACCAATACATTTGGCCTTCCAAATTTTGTGTGTGTGTGTGTGTGTGTGTGTGTGTGTGTGTGTGTGTGTGTGCGCGCGCGCATGTGAACTTACATGTTTTGACTAACTTATAAACCACAGTGCAAAGACTTTACAGCATTAGGATAAATTGATAATAGCTTTAGAACCACATCTTATAACTATATCCCCAAGTAATTTTCAGAAGGAATAAATTATTTCAAATCAAGTAGATAGGTAATAGATTTTATCATTGCTTTTTCTGTATAAGCTGAAGTCATAAGGAAAAGTATTTTTCAGAATAAAAACTTTAGTTGTTTACATTAAAAATATACATGACAGACATGGTGGTCCTTGCCTTACACTGGTAGCAAAAGCATTAGATCATGAGTATGAATCTAGCCTATGTTCTGTATTGAGGCCCTGTCTCAGAAAAAAAAAAAAAAAAAACCCACGAGATGCATTTATATCAGACAAAAGGAGTTAATATCTAAACTCTAAAGTGGAGGCCACTGCTGCTTATATATTCAACTTTAACATAGTAACTTTAATTGCCCTTAGGTCAAAATTCCCCTTTTGAACTTGTATGGCTAGGAAGGCAACAGGTCATGTTTGCCCTGTGCCTCACCAATGCATGGCAGGTAGAACTGGCAGTAACTACTAACCAAGTTCTTATGTAAGAGTATAATAGCTCTACTGAGAGGGAACGCTGAGCTGCATCTGATGTCCTCCTGGAGCACCCACTCTGTCAAAGGCAGCATTCTGTGGGGCTGTCACCTGCCTATGAATCCGGAAACGAGCTCATCTGAAGTGTCTCTATGGTCCTCTCAAAGGCATTAAGGGCCACTTTCTGATTCTAATGGGTTTTAATAGGTATGGGATTCTTTAAGCTTCTAGAACACTTTCTTCAAGTAAACAGTTGTAGGGAAAGCTGGAACCAACCCAAATTTTCTTTAGTAACAAAATAAAGAAATAGTGTCTGACTGTCCTCTGACAAAGAAGCAGTACTCTGACAGTACTCAGCAAGAAGGGCAGACTACTGGCAGCCATAAAACAGATGTCAACTGCAGTGAAGAACTAAGTAAAGAAGCTGGTCTCCAGAGGCTGCATATGAATTCCATCCTGGTCAAGTTCTGAAAGAGATAAAGCTTATCTATGGCAGTTAGTTACCTCTAATGACGGAGTGGAGATAGAGTACAGGGACACAGGGACCCACATGCTGGTAGATCCAGACTGTAATAGACCTTTGTGTTATACAGGTTGTACAGTTGTCAGCATTCAAAGAATACTTATGATTTATGTATTTGTGTGTAAATTTTGTGGCAAAAGAAAAGCTAAGCAAACTGAAACTGTGAGAGGGGAATTGCTCTGACTGAGGTGGACCCACAGGCCTGGAGGCACAGGAGAACAAGAAGCTCCCACCGCCAGACCCCTAATGTTTCTCTCAGTCAATTTCAAAAGCTGTTGTTTAATCAGTGACCTACTTTGGGGGGTGGTTGACATAAACAAATTGCACGTGATTAAAAATTACTTTTTTAGGCGCTAAAGAAGATATAAAATTGGATGGAGGTTATAAAAGCTCTGAGAGGAAAGCTTCATTTTTGGACATATCATTGACAATGTTCTTAAATTCCTCGGGGCATTTGTTTGCTTTTTTGTTTTAAATCGTGTATGCTGATTATGGTCCTCAAGCCCTCACACCAGGTAGATAAGCACTGTAATGCTGAGCCACATCCAAGATCTCTATCCTTAGATGTGGTGTTTCATCTTAACATTTCAAATGCACGAATGCAAAAGCCATTTCTTAGAACATAGTGTAGTGCAGTAGAGGAGATAGCTCAGTAGGTAAACTTACTTGTCACGCAAGTGTGAGAATCTGAGTTTAAACCTCCAGAGCTCAGATGTGTAGCTCAGGTTTAAAGAGGAACTGGGAGGTGAGACAAGAGGAACTATAGACACTTGCCAGTCAGCTACACTGGTGTGCATGCAGTAGAAAACAATAGAGAGCTTGCCTCAGGCAAAGTGGAAGGCAAGCACTGACTCCCGAAGTTTCTGCTGAGGTCTAGACTCACACTGTGGCATGCCTATGCCTGAATTCTCACACACACACACACACACACACACACACACACACACACACACACACACACACACACAGAAAAAACTGGTATAAGTGCCTGTTGGGTGCTGTTTTTAAGGATGTCATTTTAAATTGATGATGGTATTTTTCCTTATGTCCTTAAAGCTCCTGGTAGTAGAAGAGATTAAATATCACTTTGTTCTATTCACTAACCTGTGTGGTTCCTAAAAGATGCACGTTTTGTTTTGCAGGTATGGCTGGTGCTGTTCACTTTCTTTCTGACATCTTGGTACCAGAGACAGCACGGTTTCCAGCATTTGAACTTGGCTTTTTGCAGAAGGATTAAAAAGGTGCAAAAAGACAACTAACATACCCGTTGGACCAAAAGCCACCTGACTGATTAGTGCCTGACACAGAACCTACTGTAAACTCTAAAAGAAGAAGACAGAAGGACAGAAACCTTCACAAGCCCCCTTTGTTGCAAAGACCCCTAATTAGAGCATGAGCGATAGAAACCACGTCATCTGCATTCTGTGACAGCGTGTCCCTTAAAGGTGTGAAATCTGAATCCTTCATCTCTAGGCTCCTTGTAGTGTGCATGTTTCTTGGTGCTTGTCTATAGTTGTAAATTGAATAACTAGAAAAGCCACACTCATTACATGAACTCCTAGCTGAGCACGTGTGAGTGTTAAAAGCGACAGGTACACATTTTTGTATATAGTATCTAAACTAGAGTGTCATCTCTATCAACAAAGAAACAGTTGTGTGACGTCTGTCTTGACCATCAACTAGCAGATCCAGATATCCTGTGAGAATACCATGTTAGCATTTTCCATGGGCATGCGTGAGAGACGGCTTCCCAAACCAGAAGAAAGTGGGCAAGTCAGTGTGCACTGCAGAGCTTATGAAGGCACAGTTGACACCTCTTCCCTCTTTGTGTCTTGTGGTCAGCGTAATTAATAACTAAGCATTAGGAATTCTGATACATTTACCCAGATACATATTATTAAAACAGATACCTCCTTACTGTTTTCAGAATAGCTTATTACTATATAAAACAGAGTAGCTGTAAGGCCAGAAAGATCTGTCCGTATCCCTTCAAAAATTTATTTCACATTTTGGTAAATTACTATGAATTTGAAATTAATACATTCTTTATTTTTCATCAAGTTTGGGGTGATAAAATAAGTTCTAAGCTAAGTTTATACATGTAAGGAACAAAAAATATTTTAAACAAGACAATTATTATCTGGGTGATTTTTAAAATTATTTTTAAGGGCATTAATTTTGATTCATGTACGGTTAGAAATCGTTGTTTGTGGTACAAGTGGGCTAGATTTTCTAAGCATGTTTTGTTGTGTAAGGGAGATTAATATATGTTTCTCGACAGAAGCTCCTGGGGCTATCTTGTAAACCCTTCTCTGCATCAATGTGGAGCTTGTCAGGTCCTGATTGGCTAAGGGCCCTCAGACCATCAGTAGTAGTAGTGACTCTCCCCAGTATGTTTACTCATACATGTTTGATAGATACTAGTTTCTTTCTGACCAACATGTTGAGGGAAAAATAAAATGCCCATAGAATAAATGGAGATCATTTTATTTACAGATTTCCTTTTAAGAAAGGTAGATTGACACTTCCTGCTTCCCACTAGGTATGGACACATGTGCATTTCAGTACGACATTGACCTCCTTCTTTGTATCTGCTGCACGTGCTGCTGGGCTACAAAAGCCGCAGCCCCCTTCCCATGAGGCAAAGGGAAATGGCATATGAACTAGGACTGAGGGCCACATATGGCCATTTCAGAGTTACAAATGTTTGAAATCAAATTTAAGAGCATCTCACTTTTGTTCCTTAGGCTTATATTATGTCAACAACTGTATTCTAAATGTGTTGGAAAGCTTAAAATATGTACACACAAAATACCATTTTGAAATCTTAAGGGAAAAAGTTAATGTTCACAAAAAGTGTTTGGGGTTCTTTGGTTTTGTTAATAAAAGACAGTTTTGTGGTGATGACTTATGGAGTCTTCATATTTTCTCATTTCTTTCGCAGTTCAACAGTGTTAAAGTGAGTAGTTCTGTGATTTTCTTGGTTGTTATCTCTTGGTCACCATCTAGCTTCTGTAGTTATGATCAAAACAATGAAGCAGGCATGTGGCAATACCAGCACGTTATGTCCTCCTTATGAGAAAGACAGATTTTTTTTTTTCTGAAAGCCCTTAGAGTAGTGGTTCATGAATGCTTCATTAGTCAGAATTTGTCATATCACCTTCTCCCACCATAAAGGAAACGGGAAATTAATATATGGCTTTTCCTGATGATGTAAAAGGCAAGACTGAGGTTAGGAGTGAGGGGTTGGATATACCAAGTAACCAAAGAGTTGCTCCTCATGATTCAAATAAGGAAGCATTTACGAATGTTGTATATATCAGGTGGCAGTTATTCTTTAATCAAATTGGTTGAGTGTCTTAGTTACTTCTCTATTGCTGTGACAAATCCAAGGATAAAGGAAAACATGAAATTTGGGACTCATGGTTCCAAAGAGTTAGAGTTCATGATCATAGTGGCAGGGACCATGACAGCAGGCAGGCAGGCATTGTGCTCAAGCAGTAGCTGAGAGCTTACATCCTGAGCCATAGACAGAAAAAAGAAAGACCTAACTGGGAATGGTGTGGGCTATTGGAACTTCAAAGCCTACTGCCAATGACACACCTTAGTTTTACCAACTGGATATCAAATATTCTAGTATGTGAGCCCATAGGGGCTATTCTTATTTAAACCACCACAGTGAGAAAGGCTTGAAGAAATACCATGACGATTGTGATAATATTGCTTGGGTCTGGGGTTGGTTCAAACACCTAAAGATCTTATGGCATCTGCCTGTCTTCAAAAACAAGGAGTAAGTGCTGTGGTGGGGCCCTGGATATATTGAAGCTTCCACCTGAAATCAGTCAAGGATAAAAGAAAACATGAAATTTGGAATTCATGGTTCCAAGGGGTTAGAGTCCATGACCATAGTGTCAGGGACCATGGCAGCAGGCAGGCAGGCATGAAGCCCACCTGAAATTAAGTGACAGCAATTCAAGAGGAGAGTCACCTGGAGCTATGCTTGGCCATGGAAAATCTAGAGAACTCTTTACTCATAATGTGTGTACTTGGAGGAGACGTGTACCTGGGCCACCAGGGTTACATAGCCAAGTAGCGCCAGGAGAAAGCGATCCTCCCAGGAGCATGGAAAAACCGTGAGTGGGGTTAAGACGAGCACCACTGCTCACCGGGACCTGCAGGGCACAGGGACTGAGGTAAAGTCGGGCATAGGAACTTTCTGGTTTCCATCTGTGGCAGGAGACCTCTGCCTGGGCCACCATAGCCAAGCAGAACTGGGAGAAAGTCACCCTCCCAGGAGCGGGAAAAAGCCGTGAGTGGGATAAGACAAGCACCACTGCTCACTGGGACCTGGGGACCTCAGCCTGGGCAACAGGGCTCCAAGAGAGAGCTGGTATCCCAGGAGTACTGACACACCTTCGAGCATAGGCAAAACCACCACTTCTGTTCAAACTCACTGGATCAAGAGGGACCCTTGCAGAGCCATCAGGACACAGGAACCAAGGAACCACTGGGAACAAGATCCTTCTGGTTTCTGTCTGCACCCCAGAGCTGACCCTGTGCCATGGCACTCCAAACCCAAACACCTCTCAGAGAGAGCTGGTCGTCAAGAAGAATTGATACAGAGGCCTGCAGGAGGGACAAGCCACAGCCAGACAGAGTAAGATCAGCTAACATGAGAGTTAACAAGATGGCAAAAGGCAAGGGCAAGAACATAAGGAACAGAAACCAAGGCTACTTGCCATCACCAGAACCCAGCTCTCCCACAAAGCAAGCCCTGGATATACCAACACACCAGAAAAGAAAGACTCAGATTTAAAATCAGTTCTCATGATGATTATAGAAGACTTTAAGAAGGGCAAAAATAACTCACTTAAAGAAATACAAGAGAACACAGATAAACAGCTAGAAGCCCTTAAAGAGGAAACACAAAAATCCATTAAAGAATTACAGGAAAACACAATCAAACAGGCAGAATTACAGGAAAACACAAACAGAAGAAGGAAATGAACAAAACCATCCAAGAACTAAAAACAGAAATAGAAACAATAAAGAAATCACAAAGGGAGACAACCCTGGAGTTAGAAAACCTAGGAAAGTGATCAGGAGTCATAGATGCAAGCATAACCAACAGAATACAAGAGATAGAAGAGAGAATCTCAGGAGCAGAAGATACCATAGACAACATTGACACAACAGTGAAAGAACATACAAAATGCAAAAAGCTCCTAACCCAAAACACCCATGAAATCCAGTACACAATGAGAAGACAGAACCTAAGAATAATAGGTTTTGAAGAGAGTGAAGATTCCCAACTTAAAGGACCAGTAAATATCTTCAACAAAATTATAGAAGAAAACTTTCCTAACTTAAAGAA
>CM052700.1:80451412-80491558 GCA_028551405.1 Uromys caudimaculatus
AGAAGATCCTGGGCAGAACTAATACAGACCCTAAGAGAACACAACTGCCAGCCCAGGCTACTATACCCAGCAAAACTCTCGATTAACATAGATGGTGAAACCAAAATATTCTATGACAAAACCAAATTTACACAATATGTTTCCACAAACCCAGCCCTACAAAGGATAATAGATGGTAGACGACAACTCAAGGAGGGAAACTACACCCTAGAAAAAGCAAGAAAGTAATCTTTAAACAAACTGAAAAGAAGATAGACACAAACCTAAAAGAAACATCGAAAATAACAGGAAGCAACAGTCACTATTCCTTAATATCTCTTAACATCAATGGACTCAATTCCCCAATAAAATGACATAGACTGACAGACTGGATCCAGAAAGAGGACCCAGCATTTTGCTGCATTCAGGAAACACACCTCCGCAATAAAGACAAACACTACCTCAGAGTAAAGGGCTGGAAAACAAGTTTCCAGGCAAATCGTCGCAAGAAACAGGCTGGCGTAGCCATTCTAATATCGGATTAAATCGACTTTTACCCAAAAGTCATCAAAAAAGATAAGGAAGGACACTTCATACTCATCAAAGAAAAAATCTACCAAGAAGAACTTAGTTCTGAACCTCTATGCTCCAAATGCAAGGGCACCCACATTCATAAAAGAAACTTACTAAAGCTCAAAGCACACATCGCACCTCACACAATAATAGTAGGAGACTTCAACACCGCATTAGCATCAATGGACAGATCTTGGAATCACAAACTAAACAGAGACACAGTGAAACTAACAGAAGTTATGGACCAAATGGATTTAACAGATATCTTTAGAACATTTCATCCTAAATCAAAAGAATATACCTTCTTCTCAGCACCTCGTGGTACCTTCTCCAAAATTGATCATATAATTGGTCACAAAGAAACCTCCACAGATACAAGAAGATTGAAATAATCCCATGCATCCTATCAGATCACTAAGGATTAAGGCTGATCTTCAATGGCAACAGTAACAACAGAAAGCCCCCACACACAAGGAAGCTGAACAATGCTCTACTCAATGATAACTTGGTCAAAGAAGAAATAAAGATAGAAATTAAAGACTTCCTAGAATTTAATGAAAATGAAAGTAAAATGTATCCAAACTTATGGGACACAATGAAAGCAGTGTTAAGAGGAGAACTCATAGCTTTGAGTGCCTCCAAAAAGAAACTGGAGAGAGCATACGCTAGCAGCTTAACAGCACACCTGAAAGGTCTAGAACAAAAAGAAGCTAATGCACCCAAGAGGAGTAGAAGGCAGGAAATAATCAAACTCAGGGCTGAAATCAACCAAGTAGAAACAAAAACAACTATACAAAGAATCAACAAAACCAGGAGTTGGTTCTTTGAGAAAATTAACAAGATAGATAAACCCTTAGCCAGACTAACCAGAGGGCAAAGAGGCAGTATCCAAACTAACAAAATCAGAATGAAAAGGGAGACAAAACAGATTCTGAGGAAATTAAAAAAATCCTCAGATCCTATTACAAAAGCCTATACTCAACAAAACTGCAAAATCTGGATGATAATTTTCTAGACAGATATCAAATACCAAAGTTAAGTCAGGATCAGATAAACCATCTAAACAGTCCCATAATGCCTAAAGAAATAGAGGCAGTCATTAAAAGTCTCCTGACCAAAAAAAGCCCAGGACCAGATGGGTTCACTGCAGAATTCTATCAGACCTTCAAAGAAGATCCAATACTAACACTCTTCAATCTGTTCCACAAAATAGAAACAGAAGGAACACTACCCAATTTCTTCTATGAGGCCACAATTGCACTGATACCAAAACCTCACAAAGACCCAACTAAGAAAGAAAACTTCAGACCAATTTCCCTTATGAATATCAAAGCAAAAATACTGAACAAAATTCTCGCAAACCAAATCCAAGAACACATCAAAAGGATCATTCATCATGATCAAGTAGGCTTCATCCCAGGGATGCAGGGATGGTTCAATACCCGGGAATCCATCAATGTAATCCACTACATAAACAAACTCAAAGAAAAAAACCACATGGTCATTTCATTAGATGCTGAAAAAGCATTTGACAAAACTCAGCATCCCTTCATGATAAAAGTCTTGGAAAGATCAGGAATTCAAAATTCATACCTAAACATAGTAAAAGCAATATACAGCAAACCTGTAGCCAACATCAAACTAAATGGAGAGAAACTATCCCACTAAAATCAGGGACTAGACAAGGCTGCCCTCTCTCTCCCTATCTATTCAATATGATACTTGAAGTTCTAGCTAGAGCAATTAGACAACAAAAGGAGGTCAAAGGGATACAAATTGGAAAGGAAGAAATCAAAATATCACTATTTGCAGATGATATGATTGTATACTTAAATGACCCGAAAAACTCCACCAGAGAACTGATGCAGATGATAAACAACTTCAGCAAAGTGGCCAGATACAAAATTAACTCAAACCAATCAGTAGCCTTCCTATACTCTAAGGACAAAGAGGTTGAGAAAGAAATTAGGGAAATGACACCCTTCACAATAGTCACAAACAATATAAAGTATCTTGGTGTGACTCTAACCAAGCAAGTGAAAGATCTGTATGACAAGCACTTCAAGTCTCGGAAGAAAGAAATCGAAGAGGACCTCAGAAGATGGAAAGATTTCCCATGCTCATGGATTGGCAGGATTAATTTAGTAAAAATGGTCATCCTGCCAAAAGCAATGTACAGATTCAATGCAATCCCCATCAAAATTCCAACTCAATTCTTCATAGACTTAGAAAGAGCAATTCTCAAATTCATTTGGAACAACAGAAAACCCAGGATAGCAAAAGCTACTCTCAACAACAAAAGAACTTCTGGGGGAATCAGCATTCCTGACCTCAAGCTGTATTACAGAGCAGTAGTGATAAAAACTGCATGGTATTGGTACAGTGACAGGCAGGTAGATCAATGGAATAGAACTGAAACCCAGAAATGAACCCACACACTTATGGTCACTTGATTTTCGACAAAGGAGCTAAAACCACTCAGTGGAAAAAAGACAGCATTGTCAACAAATGGTGCTGGTTCAACTGGAGGTCTACATGTAGAAGAATGTGGATTGATCCATTCCTATCTCCCTGTACAGAGCTCAAGTCCAAGTGAATCAAGGACCTCCACATAAAACCAGATACACTGAATCTAATAGAAGAGAAAGTGAGGAAAAGTCTCGAATACCTGGGTATAGTGGAAAAGTTCCTGAACAGAACACCAATGGTTTATGCTCTAAGATCAAGAATCAACAAAAGGGACCTCATAAAATTGCAAAGCTTCTGTAAAGCAAGGAACACTGTAAATAGGACAAAATGTCAACCAACAGATTGGGAAAAGATCTTAACTAATCCTATGTCAGATAGAGGGCTAATATCCAATATATACAAAGAACTCAAGAAGTTAGACTCCAGAGAACCAAATAACCCTATCAAAAAATTGGAACAGAGCTAAACATAGAATTCTCAACTGAGGAAATTTGTAGGGCTGAGAAGCACCTAAAGAAATGTACAACATCCTTAGTCATCAGGGAAATGCAAATCAAAACAACCCTGAGATTCTACCTCACACCAGTCAGAATGGCTAAAATCAAAAACTCAGGTGATAGCTGATGCTGGTGAGGATTTGGAGAAAGAGAACACTCCTCCATTGTTGGTGGGACTGCAAGCTGGTACAAGTCACTCTGGAAATCAGTTTGGCGGACCCTCAGAAAAATGGACATAATACTACCTGAGGACCCAGCTATACTTCTTCTGGGCATATACCCAGAAGATGCTCCAACATGTAATAAAGACACATGCTGCACTATGTTCATAGCAGCCATATTTATAATAGCCAGAAGCTGGAAACAACCCAGATGTCCCTCAGCAGAGGAATGGATACAGAAAATGTGGTACATCTACACAATGGAGTACTACTCAGCTATTAAAAACAATGATTTAATGAAATTTGCAGGCAAATGGATAGAACTTAGAAATATCATCCTGAGCGTGGTAACTCAGTCACAAATGAACGACCATGATATGTACTCACTGATAAGTGGATATTAGCCCAAAAGTTCGGAATTCCCAAATCTCGCTCTACAGTAACTACTGGACTGAGAGTGAGGTCCTAGATGGAGGAGTTGGAGAAGGTACTAAAGGAGCTGAGGGAGTTTGCAGTCCCATGGAGTGAGCAACAGTGTCAACTGGCCTGACCACCTCTCCTTCCCCCCCCCCTGGTGGTCCTGGAGGCTGGACCACCAACCAAAGAATACACATCGAGGGACCCATGGTCCGGGCCACATATGTGGCAGAGGAGGGCCTTGTTTGCCAACAGGAGGAGGAGAGGGCCTTGGGCCTGAGGGTTTTAGAGGCCCCAGTAAAGGGGAATATCAAGGTGGGAATATGGGAGTGGCTGGGCGGTTGGGTGGGAAGTGGAATACCCTCATAGAGGTGGGGTGGGGATGGGGGAGGGGTTTGGGGTTCCAAAGAGGAGACTTGGAAAGGGGGAAATATTGGAAATGCAAATAAAGTATCAAAAAATAAATAAATAATTAAAAAATGTGTGTACTTAATGCTCTATGTCATACATGTATGTATTTCATATATGTTAATGTTACATTTCATGTTCTCTTACACTTAGATGTTAGTTTTCCATCACTATGCAAAATATTCAAAAGGAACAGTGTAAGAGAGATAAAGCTTATTAACTTGGAAGTTTCAGTGTGTGGGTGGATGGTTCCATGCCTATGATGATGAAGAGTATCATGGCACCAGGAGCATGTTATAGTGCAAATTTGGCAGCCAGTGAGTGAAGGAAGCAAGGGCAAGGCCAAGACACTTTGTCCCCCTGGGTGCTACTACCTGTAGTTTTAACCACTATCCAGTAGTCATTATTTATGGAATAATTAGGAAAGTCACTGATGAGGTTGGAGCCCCCAGGATCTAATTATAATTAGTCCCTGAAAGTCTATAACATATGGCCTCTGCAAACCATATTAGATCCAA
Source organism: Uromys caudimaculatus (assembly GCA_028551405.1). Lineage (NCBI taxonomy): Eukaryota > Metazoa > Chordata > Mammalia > Rodentia > Muridae > Uromys > Uromys caudimaculatus. The sequence goes on from CM052700.1 coordinate 80,456,435, forward strand.
AACATGTCACCTCTTCTGTAACAGCTTCATCTTGCCAATCTTGGTTTGCCAAGCCTTTGCAAGAAGATGGTGCCCTTAAGTATTGAGAGATCCACATAACAAAGGAACAAAAAAGGGGGTAGAGGGTTTCTTTACTTTTCTCTTTGGCAGTCATAAATGAACTAAATCATTATACATCTTTATAATTATGATGATCCTATAATTTATTCAAAATTACTATTCCTTTACAATGCTACATTATTATGGCTACAGTGATTTCCACATTAAGTAAGCAGAACTTAGAGTTGCAGGGATAGGAAGCAAAAACTTTCCTAGTGGGTCACTATGAGTGATAGAACTATTCCCCTTTCCAACCCTTGATTTTCTAGACCTGTAGATGGGAGAAACTGTACCATATATCAGACACTGGTTCAAAGCATACACTGCCTTCTGAAGAACCCTGCCCCAGGTCTCCATGATGTGTCTTCAAAAGGCCATTCCATCTTTCTATCAGACCAGCTGCTTCAGGGTGGTAAGGAACACAGCAAAACCAGTGGATTCCATGATTGTGGGCCTATTGTCACACTTCTATTACTGTGAAATGAGTTCCTTGGTTAGAAGCAATACCATGTGGAATAACATATTGGTGAATAAGGCATTCTGTATGTACAAATATGGTGGTTTTGGCAGAAGCATTACATGTAGGAAAGGCAAATCCGTAACCAGAATACATTGATACACAAAATCAGCCAGTACAGTGTTGTTATCCTGTGTTATGGAGATCCTGCACCTTTGGAACAGCGGGGCTGGCTCTTTTAAGCATCCCAGCCATTGGCAGATGAGATAGATGTTGGGGTAGGCTAATTCAGAGCCCTGGATCTGGGCCTAGGTGGTAGCTGAGCTGGTCAGCCCATTGGTCTTCCTTATCTGCACCACCAGGGTGAGTACTCCAGCATTTGGCTAGGCAGCCCAAGACTACCATTGGCCGAATTCAGTGTCAGCTCTCAGATCTTATGCCCTTGGGGCAGCTCACCCGCACCTAGCTTTACTGTGCTGCCCAGTCAAGGTTCAGGACTCACTTTCCCAAGTACTGCAGCTGGCTGGGCCAGCTCTCTTGCTCTTGAACCCTCAGAGATGGCTCACCTGTGCCTTCACCATCAGGGTCAGCTCCACTCCATTTTCCGGGCAAGGTACAGGACCCGCTCTCTCAAGACCTACAGCCAGTGAGGGGGCTGGGTTAGCTCCCTGACTCTCATGACTCCAGGGTTAGCTCTTTCTGACTGTTGCAGGTGGTGAGGGTCAAGTGGGGGCAAAGCATCACCCCTGCACCCATGCCTCATCACGGCAGACAAGTGACAGGGCCAGCTCTCCCAAGCTCTCGTCCTCAGGGTTGGCTTATCTGTACCCCCGGCCTCCACCACCAGGCTCAACTCTGCTGTTCTGTCCATAAAAGGTGCAGGGTCTGCTCTCCTGAGTGTTGCAACCGATGAGGCACATGGATAGCTCTCCAAGGCTTATGACCCTGTGGGGAGATTTCCCATTTGCCAAAAGTGGCAAGGGTTGGAGGGATCGTTTCTGTGCCCAGGCCATCCTATGGCAGATGGGTCCCACACTCACATCTCCTGTGCAGGCTCATCCACATCCTATGCCAGGACCAGTTCCACTGTGCTTGTCTAGGCAAGGTACTGGGACAGCTCTCTCTGGTGCTGCCCGAGGTGAATGATAAGGTCAGCTCTCCCAAACACCACATCCAATGAGGGGCAGGGCCGGTTATGCACAGCTCCTGGACATCAGGGGCATCTCCTGTTCTCTAGTGGTTATATGGACCACGGACATTGACTTATCCAGGGACTCAGATATGACAGTCAGTGTTTGCTTGGGCTGAGACCTCACCATGACCCCAGGTGGTAGGACTGGCAACTCATAACAGGCTACTCCTCTTCACTCTCAAGTCTCCAGTTCCATCCTTCCTTATAATGCTCAAGCTGCTCCACTTCTTTTTCTCTCCCATTTGACCACCATCCTCCATCTGCGCTGCCTGGCATAGCAGTAAGTGGGTATCTATGGTCTGCCTGTGCCACGTGCTAGGGGGGCAGGTCTGTGGATTCCATAGAGGTCTGCGGGTCTCTGTTTTCTCTCTCCTGCACTGTGCTGCCTGGATTTGATTTGACTTTTATGAGTCCTAGGCACAAGACAGATTTGGCCATTGTGGTGGTTTGAATAGGCTTGCCCCCCACAGACTCATGTATTTTAATGCTTAGCCATTGAGGAGTGGTACTTAGAGGTATGGCCTTGTTGGAATAGGTGTGTCCTTGTTGGAGGAGGTGTGGTCTTCTTGGAGGAAGGATGTCACTGTGGAGGTTGGCTCTGAATTTGCCAAATGAGTCCTTGTAATACCCCTAACTAAATAAAAGTAGGCAGTCATCAAAATGAATTGTCTTAGTCATTGTTCTATTGCTGTGAAGAGACACCGTAACCATGGCAACTCATAAAAAAGAATAAAACATTGATTTGATGGTTGCTTACAGTTTCAGAGGTTTAGTCCATTACGTCATGATGGGAAACATGCTGCCTATAGGCAGGCAGACATGGTGCTGGAGAGTTCGCTGAGACTTCTACATCCAGATTATCAGGCAACAGGAAGAGAGTCTCTAGTTCTGGCTTCTGAAACCTTCAAGCCCACTCCCAGTGACACAGTTTCTCCAATATAGACATACCTCCTAATCTTTGTCAAGTACTCCCTAATAGCCAAGCACTGCATGAAGCTATGAAGTTGTGTGTTACCTGCCAAGGGGGGCTGCTAACAGTGACTGGAACCAGAGGGGGGGAGGGAAGAGGAGGGAGAGGGAGAGGGAGAGAGAGAGGGAGGGAGGAAAGGGGAGGGAGGGAGGGAGGGGGGGAAGGAGGGAGACTTTGTTGCAGTCAGCAAAGCTGAAATGAGTTGGACATGTGGAGTTTTGACACCGGACATGGAGATGCAGTTTACCCAGCTGGATTTCAGTCTTCTTTAGGTTCTGTATTTTCCTTCACTATGCTTCCTTTTAGAATGGTATTGCATATCCTATTGGAAGCACGTGATCTGCTTTTTTCATTGTGATTTTACAGGGGGTACAGTTAAGAGACTGCAATGATTCTCAGAAGAAACTTGGGACTTGTGAAGCTGTCCTAGATGCATTTGGCACTATGATATGGTTTTAAGCTATGGGGGCCAGGGTATGGAATGTGGTGGTTTGAATAAAATGGCCCCATTAGGCCTGTGGGGAGCAGCACTGTTAGGGAGTCCGTCCTTGTTTGAGGAGGCATAGCTCTTTGGAGGAGATGTGTTCCTAGGGGATGGGTGTTGAGGGCTCAGCTTAAAGCCTGGCCAGTGTCACTTTCACTTCTGCTGCCTGCAGATCCAGGTGTAGAACTCTCAGTTACCTCTCCAGCACCATGTCTATCTGCAGGCTGCTGCTTGTTATCATGAAGATAATGGACTAAATCTCTGAAACTGTGAGCCAGCTTCAGAAAAGAAATGTATTCCCTTATAAGAGTTACCTTGGTCATCTTGCTCTTCACAGCAATAGAAACCCTAACTAAGATAGAAGTGTCCTGAAGAAATATGACTAGAACTGAGCCCAGAAGTAGCAAAAAGGGTAGGATAATAAACAGAAATTCATTAAAACTCACATGTAGATTATTTCCTTAGTCAGTCAGCAATTGTCAATGTTTTAAATTGTAGCACAGAAACTGTCATAGAATGCAAACTGCTATTAAAAATCATTTCAACATTCCCAAAAGTTAAAAAATTCAAGTGGTGAATTTCTGGTGTTCTATTTTTTCTCAATTTTTTATGTATTTTAAATTATTTGTGACAAAATACCTCAATGGTATTTTGCTGTAGTCCAGCTTTGAGGAATCCTACTTGACTGAAGTATTTAGAAACTGGCCTTTTGCTTTATATAGATACAAATCTACTGTGTCTGTCTGTCTATCTGCAACAGAGTTCTAGCGTATTACTCAAACAAATCCTGTACTCCTGGGCTCCGGTTATCCTCAGCCTCCTGAAGAACTGAGATAGCAACCACACCCAGTTTCTTATGTGTAGAACCACACCCAGTTTCTTATTATCACATGCGGCTTCACTCACACAGAGTTTAAGCCTATTTCACATCCATGCAGTACTTTGACGCTATGCTTTTAACCTGAGTAAGTTTTTAAATATGAAATGGGTCATTGTGTGTTGTACCTTATTGTTGATTATATGTAAATAGTATAAATAGATCTTTGAAAAATTCATGTACTGCCACGTATCCAGCCGATGTACCTGTCAGATGTGCTATTTTGTAATAAGAACTGAATAAAGCCCTTTAATAAAAAGCCTGGCCTCAGAGTGAAGAGTAAAGAGATGGGAAGACCACAGTGGTTTTTAGTTGTTCTCCTGGAATCGCTAATCCTTAGATGTGTTCTTAAGCAGAAGGGCTGTGATACCCCCAAGCTTCCCCTCCACATTTCCCCAAGAGGACAATGTAATTTGTAGATTTACAAAGTAGAAGATAATACAGAATTAAGATGTCTCTCAGAGTGTTCAATGAAAATAACATGGTCTGGTTATAGTCCTGAAATAAATACTGCAAATGTGGGTCTACAAACAGAGAAGGGGGCAGGCTTCTGAACAAGTACTTTAAGAAGTGAGAATATGAAACTTTGTCATTTAGTAATTCATCCAAAATGCAGCTTAATTGTGGCAGCCAAATCATCAGCCATACCCAAGAAGCACAATGGCAGCCTACACAGAGCAGGGTACCTGCTGCCTTGGGGTGAGAGAGCTGCTCTCCAGTCTAGCCTGTCTTGACTCCTGCATTCATATAGTCCTTTGGGTCAGGTCCCCAACCAGCTGACATCACATCCGAATAACACCACACCCAGCTCTAGAGTGGGACTTTACAGTGCGGGCCAATAACTGTAGAAGAACAGAGCCACATTCCTGCCCCAATACTCCCTACCATCCTCTGTGAGGAATGTAATTCTGTTTCTCTACTTGCTTTGGATGTTTTCCTATCTTGATTTTTCATAACATGTCATTTGATGAAGAGGAGCATATATTCCTGGGTAGCATTTAACTTCCAGCTCTGTAGGAGGGGACCATCATCTACCCTCCTACGCCTCCCACGTGAATTCAGGATCGATTGTGCATAATTTCTCATTAGAAACTTCATCTCCATCCCTTTCCCACTCCCCAGCCTCGCCCTCCCCCCCCCCAAAAAAATCACAACATATGACTAAATTCACTTTTATTTTTTAAATACATAGGAAACATGACTCTATCAAAAGAGAACAAAGAAGAAATATGAGCCAAGTGTTGCCAAGAAAGAGCATGCACAAGTCTGCTTCAGGTCTGTCCCCAAGCACCGGCTCTACAGGACCTAGGCACACATAAGTGGAGCTGCTGGGAGGGGTGAGCCTTACTCACCAAACACAAGAAAACGAGAATGCTGGGAAACATCCCCAGAAGTGCAAGTTCCATAGGCATTGTCAGGGTTTACGTCTGAAGGAATTCCAATGTGGGCTCAATGGCAAACAAAATTTATCTTACACAGACATTGGAGTATAAAATTGCTGAGCCCTAGCAGTCGTTCAGTTTCTCAAAAGGATTCGCTATCAAAAAGATAAGATTTAGTCACAGACACTGAGTGCCTTGATCAGCCATTCCCTGATGTAATCCCAGGGGCAGCTCTGACTGTGCTTCTTGATTTACAAAAGGAACAGAGGAAATTGAAGTTAAAGCCACAAGTGATAGAGGAGAGAGGAAATGTTTGGACCATGTAGTCATCTTGATTGTAAACAGCAGACATTGTGCTTTGTTGTCTTATGTAAAACAAGGACATGGAGGGACACTGGATCCAGTGACAGGGAACCAGAGACGCACGGGTGCTCAATGAAGGATAGCAGCGTCTGCATCCACAACTGTCTTTAAAGGTATTCGTTCTTTCCCTGCCATTTCCTGTGAAGCTGTCTACCAGTCCCCATGCTTTCTGTCCTTAAACTAAGCCCACACAGTTACTGTCACTTCCTGAATCTCTGCCTCATATCATATAGATACTCCAACGGAGAATGACACCATGTCTCCTGGTCTTGTAGCTGGTAAAGAATACTCAGTGTCTACTCAAGAGACACATTTGGATGCCCGATTCAACAAATAACAGTTTATCAAATGGCTCTGATTAGTTCATTTAGTCAGCCCCCTTTCTTGCAGCCCCACTCCCCACCATGCGACACATAAATAATCTAGACATCTTAGCTATACTTCCTTGCTCTCAGTACACAAGGTCTCAACCTGGGTTTAAATACACATCAACGTGACTAACTACGCAAGGGAACAGAACTCCGCACTGGTAACAACTCCCGCCACTACTTGTAAATCTATGGATGAGCTCTGATTCTCACCTGGGAAACAGCATGTCTAACTACACTTCTTTCTCTACTTTTGATTATGTGGTCTGTGCAACTAAGTAGGCTTTCACTGTTCTATCCACAAACGTCTCCTCTTCTGAGGCCAGCACATCTCTGCTGGGATCACATACAACCCTAGCTTTTACTCAGCAATGCTGGTCTTGCTTTGCTGGGTTTCTTTGGCTGTTCTCTCCTTCTCCAAGGGTCAATGTAACTACCCAGCCTAAAGTGTCAGCTCTATAGTGTCCATGAAACCCATCACCAGAACTACCTAAGAAAAGGGTGTTGGAGCCCTCTGGCAGAGATCCCCCCCCAGAGTTCACACTCTCCGTCTGATCTCAAAGGACACACCCTCACTTCAATACATGCACTAAAAGAAAAGCCAGACCATGATTCATAAAATGCAATGTCTCCATTTAGAGGATTTTCCCTAACTTAAAGACTTCCCCTCTCTAATGGTCTTTAACTACAGATGTCCAACTGAGGCCTGATTCTGATCCTCATTTTTTAGTGGAAGCAATATGCACTTGGGTCTTTCCTATTCTTGCAGAGGAAAGCCTATTTTCAAAATGTGAGTGGAGACCAAAGAGCATCAGCAGCACATCCCCACAACTTCTATTAGGAGAATGGACTGGGACAGTGGATAGTGTCTCTTCAAACTTGACTGCCGACTACTGCATCATGTGAGCCTTAGCTCAGCCTGATCGCTTTATCTGCCCCCTGACACATAGGCTATGCCTTCCTTTCCTCTTAGCCTCTCTCCCAAGGATCTATCCTGGTCACCCTAGGAATATCAACCCTTAGGAACTGCTGCCACACTCTCTCAGAGAGCACAGACTACATCAGAAACAGAAGCAACAGAGGAGACAGCGTGGATTCAAATGTCCTTCACGGAAAAACTTGAAAGAGCTGGGCTTGCTTCGAAAATATCCAAGAGAAGTTTGCCCTTGGACCACCCTATTAGCAAGTATCAGTGAGGATGGGGAGGAATACAAAAGGGCCTGTCCATCCTCTTTGCCTTCGATGTAGCATCTTGCTACTTGTCCTTCACCACCTGTTCATAGGGGGGTGGGGGCGTGTTGCAGTAGGAGGGAGGGGGTGGGTAAGTTGTGCTTCCGTGGGGTGAATTGGGCTGGACCTGGAAAGCCATAGCCATGGTATTGCCAACAGGATTCATCCCAGGTCCTCCAGGGTCGGTGTAATATGGCAGCCCCATTTGTTGTACTCCTGAAAGACAGATATCCAAACATTGAGTGCAAAAGTGAAAAACCTGCTGTCTGGCGCATCTCGATACCACCAGACTCCTTTGGCTCCCATCATTCACTGCATTACGTCTATTAGAAACAGAACATTTCTCAAGACAGCAAACACCTAAATTTGGTGACAAGCAAGAGAAACATACATGGCTGTGCCCTCAGGGGTACAATTCCTCTGGAGAGACATATTGCTAAAATATTCTATCAGTTTTCAGAGTGCAATAAAGAACGAGAGAATGGTGGATTATCCTACGGAGACACAGACATCCATCACAAATTCCGAGAGAGAAAACAAGGTAGTTAAATTTGATAGAGCTGACTCTTGGCCCAGATTCATTATATTCCCATTACACTTTGAACACAATTTGCTGGAAGTTCACTGTATCTTACGTTAAGCTCTCCATTCCTGCCCCATTTTATGAAGGCAAAGAGTATCTGTCATCCAGGGCGGGCCAAAGTCTCAGGTAGGTAACTCCCACAGGCCCATGTGGATATACTTGGCAGTTTCCTGAGATATGTCTGCTTCTTCTGTGACAGAAGGAAGTGGCTGTTCTACACTTAGCTTTCTGCTCTTGGGGACCAAAGGAGGAGGAAGAGGGGCCCAGTTGCCTATGACAGGTGAGCAAAGGGAAGGGTGTTGTCTCTGCACTGGAGATATAGCTTGGGCGGTGTTTGTAATTTCCCCACAGTAGGGCTACTCAAGCTAACACTGGCGAACCAGCTCAAGCATTTGGTAGGAATTGGAAGGCTGGACATATCTTAACATTTTACAAAATGTTCGAACATGGAGATGCATTTAGAATACTTAAAAAGCAGAACAGATGCCATATGGGCAAGTTATATCTTTGATGTTTTTAAGGCACTTTTTTGTTGTTGTTAACTTGGTGTCCCTCCCGATGTAGACTCTTACACCCACTGGGATTAAAGTAGCTACTTAAACCTGTGAAGCTCATGAGTCTCTCCGGACCTTTTAGAGTCTGATGAGATGTCACCGCCACACAGTCTCATCCACTAATCTTGTCTGCAACCCCTTCCCCAGCTCAGCCTCAGTATATGCACCTACTTAATCATCTTTATTCTGAACACCAGATGACGTTTCCAGTTCACTTGGTTTCCAAGCACCCCAATGTTGCCTCTATTATGGTTAGCCACGTTTTAATTAGGGTTACTATTGCTGTGATGAAACACCATGACCAAAACAACTTGGGGAGGAAAGGATTTGTTCAGCTAATGCTTCCATATCACAGTTCATCAACAAAGGCAGTCAGGACAGGAACTTAAGCAGAGCAGGAACCTGGAGGCAGGAGCTGATGCAGAGGCCATGGAGGAGTGCTGCTTACAGGTGTGTTCCTCACTGCTTGCTCAGCCTGCTTTCTTACAGAATCAGGTCTACAAGCTCACGGATAGCACAGCCCACAATGGGCTGCTCTCTCACCAGTAAATCACTAATTAACAAATTGCCCTACTGGTTTGCCTACAGACAGATCTTATGGAGCATTTTCTCAATTGAAGCTCTCACTTCTCTGATGACTCTAGCTTTTGTCAAGTTGATGTAAAACTAGCCACTACAATAACTATACATAATCACCTTTGGCATCTAGAGTCCATTATAAGCAGACAAATCTGCAGATGTTCAAGTTTCTTGTATCAAATGGCATGGTGTATAACCACTAATATATATATATATTAGAGAAATATAAGTATTATACAAATGTCTTTTAATACTATATGTTTTTAATACTATATTGTTTATAAAATAAATCTACCTGCAGTGTGCCTGGGAGCACAGCAGAATGACTGGGAGCACAGCAGCATGTCTGGGAGCACAGTGGTGTGAATGCAACCAACATACTGGCCCTCAAATTAACCAATCATAAAATCTTTACTCTAGAACCATGATGAGCAGTGCCTGCCTACTCTGCCTTCTGGCACCTTGCAACTCTCCATGTTCAGAAGGCTCCTTCCAAGGATGGGGACCTCAGAGACACTGTCAAAACCTCCATACCAGCTTGTGTCTTGAGGGAAGGCAGCACCAACTACTACAATATATGGGAGATTTATATAGTTAAGGAAAAATTGTCTTGTTTACAAGAACTATGAAATAGCTAATTCTCTTTGACATTGAAACATTGCCCCAGGTAATATGTTCTACAAAGCCAATGGTAACTTGGCTATGAAGATTTTTACTGCTGCTCTACATATGACTATTCAGAATAGGTACACAATACATACTTATTGAGTAATTTTTTAAAAGGCAAAACAAAATTTAAAATAATTTCACCAGCAATCATATAATACCAAATAAATTATTGTCTCATAAAATAATATTACTCCAGATGAATTAAAAATGCTAGGGTCATTACTGTCCATATATAAAAATTTATACATGAGAAGCTTTTTAAAGGAAAAAGGAAAAAGCATGTATGCATATGTATCATTCACACAGGGTACATGCCAGGAAGCATCAAGGAGAAGCTAAAAACTAGCAGGTACTCTTCCTGAGATGGTTCCACCAGGCACTGTTAAAGTTACTGGCAGATTTGCTTCTCTAGGCAAGGCTGAGAAGATTACATTTGAGGAAAGATTCCTGCTATTAACATGCTTTTTCTGTTATTATTAAATATATGTAACAATCACTAGGTATTCTCCTACTCTTTTGAGCAGATTTCTGTAGAACAATGAAGATGTACTACTGTCTTGTAGTGGTGCTATATAGACAAATAAATGATTTCTTAATTATTAATGATGATTCTATAAGAATTTCTAAAATTATATTAGTAATTATTAAGATATTTTGTAATAGGATTGCTATCAAGTCCTTGCTGATGTCAAACTGTAATGAGAACTCTGCCATTCTTCAAGTGTCACGAGTCAATTGCTTCTGAGATAGCAAGGCATCTACAACTTAGCATTCAAAGAGGTTATAAAACCATTAATCAAAGGTCACAAAAAGGGAACTACGGATTTATTATAGGTGCAAGGACTGAAAATAAAATATTGACTGGGTTTATCCATATGAAACCTCACTAATAACTTAATCACAAAATTATAGTTTTTAACTTTCAAGGAACCTGTTGAGCTAGTGACAGATAATGAATGTTCAGCCAGATAATTACTGTTAATGGATATGCACATAAACATTCTCGAACCTGTTGAGCTAGTGACAGATAATGAATGTTCAGCCAGATAATTACTGTTAATGGATATGCACATAAACATTCTCTCTTGTATAGTTCTTATTCATTTTATGATTTGAATTTATGTTTGAACTTCTAGTGAACTTTTGTAAAAAAGGGATGCTTAGAAAAAACATGTGATCTAGTCTCCTAGAAAAGGTACAAATGGCTAGGAAAGATTACACTGGCAGGCATAGCATTGGGAGAAAAGGCACTGAGAGTAAGAGCATTATTGTTACATCAGAGCAGGAGGAGAGAGCAAGATTAGGTGGAGAATGCAGAGTGGAATAACTTAGAAATTATACAGCAACTTAAAAAATTAGAGAGTAGTATGTAGAATGCTGAGGGAAAGAGGAAAAAAGAAGCTGCAGAGAGCAGAAAAAACAGGTAGGCTTCTCCTTACCATGGGAAAGAACAGGTCTTCCCTTAATGGCAAGGCAGGCTCAGTCTTACTAAAGAGGACAAAACTTTCTTCATACAGACTTAGGTTTAATTCGTTTAGCAATAAAAGGGTAGAAGCTTTTTCGTTCTATATGCAATAAAGATTGGAACTCACTTTTCATCCAGAATGAATTCTTTCAGCAGGGGTGATTGGCCTTTTGCTCCACATGTATATGTAAATGTGGATACAAGTGTATGTAAATAATTATGAGAGAAGCATTTAGCTGGGACTAGCTGGTAAGAATGTGTATGCATGAATCTGTATATGAATTTATGCGAGTTTATTCATATTTGGTTATGTAACAGTTTTTCCTTCTGTGAGCATCACTCTCTCCTCCTGGTTCAATAGAAGCTTATTGTTCCAAACTTCCCCCAAGCCTGACAAGTCAGAGGCTTCTGGACAAGAGGGAAATAGACCTAGCAATTAATCCTTTACTTAACACCCCCCACCTCACTGCTATTTAATGATGAGGTACTAAACCTCTGAGGCTTAGACTGCAGTTTCTAGCCTCAGAGGAAGTCAGGCAGGTCAGCTAAAGCAGCAAAGTGACTTAGACTTTTAGATAGGTACATATTTTATTATTAAACAGCAACCCTAAATCTCTCAGGACCAAGTTTTGCCCCCACTGATGCTCTTCCCCCTCTGTTACCTCAAAAGAGAACCAAGAAGGAAGCAGAACAGCTGGGGCTGGCCCCTAGCAGGTACATCAGTAATAAATAAAAACGTGAGGTAACACACACACAATATATTGCACTGCTACCAGCAGGGACAAACAATGAAGTTGCTCATCAGAACTTAAATGACCAAATAGCCTGATTTATCTCTTCTAGCACACTCCGGGGTATAATAAATGTCTGAAGAGCTCACACAAATTATAAGAAGGACAGAGAAGGATGAGGCTGGCTGACCTGGAGCAGGATTTGGTGGCTGCCTGGTATAGGATACATTGAAAGTGGGCTCCTCAATGAGTGGTGGTGGATACATGCGCCGGCGAATGAAGAAACCAGCCCCACAGCAGAACAGCACACCCATCATCAGCAGGAACCTGCAAAGAACACAGACATAAAGTCAGAGGTCAAGGCTGGTGCCAGGCCAGAGAACTGCGACAAAAATGCCTGAGGATTCTCCAGGTACCCTGGAACACCCAATGGCAAAGCACAGAAATCCAGGAAGCTGTGAGAGCCTCCAGCCAGGAGGACATGTAACTAGCCTTGGGTGTCTCTGGATTGTTTCACCTTGGGACACTTCTCTTGTGGACGATACCAGTGAGATACTCATCCTGCACACCTCTGAAGTATCCCCAGAGTAGAAGCTACTAACACGGAGAGGCTTGAAAAAAAAATAAAAATAAAAAATCTGTATCACAGTGGCTACCCGTGATTGGTTTCAAAGGATTGATGAGCAAACACAACATTTTAGTTTAAACAGAAGACACTTCCAAATCTAGTCTCTGTTATTGCTTCAACATTTCCAATTCTTCATTTCAAAACCACATAAAAGTACATTTATCCTTCCTACCACCTTTCTATGTTATGAAGTAAACATTTAATAATTAAAAAGGCCTCTATTTAGTCACTAGGGAAATATAGAAAGATAGAGGAACACAGTCAGCAAAATAGAAGAATACTAAGACAACTCCAGGCTGATTACTTTCCACATCATCATCCTAATGTCTAACAGGCAAAGGACGTGTGTGCTTTACAGATAAGACATTGGTCTAAACGATCTAAGGTCCTCACTGACTAATAAATCATCAGTAAAGGGCACCTCCAGGCACAACTGATAAATTCTTGTCTGTCTCTATCCCATGGAACTTTGTAGAACCCCACCCAACATGCCCATACTCTGGGTCTCCCACACAGCAGGGTTGGTCATGGCTAATGACACCAGACAATCTATTAAAAAAAAAAAAGTTGAAGACTAGAGTATGTGACAGACCTTTGAGAATATTAATCTGACTAAGGAGAAGGCCATCAGTCAGTCAACAGGAACTTACCAGATAATCTTGGAATACTGAGCAGGATTTTAAAACAGACACAGGCAGAGATGACTCAGGAAAGGCTGAAATTATAGTCTTCATGTTCTTTCAATTTATTATTTATTTGACAAGTAACTTTTTGGCACCTTTAATGTCCACAACTCCACAGGGAGGAAAGTAGGTATGTTGGTTGGTTTTTGCCAACTTGACACAAACCCAGACATATTTTTGGGAAGAGGGAATATTAATTGAGAAAATGTGCCCATTAGATTCTCTGTAGGCAAATCTATGGGACATTTTCTTGATTGCTTGATGTGGGTGGGCCAAGCCAACCATGGGCAGTGCCACTCCTGGAACAGTTGGACCTGGGCTGTATAAGAAAGCAGGCTGAGAAAGTCATGAAGAGCGAGCCAGTAAGCAGTGTTCCTTCATGGCTTCTGCTTCAGGTCCTGCCCTGACCTCCTTCTGTGATGGAGTATGGCCTGAGAGTTGTAAGATGAAATGAACCCCTTCTTTCTTCCCCAGGTAGCTTTTAGTCATGGTGCTTTATCATAGCAGTAGAAACCCTAAGTCAGTAGGTGAGCCCCTTTCCCATACCTCAGTTTTAATAGAAGAGGGGAAAACTGAATGGCACATGTATACAACTCTTTATTCATAACAAGTGATAAGAAAAATGAAGATCGGACGAATAGACCTGTGTGATTATGTGTATCAAAATTCATCATTTTACTTTATGTGTATAAGTCAGTGCACTGGGAGATTTACACTACGATATCTATTGTACATAAGAGTGGGCAAATAAGTCACGTGGTGGTAGCAATCTCAGCACTTGGGAGGCAAAAGTCGGCGGATCCCTGAGCTTGAGATCTGGTCTACAGGGTGAGTACCAGGACACAGCGTGCTTCTAAACCCTGCCTCTAAAAGCCACCCCCTTAAAAAAAAGAAAGAACAAATATTCTCTTTCAGCCATATTTGAGCTAGGTTCTAAAAGACGGGAAGAGGGAGAACAGAAAGTCTTGTGAGAAGAATGACACAGGTGAAGAGACCTAGAGCAGGACAAGCGCAGGGAAGACATGCCAGAGATGACTCTGGATGGACTCAGGAAATGGGCTCAGAGGTCTGGAGAAGTCAAAATCTCATCAGACAGATGCTGGAATCACAAAGGGGTCTCTCTCTCTCTCTCACTCTCTCTCTCTCTCTCTCTCTCTCTCTCTCTTTCCCCCAGTCTCCCTTTCCCCTTCCACTCTTTCCCCATCTTTACAAGTACGGTCCTATATCCTCAGCCCTTTGCACAGATTTTACTTTCAGATAGAGTCTCATTACCTTGCTCAAGCTGGCATGAGTGCACTCTGTAGTCCAAGCAGGTTTTGAACATGGAACTTTCCTGCCTTAGCCTCCTAAGCAGCTGAGATTACAGGTCAATGCCACCAGGCCTAGCTGGACTTGCCTCTTAAAGCTAATTATCTTACCTTCAAGGTTAAGTCCCACAATACATGTCTGTGTACATTTGTGGAAAGTGTAGAGAGGTTGAATATGCACAGATTTACTTTCTAAGTTGATACTGCTGGTCACTCTGACAGGCCTGGCTTGCTGGTCTTCACCATGAGAAAAGGCCAAGATGCTGGTTACCCTGCCAGGTGGAACTTTTATCTCCTAGATGAAAATCAACACTGTACCTCACACTTCAGAAGCAAGGATAGGACAGAGTTACTTGGCCGGAGACCAACTTGTGGCTTTGGTATCACACAGTCACAGATCTGTTCCTTAGTGAAGAATGAGCCTCAGGACATATTCCTAACAGGTTAGCTGATAAAAGGCCAGGAAAATGAACTTCATGTTGCCTGGTCGAGAGTTGTGGCAACTAACGGAAAAGTCATTTTTAAAGGATTATGCTCCATAGGCAGGTTGCCCACTGCAGTCTCTTCTGTTGTGCAGCATAGCTGGGAAGCTTCCCAAGGACTGACTGGGAGAAGTTGTTTTCATTTTCTAAAGTCAGAAGTAATCCAGTTTCTTTATTTTAGTTTGCCCTTTCAATTCCTCTTTTAATGGGGCAGTTCTCCATTCTGCAATGTCCTGATGACTGGCAGTAATGACACAGGACCATTCCAGGAGAGGTATGGGAATCTGCGAGTAGCAGTCTCATCCATACCCTTGTCAGTCTTCTCCAGTTGGCACAATGTGCTTTACAATGCTAATGAAGAGTACAAACAGCCAAGGTTCTAAAATGTGACGATTGAATTCAAACCTTCCTCAACAGGGCTGCTGTCTGGCCTCAGTGGGAGAGGATTCTCCTAACCCTGCAGAGACTTGATACACCAGGAGGGGGGGGGGGGAACCAGGCAGGGGGCACCCTCTCAGAAGTGAAGGGAAGGGGGAGGGGGAATTCTGTGAGGGGGAACTGGGAGGAGGGCAGCATTTGGATTGTAAATAAAAACTAAAACAAAACAAAAAAACTCAGCTTAAGATTTTACAGGTGTCAGGGCCTCTTAAATGCATTCTCCTCCAAAGCACAGTACTAGAGCCTAGCACAATCAGAGAGACTTCATCCAGCAACTGGTGGGAACAGATACACAGACTCATTGCCAAAGACTAGGCAGCACCAGAGGAACCCCACAGAAGAGAGGAAGAAAGGGTTATAGGAGCCAGAGGGGTCAAGGACACCACAAGAACAAGGCCCACCCAATCAACTAAGCAGGGGTCATAGGGACTCACAGAGACTGAACTAAGAAATAGGTGGGCCTTGTCTTTGTGGGACTCCCAACAGTAGGAGCAGAGCCTGTCTCTGATTCTTTTTGCCTGCTTTTGGGACCCTTTTCCTCCTACTGGGTTGCCTTGTCCAGCCTTAATACAAGGGATAGTGCCTAGTCTTATTATAACTTGTTATGCCCTGTTTGGTTGATATCCCTGGGTGGCCTGTTCTTATCTGAAGGGAAACAGAGGAGGTGTAAGCCCAAGGGAGAGGAGATGTGGGGCAGGGACTGGGCGGAGAGGAGGGAGGGGAAACTGCAATTGGAATGTAATATATGAGAGAAGAATAAAGAAATTGCTAATTAGAAGAAGAGGAGGAGGAGAAGGAAGAAGAGGAAGAAGAAGAAGGAGGAGGAAGAGGAGAAGGAGAAGGAGAAGGAAGAAGGAAGAAGGAAGAAGGAAGGAAGGAAGGAAGGAAGGAAGGAAGGAAGGAAGGAAGGAAGGAAGGAAGGAAAGAAGAAGAAGAAGAAGAAGAAGAAGAAGAAGAAGAAGAAGAAGAAGAAGAAGAAGAAGAAGAAGAAGAAGAAGAAACATACTACTGACTTTTCTGTCACTCAGCCCCAGATCTCTTCTCCGTGAAATGCTTACTTCATTATGCTAGGAACAACCTCACTTGAAAGAGCTACTCAAAAACTTTGAAGATTTTTCCCAAATTAAAGGTGTTAGAAGTTTTGTACAGGGCTGGAAAGATGGCTCAGCAGTTAAGAGCACTGACTGTTCTCCCAGAGGACCCAGGTTCGATTTCCAGCACCCACACGCCAACCCACAACTGTCTATAGCTTCAAGATTTGACACTCACACAGACATACATACAGGAAAAACACCAATGCATATACAATAAAAATAAATAATTAAAAAAAATGTTTTGTGCAGTCTTGTTACTGAAGGGTCAATGACCTAAAAGCCTCAGATGGACTGAGAAACTCCAGACAGTTAAGGTTGACTTGACTGATAACACCTGTGGTCTGTGGGCTCCAGGAAGCTCCTGATAAAGAGATCAGCATAGAGGCACCACTGGTATCTTCCACTCTGAGGCTGCAGGGGAACTGACCTGATCACGTAATCTACACCCCCAAAGTTCACCTTTCTCGTCTACACCCATAGTGCACCCCCCACCGTGCCGTGTGCACAGTCTCCACTCCTGCAGAATGACTGGTACCCTTCATTTTATCTTATTAAAAGGCCAGTTCTGCTTCTGGAGATGCCTGTCTGCTCCTTCTGCATCCACACCGTGCCCATCAATCTCAATCTAACAGTTACTGTCTACTGAAAACTGTCCCTTTCAGGAATGTGGCTGCCACAGAAGCCTTTCTACAGAAGCCCCAAAATCGTAACCACTGAATGTTTACTGAGAGAAGAAATGTATGGATCAGCCAGGAGCACTTGGATTTTGACTAGGGCACTTCAGAGTCCATTTCTTGGCATTCTGGCTATACTTCAGTTGTAACTTGTGTCATAATTGAAACTCTAATAACCCGATCCACTGATTTGGTAGCTGGCACTCTGGCCTTGTAAGAGCAAGGCTGTGGGATGCTTCAGTCTATGTGAGATACTGCCAAATTACCATGTGAACCCCCATCAGCAGGTGCCCTAGCCCAGAAATCAAAAGCACATAGAGCCATGTAAGATCTCTCTCTATCATTTCTCAACCCCTAATTTTGACAAGTTAAACCATTTTCAGAGACATTCCTAATAATCCTAACATACTACATATCATGCTGCAGACCAACCTAGCATGCCCGTGAGCACTCCTAGGTTTAGGGTTTTATGAATTGCAGTACTGCCGTCTTCCAGTGGGCCTCAGAAAGAAGATTCCTAAATGACGGCATGCCTTGCATCCAGGCCATACTCTGAAGTGTTCTTTGCTGTGTTTCCCTTTTGTTTTGAGATGAACAAATTCTTACACTTGGAAGTTTGGGCAGAAAAGTTCATCTTCTCTTCCAGAGTTTTACTTATTTAATTTTAAGTTGATGTATTCCCAGTACTTAGTGGCTGGGCTCCATAAAGACAATCTCTTTCAATTATATCCTGTGTGTGGAACACCTTCATACCCCAGTGCTCCCTGTTGTGTCCTCCCCTCTGTACCCCACTAGTCTCTTTCCTGCAGTCTCCCTTCTGCTTTCACACTGCATACAGAAATGGTTTTATGTGTCTATAAGTAAATCTAGGAAACAACTGAAAGAACACATGTAATGCTTGTCTCAGTCTGGCTTATTTTGCTGAACGTCTTGATCTTGTGAATGAGAATTCCAGTGAAGAAGCAGTGTCTGTGAGATCAACTTGAACTGCAGTGATGTGGAGACGATGGCATCCTGCAGGTTCAGAAGCTAATGACTTTATCTCAGGCTAGCTTTAGTGCCTAAATAGCTGTTCTTTTCCGACTGACTTCTGTGCCAGGATTAACACCCTGCGGCTGACAGAGGAAAACCTTTTGGTTAGAGGAGCTCTCTTAGGGAGAAGGACAAGCCTTTGAAGTTCCTTTTTTGGGAAAGATGGGTAGGACTCTTGGGAAGCTTTCTTAGAGTTGAAGATGGCATCCTTTGAGAAGCCTTAAGGTTTGTGAAGAAAACTCATGATAAGGATCCTTCTCTTGTCCTCCTGTGCTAAGTTGGGGGACCAATAAGTAGAGGGCTTGGTTTTCTGATTCTGCTTGTCTAATATTTACATTATGATTGATAACACTAGAAAAATTATAGTTATGAAGTAGCAACAGAAATAATTTTAGGGTTTGGGTAGCCACAACGTGAGGAACATGAGGAATGATTTGGTTTTGGTTTCAGTTTTAGTCTGGATGAAGGATCAGCTAATTGTGTAAAGTACTGAGTGTACATTGGACAAGCTCTTCTGAGAGTTATTATTTTGTTAATTTGTTATCGGTGTTTATGTCTTTTTTGTCCCCTCTCTATTGGTTCTGAGAGAGTAGGACTGTTTCCCTGCACGGGTTTTAGCTTAGTGATGGCTTCTGTTGACTTACCAGTCACTCTCTCAGTACTCGCAGCTTGGCTGCCCTGAGCACACTGCACTCCTGCTCTCTGAGTCACAGCCTACATTCTCTGCCCTCACCAGAGCCATTATTTGTTATTTCTTCTGTGTGTTCTATCTTGTCATTTGTGGGCTTCCCAGTTTTCACATTTCCTCCAGGATGGGAAATTTCCAGTCATAGACAGTCTGACTTGGAACCTTTCTTACTCCTCTGACTCAGGATCCGTGATAGGTCTTATGTGTAGTCAAGATGTCGTCTTTTCAATGTTTCTGAGCCTGTCCTACTAGTCTACTTCAACAAGCTACTTAAATTTCCTTCTAGTATGAAGACTACTCAATGGAAGATTTTGCCCCGCAGTGCACACTGAAGGAGTGTGGGGAGGACCACGGTATTTCACTCTCAAAGGAAAGTTACACATTTCTGTCAAGTTGACTGGCCCTCTATGAAACAGGATTGATAACAAATCTCACAAGAGGATTTTGGCCTTGGCTGCTGGCACAGATGCTGGCCGACTTTGAGAAAGCTTTCCTGTCCAAATGCCCTGATTAGTACCCAGTACTCTACTGGTTCATATGACCTGGACAATTTTCACCAGTGCCTTGGGCCTGAAATTCAAGGCATAGCTTGAAAGCCCACTGATTGGTCTACGATCAGTGGAGTTATTCAGGGGCTGGAGGAGTCTTCCCAGGTGTTCCTCTATCGAATACCTGAAGTCTTCCAAATTTACAACAATTTTGAACCAATAGCTTCAGAAAAACACTAGGCTATTATACATGGCTTTTGTCCCTAAGTCTGCTCATGATATTTACAAACAAACAAAACTCTAGAAACTAGAGATTTTTGTTGGAATAAATAAATACCTCCCAGCTTACTGAGGCGGCTCAGTAAAAACTTCAATAACTGAGATACTGAAAAAACAACAAACAAACAAACAAACAAACAAACAAAAAACCCAAAATACCTGGGGAGAATGGAAAGTCAGCACTGGAAAGGGATCAAACGAATATCTAAATTGTCCCAAACCCAAGAAATTGACCCTCCCTACCATGAGGGACATTGACAGCAAACAAGAGGGGCTGGGTTTCTACCCCACTAAGCTTCCGAAGGCCCTTGGTTACTGAATCAACAAGAGGCAACACGGTCAAATCACTGGTAGACACTGAGGGAGAGGTTTCTGTTAAAAACAAAACAACAACAAACCACCTGCCCCAAACAAAACAAAAACCAATGGAACCAATTACAAATAAAACAGATGCCAGTTTAGGGAGCCACTATCACAGTTAAGATAGTCAGCTGGGCCACAAACTCCTTTGGGGTGGTCCAGATTACCCTTTTCCCCTGCTAGGGCAGAGATCTCCTTTGAAAATTAGGTGCCACAATCATACTCCCCAGGAAACTAAAATGTCCTTTGTGCCTACCCACCAGCCTACCTTAACTGCCCTTCTGTTTGAAGAGCATCATACCACTTGGTCCTTCCCTCTCAAGCAATTCTTCCCCTGCTTCTTCCCAGCTCTCAACTCCTCAGAACCCCACTTCACTTCTTCTCATCTGTCACCAAGCTCCCACTTACAATCTTGCCCAGAGTCCAAATTTAGTCAGCTTCCATCCCCCTTCTCCCTGGGGTCCATAGGGAGTGAGCTATAAATTCTTGCTGATTGAGCTCTGTAAGACAGGTCCCAGCTGGGACAGGATGGCCTAGGGCACAGAGTGAGGGGCAGCTGCAAGAGAAATGGAGCAGAACAAAGCAGCCTCTCCCACTTCTTTACCCCAGCCAAGACTACAGGCATCCTGGTAGCCTTCCCAGCCTGTAAATCCAGGACCCCACTTCAGAGTGACCACACGGCCCTTTTTTTTCAGTGTGGGAATGCCCAGATCTTAGAGAGACTGGGTCCTAATGCCTACATTTCTACTTTGTCCTTAAGCCTGCTTCCCCAACTGAGATAGGACATTCTTCCTGCTTGGGGGACTCCTTTGCCTTATGCCTGTGGTCTGCCTATGTTTCTGCCCCACAGAGCCTGGATACTCTTGCTTTTACTTTCAGTTTTATGGGCATAGACAACTGGTGGCGGGAGTGGGGAACCCAACCTGATGCCAACATTTTCTGAGTGCCATTCATTTCCACAGTTTTCTGTTTAATGATCTCTAGTTTGCCGTACTACCATCATTCTGCAACTTGGTATCTTCATAAAAACAATACGTATTACGCTTTTGAAGTTGTTTGCCTCCCTCTGCAGACAAGCACAACTCGGCTAAGGATTTGGGTTAATCCATGATTATCACAGAAAGCAGACATGCATGACAAGTAGCTGAGAGGTTTATATCCTGATTCAGAGACAGACAGAAATACTTGACCTGGCCTGGGCTTTTGAAATCTCATAGCCCCACTCCTATTTCCTTCAACAAGGCCACACCTCCTAATCCTGTCCAAACAGTTTCCACCAAGTGGGAACCAACCATTTAAATATATTAGCCTATGGGGGTCATTCTCATTCAAACTATCACAAAAACCCTTTCTAAAACCTCTCAATAATACTGCACCTGCTTAACCACAGATAGATAGGCTTGTTAGATGTTAGTATTCCTTTAAGAAAGGAGGAGATAGGCAAGGTCATCAGATTCTCACCTAAGTATTTGGTCATTCCTCCTAGCTGGTTGTATGTAATCAGGACATAACTACATGAGACCTCAAAGTTTTTTGGAGAAAAAACTAAGACTAGGAAAGGTGCCCACCTATGCAGCAATGAAAACGCTGCCCCCTCAATGTATAGTATATAATATACAATATACAATATATAATATCTTCCTCTCTCTCTCTCTCTCTCTCTCTCTATATATATATATATATATATATATATATAAATAAAATAAAGATCTCAATAAAAATAGACATCACCCAACACTCCCCCGTAGAAAAAAAAAATCCTACAACAAATGGCAAGTTTATTTGTTACTGTTATATCCCATTGTATTTAATTTTTTTAATCAGAGAGTTTTATATATCAAGGTGGCTAAATGTAATTTCAGATGTTTAGTTTTTTGAATACTTGCTCCTCTCTTAATTCTTGTTTTCATCTTTTTCTCTCATTCAAAGTCAGGTGTATCTTTAAAGCTCTTGCTGAAATGTAAATTTTCTTCCTCTCAGGAGCTGTAAGACCATTGGAGAGAAGAGGGGGCAGTTAAAATAACCGTAAAATTCTAATTGGAAATATTACTCAAAACTTACAACAAAAAGTGGCTGATAGTTAACAGTCTGGGGACAGGTTCTCTTAATTTGCTATAGTATGTCATGAATATACCTTGAATTCAACTCTTGTTTAGAGAAATAAAATAGATATGAAATGTCTTATAAAATATAAGGCCATGTTTTTGGTTAAAAAAAGGTTAAAATATATTTTGGATCAAGAATCGATTTTTTATGATAAAATAAAATTTTGTCCAAGAAAAGAATGGTGGAACTTAAGGACAATGTCTGTTCGATGATTAAGATTCCTGTGTATTTAATGGTCTGTTCATGTTAACAAAAATTACAGATGTATGTCTAACCACTTAATAATTCTGTTAAGTTTTAGCTATTTGGAGAAACCGAGCATATAGGATCCTGGGTGAGAGACCGAGAGAGGAAGAAGGAGATCCACCGTGCTAGGAGGACGACAGGGAAGATGCTCTGCCTGAGGAGGAGGGGGACAGAGAGATAACTGCCATGTAAGACCTGAGGAAGAGTGGCTCCAGGAGGGCTGCACGGCTGGCCCAGGACAGCTAAGATGGAATATACATTTCAATAAGTAATAACTAGGGAATATCAGAGGGAGGTAGATTAGCCATGTGGAGGTTAGGAAGTGGCCCAGCCATTGAGCTGTTTAAGGCATATAAAAATATAAAGTGTGTGTGTGTGTGTGTGTGTGTGTGTGTGTGTGTGTGTGTGTGTCTGTGTGTCTGTGTGTCTGTGTGTTTCATTAGGGAACCCAGAACATTAGGGTGGGTATTGAGAAATGCGCCACCACCACTGGGATCAATTTGATTGGATTCAATTGGGTACTGCTACACAGAGGCAAATAGCAATTATTCTGCACCCAATAACTCAGGAGCTGACATACATTGGCTTTCAGAAAATCCTCAGTGCTAAGAAGTAATTGGCCAATTGTGTAGGAAGTCCCCAAGAAAGTGTTAGATAAGACAGAGCCTGTGCCACAGGGTGGGCCAGCATGGCAGCTGAGCTATGGGCACTCATCCAAACACTAAGCTGCAGGTGCCATGCGTGGGTGAGGAGGAGAAGACCTGGACCATGAAAGTCCCTCCAGACAGCCGCTCTGGGTAACCTCCTAGAGGTCACAGATACAGATTCTTCAGTACTGCTGCCACTGGAAGCCAGCAGGTCTCCACATGGCAGACGCTTGAGGACTTCAACAGGGGACACTTGGAGATAAGGGTCACTATCGCCTCTCTGCACTTTAGCCTCATGGAGATATGTAATGCTTCCTGCAGGACTAGCCACAAGGCTCCCTAGGACTGGAGTCTGACACACAATTTTACTCACTGCTATATCTGGTCTAACAGTCAGACTGTTTAATTAACTGGTGGTTAAACTTTGTCGAACAACAAATACCTTGAGTTAAATTAATGTTTCTAAGGGTTGAGAAGTGGAGAATAAAACAGCTTAAAGAAAGTCAGGTTATCCTGACCCCTCCCTCCCTTACTCCCTCCACACCCCCCCAAACCCTCCTTCCCTTGGGAGCCTTGTCTTTTTTCTCCTCTTGGTAAAGTGCTTTACAACACCAGAAGAACCTCCTTCCCTGTGAGGAAGGGTTCTGATATGCAAAGCCGCCTGACCTCCCACCCTTAGTTCCTTTGGAGGAAAGGCCTTGTGTGATGTTTCACAAGATCAAAGGTCACACTGTCAAGACCCTCTAGCCTATACCAGGAAGGATGTGATTGCAGCCACCTTCTGACCTTGAAAACCATGAGCCTTTGCTTGGTTAGCTGCCTACAGGACTCACTAAGCTCTCAACCAGCTTAATGAAATATGCTGATATAAACTTTTCTCACACAGATTATTTCAGGTGCTATGCCGTCTTCTGCCAGGTACAGGTTTTGACTCTAGCAGCTATGAGAAAAGGGGGAAGGCAGAACAACACTCTTTGCTTGGAGGAAGTACAGCCATCCAGGCATGGCTACCTGTGCCCCAGGGAGGCCTAGCCAGGGCCCAAGTGAGCAGATGAGGCCTAGATGGCAAATGCCCAAGGCTGATCAAGGAGCTGCTGCTGGTGCAAGGATCTATGCTATAAAGAAAAAATCTGTGGTGCAACACTTGCTGTCCATGCTGACTTCCTTATTCAAACAGTTGTCAAGAGAAAGAGGCAAACCCGCAGAACAATTCAAATGGCTGCTGGTTAACTCCCAGGAACGTTTAAGTGTTAAAATATCAGTACAGTCAGAATTTTAAAGTCATACAGAGGCTTGAGTCATGAAGAGTGTGTGATGATTTAATCCTTAGCTGCATGATCACTACAAGCAAGCCAAGGAGGGTTAGGGTTAGGGTTAGGGTTTCTTAGAGTATTAAGAAATAGTGCATTTTACAGAAATCCCCTCCGGTGCTATCCCTAGCATGTGAAATGCCTCCTAGCTCCTAGATCACAGCTTATTCCTGGAGACTTTCGGGGTCTCTCTGTGAACTAAGACTTGCACAAGGCTACTCTCTAAGTGACCGTCTGCCTCCCACCCTTCTCTCCAGGTGTGATCTGATAGATGCTGTATGTTCTCTAGACCTCTGTGAGGAGCTTAGAGAAGTGTAAGGATGCAGAGTGACTATCTTGAAAGCTAAGATGCAGTAGACACAGATGTGGGAAGGTTTTTATGCAGCAGAAACTTTGTCATAAATCTCAGTCCGCTGACTCTGATTCCTCAAGACACTCAGCTCCAGCACCATCTTAAAAACTGGCTAAGAAGCTGCTCAAGGCCGATGCTGGAACTTTCCAAGATCAAGCAAGAATTGTAACCTACCAAAAATACCACAGCCTCTGTATGGAGAGGGCCCGCACACAGCACCTAGAGCCACAGCAGTCTTCATAGGAACGGCATCTGCAGGAGAGAGAGCACAATTTTGGATTAAAAGGGGTGTTTTTTTTCTCACCACGATGTTCCATCCAGAATCACTATATGCATAAACATTCTTAGAAAAATCAAAATGGATTCCTTTTGGAGAGGCTCCAGAACCATAAAAAGCATCAAATCTACCAGATCCATGCTCCAAGGAAGCTCTGCAGCAGATGAGTAATAGGGAGGGCACATTCTATGCTGGCTTTACCCCGGGACCATGGGAAAGGTGGGCCTGCCTCCACATGCGCCACAAATTAAAAGCACAGGTTACACAGTGGAGATGACCGAGGAGGTCTGGGCACTTACTAGCTATGTGATTTCTGTTATTAAATTCTATCAGCCTCAGCTTCTTTAATAGCAAAACAGAATGATGGGAACCCTTCAAATGATTTTAGGGCCTCGTCTTTACATAAAGACTATGTCTGCTCAGGCTCCCTCATCCCACAGATCTCTACACACCCAAGGCCTCTGGCAGGACCCAGACTCAGGAGACATGTTCAGGGGCTGTCCTAACCCAGAAGAGTCACTTAAGAAATCCCTGTCTGGAGATGAGACCTGTTGTAGGCCTGTAATGACTCATTAAGCTTCTTCAGTATTTCATCTCCTTCTCAACCTTGTCAGCACTAGTGGGTAACTAATGTTACAAAGAATATCTTCCTTTATAAGCTTATATGTATGGGAGGAGAGAGGACTCAGATAACTAAAGAGAAAGGTCTGGTTCCTACTATGGCTTGTAAAATGAACATTCTTAGAAAGTTAGATTCATAGTATGAATGCTAAGTGTCTATATGCCTCTCCCTCCAGTGCAGAGGGTCCTATAAACAAAATGAGATATTTACTCACAAGACTATACAATTAACATTGTATGTGATATAAGACCTTGCCAGAGCAGACTGGATATTCTCTTACTCAGTTTGAAGAGTCATAAGTATGGTAAAGCCATGTGGGGTGAAGGTGAACTCTAGACTCTAAACCATCTCAGATAAATTGCAGTCCCCAAACCATAAGGACCTGAAATCTGCTCACACCCAAACAGAACCATCAGGACTCCAAGTGCTAGATGAGAGTAAGTACAATTGAACCAGTCTCCTGACTTCAGCCTTGTGAGACCATGAGCAGAGAAACAACGTTTGCTGGGCTCACACTTAGCATCTATAGAGACTGAGGTAACACAAGCATGGTGTTTCAACTAGAAAAGCTTGTAGCAGTTCATTCCAAAACAACAGAATAAATAAGAGCAAGAGTTATAGGATATACTCACTTATTACAGACATCTATTTATATGGTTTGCCAAAGTCTAGTAACCATATGTAAGATGCAAACAACAAAAAATAAGACTTAAGGGCTACTGTAGCACCTCTTTGCTCTGGTTACTGTCTTGCTGATGGCAAGAGTGTCCTTGGCTAGCGTGATGTCTAATCTTCATGGCTAACCTGATGGGACTTGAAGGCAAACATCTGAGTTTGCCTGTTTTTGAGGACATTTCCAGAGAAATTAATGGAAGCAGGAAGACCCACCCTCAACATGAGGGGTACACTTCATGTGAAGTGTTCATATGTTTGGCCCAGGGAGTGGCACTATTTGGAAGTGGGGTCTTGTTGGAGTAGGTGTGTCACTGTGGTTGTGGGCTCTAAGACCCTACTTCTAGCTGCCTGGAAGTCAGTATTCTACTAGCAGTGTTCAGATGAAGATGTAGAACTCTCAGCTTCTCCTGCATCATGCCTGCCTGGATGCTGCCATGCTCCCACCTTGATGATAATGGACTGAACCTCTGAACCTGTAATCCGGCCCCAATTAAATGTTATCCTTTATAAGACTTGCATTGGTCATGGTGTCTGTTCACAGCAGTAAAACCCTAAGACACTTCATAGGCTGTGGTCTCAGACCACCTCAGAAAGCGAAAGTAAGTGTAGCACCCACACCCACTGCCCGATGTCCCTACTGCCACAGCTCCAGCCATGCTCACTCACATGACTTCTCACTATGGTGGACTACAGGAAGGCAAAATGCACCCTTCCTCACTTAAGTGCTTTTGTCAGGTACTTTTTTCACAACAAGAAAAGTAAGCCAGGAGGTCAGTAAGCTTCTGGAACATTACCACTTGAACCAAACACCAACGATGGGCCCACCTTCTCTGTTCTTGATTTCCCTCTTCATTCTCAGCCCTTCTGCTTGGAAACTGAAAGGATACCATGAAGGTAGCACAATAGTCCTTATGCAAATGGCAGGGTGCCCCTGACCTGAGCCATAAACAGGAGTCAGCAACTCCTCTGATACCAGCTGCAGAGGTTCTCAACTTAGAACTTTGTATTGGTGAGAAACAGTCCCAGAAAGGACTGTAACATGTATGTTAAGTGCTTGCTATAGTTAGCAAGTACCAATCATCAAAGGACTGAAGTAATACGATGACTGACAGCTTACACAAGGTACAGCATGGTGTTGGTTTGAGATCAACCAGCAATACACTTACAATATTTTCCAGTGGCTGCAATCTCTAGGGGTGATTATAACTAATACTATGAAGGTGAACATTGATTTGAAAAGGTCGGATGGCCTCTTTTATGAAAAATGTTTTCTGGAATAGATTTTTGTCATATATACATATGTGTACAATAGACTGTACTATAAAGAATATTTTTCAGAGCTACTATTGGGAAAGTCCCAAACAAACAAAACCTGGGTATGCTAAAAGTGCTACTGTGTCCAAAATTGGTTTCTGTCATCCCACTGGGTAGTTCTGGGTGGCCCCAAGTCCAATCCTCTTGGCTCTGGGGTACTTTAGACTATTGGTAGGATCAACCTTCTGGTCCCCCACATCTGGGGTAAAACAAGGTTTGGCCAAATGGCCACTATCATTTTTGCTTCCAATCCTACTATTTGATATTATGCAATGATCAACTTTACAAGGCATAATTCTCATAAAGATACTGTTACATAGGAGCACTCTGTTCGCCTGCTACAGATGAGCACTGTCTCTGACCTGCGGAGGAGCCAGGTGGAGTTCTTCTGAGTAGTATACTGCTTTCCTGCTCTTATGTCACATTTGCAAAATGGTGTCTCTGAGTCTCCCTCTCTGGGCTTAACCTCAGCTATTACAAGAACTATTCTTCTCTCCCACCAATCAGAAAATCTGTGTATGTGGCAAACAATAAACCAGAAGGAAAAGCTCATTCTGTTGTCACTGTGCTGATGGTAGTCCATTCAATCGGGAACTTTCCATAACAGATGTGAGGGGTTACAGTGGTACATTTAATGATCAGATTGTCTTTCCAGAACCACACCTGCTAAAATGTTTCACTTTTACTGTTGCCTTTGTAAGAAACAGATTAAGTCCTGACATCCTACAGAGGAAGCAAGAAGACAGACTATCTTATATACATATTTAGAACTCCTTGCCTAGAATTTTCAGTGTGTATGTATTTAAGTATATGGGAAATTATTACCTGTGTTTCTTAATATATCACATGTACCACTCAATCTATCCCAGAATATCATTAGCATAGTGGTTATGAGTTCTTAACTCAGATTCTTCCTTTTAGGAAGATTCAACATCCAAGCCCAAGTTTAGTTGTCAGGAACCAGTTTTGAAATACCTGTTATAAATATACATTGTCAAATGACTGTCTACTTTCTTCTCTTAAAACAGACAGCATTCATTATGGCCCCTTTAGCTAGACATCCATTCATTCTTCAGCATCCCTGAGGCTCCTCTGCCCTCTGGCCTGATTCTCAGGGTCAGATGATGGCAGATGCTAGCCATTCAAAAGAACACATAGTCACAAGAGGTTAATACTCTGGTCCCTTTGCCTTCACCACTTTCTGCCAATAAAGCTGATGGTGTACTGCTGCCATTTCTAATAGAGGCAATTATAAACAAAATGTTAATTACAACTTTGTGCTCAATTAAAAGTAGAAAAGATTACCAGGTGGTATATAGTATACTTAATAAGCCCATTATCTAATACACTCAAAGTACCCAATGCCTGGAAAAAGCATTTTTGTTCCAAAGGAAGTCATTAATACTAAACTGGGTACAAAACATATGGTGACAACAAAATGAATTTTCTTTCTCGTTCTACTATGCACCAAATATACAAATTCTCAGGCTGACAGGAGAAAAGAACATCTTTCTTACCCAAATTCACCTGTCAGCACTTATAATTATATGGGCCTGGAACTTCTGCTTGGCAGAAATGGACAACTGAAATTGTTTTCTGTTAGCCAACTGCTTCTCACTGCACTCTAGGATCCAAATGTAAACGTGTACTAAGGTCATAGAATTGGACACATCACCCTGAGCAGATGTTAATTTGTAATTCAGTATATTCTGAAGATGACATCAGGATGTCTATTTCACTCTCTTTGGATGCATGTCAGTGATGTAGTCCTTAAGGTGTAAACTGTGAAAGGAAGAGGAAGTCTGGGTGCTTTGGGGCCACGTGTTTGCAGTGCGTGCCAGCAGCAGTTTAATAATGCAAAAAAATGAGATGATCTCTCTAGCAAGTGCTTTAAAGATGAAAAATAAGCATGTGTCATTATTAGCATTATATGGTCCTGGAACTTCTGCTTGGCAGAAATGGACAACTGAAATCGTTTTCTGTTAGCCAAGTGCTTCTCACTGCACTCTGGGATCCCTTTAGACACATTTATTGTACAAATATCACAATAGACTATGAGGGCTATTGGATCAGGGAATGTTCAATGTCAATAAAATACAAATACTTCTATTTTGAAAATAGCCAAATATTGACAAATAAAGATTTCCTTTTAGGCTTGGTGTGATGGCACAGCCTTTATTCCCAGCACTCAGTAGGTAGATGCAGGGAGATCCCTGTAGTTTCTTACACAGCCTAGTCTATGCAGTGAGTTCTACACCAGCCAGCACTATAGAGGGAGACCATCTCAGGAAAAAACCACTCCCTTTCCTTTCAGTTACTGTGATGGACTGGATATTTTTGTCACCTCCCCTGCATCTTACACAAAAATCTATACTTAAAAAAATGCTAATCCTGAATGAGATGTTATTTGTAGGCAAGACTTGACAAGTTTTCATGTCATAAAGGTGAAGCCCTGGGGTTGGGGGTGGGGGATTAGTGTCTTTATAAGGCCAGGACAGAGCCTGTTTTTTTTTTCTTCTGTATTCTCTCTAGGGAAGGTAAGGTGGCTGTCTACAAACCATTCTGGGTCACCTGGCACCATCATGGGTTTCTAGCTTCAGGAATAATAAAGATATAAACAAAAATAATAAAGATGTAAACAAACTCTTGAAGTTGTCATAGCAACCCAACCTCATGCAGATGTTAAATACATATTAATTAAAATGGTAAGCAGGAAATTAACTCTGAATGTGGTAAAGCAGCTGTAACATGAGTTCAGGGTGCAAGGTATAGTGATAAGTGATCTTGACAGCTATAAACTGCCATTATCATAGGGCAGTGTAAGATGACAGGGTGTAGCTGATAATTAAACTTTATAATTTTATCCTTTAAGTACTATTTGACTTAATATCTAATTCTCAGATAAGGACAGTGGCTTGTCTATGGTGCCAACTACTTAGGAGCCCAAGGCAGAAGAATGATTTGGGTCCAGGAGTTCCAATTCAGTCTTGGCAACACAGTGAGATGCCAACTTACTGAAAAAGAAAATGCAATCTTTCCCCTGCTTACAGCACTAAGACTCTGGAAACCATTCTCTTCATTTCTATGTTGCCAAATAGTAGGGTTGGGTTTTTTGTTGTTGTTTCTTTTCATTTTGTTTTTAATTTATTTTTGTTTTTCTGTTTTGCTTGCTTCTATACAATATCAAGTATTTTAAACTTGATATTGGACAATGCTATCAACCATAATTCTTCTCCCCATCCCCAGACACTATGCCCACGTTGGGCACAATCTTTGCTTCCCAATCTCAATTCTTGCCAATTTCCACACTCCTTGTTACTATTTTTTTTTTTTTATCACCTGTAACACAGGAAATGGTGAAGAACCATCCATCAACCTCTTAATGCAATCACCACAACTCTCATCTTAAAGGAAATATGAGATAGTTTATTCTGGAGCCATTCTGACTGACCATGGCCTGGGAACACAGATTTAAACGACCTCAAATTCCATATTCCAACATGGAAGCAGTTTAATGAAATTTTATAGTTTTACACAATAAAGTTATAAATCCTGACAGTTTAAAAATACATTGGTGAGCACATCAGAGAAGTGATTATGACAAGACTGTGAAGTTTTCTATGGGCCTGAGATGCTTGATGACATTCTTAGCTTTGGGGTTAAGCAGTCTGTTAATAGATTGGAAAAAGTGCTCATCCATTTGTCACAGGATGTTAGTTCTGATACAGAGGTGGGTAAGAAGGTCACATGGCTGTGGGCCTGTCACATTCCAATCTCTCCACAGTCTTACAGTTCTAATCAGTCAATACTGCAGATACAGCTTCTCTTCAGGAGTGCTCATCCACAAATACAAACATTCAGGTTCATCTCAGTAAGGTCTGCCTTCCCATCCTGTACTGGCCCAGAAGCCTGAGGATGTAAATACTTTATATCTACCTCAAACAATGTCAACTTACAAAATCTGGCCTTTACTTTACCCTGTTTTTAGATCCACATTCTGTCACTCAAGGAGTTTATTATTTCTTCAGATTTTGACATTTAACTGATGACCATGAGATACATTCATTGGGACCTCAAAATTCAAATTATTGTGTAACTCATTTTCTTCCTCCTTCTAACTGTGACTAAGTGGCAGCTTCCTTAGCACCATGGCAATGTCCAGTGATTCCACAGTCAGACCTAGGTCTGAAAACATAGCAACATCTTCCTGAGATCTCAAGCTGGAATCCAAAAGCTGTACCTTCTTAACTTCTAGGAGAGTGTCTGGCAAAGCAAAGGAAACTATTAGAGGCTTCAGAGTGACTCTGGTGTCAGGTTAGCTGATGAATCATCACAAAGGGGAAGAGACAGGGGCTCTGACAGCAAAAGACAAGGCAAGCAGACAGGAAGAAAGGCACCATGTACAGCTCACAACTAGATGTAAATCAGGTTTCACACTTTGACAAAATAAACAGGAAAACAAATTTCATTAGAATATGAATTTCATTTTTAAACCTGGAAATCAGGGAAGGGAAAAAGAGAAAACAGAGAGTTCCTCTACCTACAACTTGTAAATGACTGTCACTTCCATATTTTCATTCAAATCAATAATAAAATGATGATGGTGTCAAAGGTGAATTCTACTATAGACTGATATTTTAGTAACCATAATTTTACAGGTAGGGTTATTGGCACACCGGTTACAAACCTACTATGACTGGCCTATCAGTGATATCAACTAAGACACTACCAAATATCATGTCATATCATGGACATCCTGGTCTAAGTTCCACTGAAGAAAACAAGAGCAATATAGCAGAACACTTAGAGGAAGGGTTCCAAATATCACAAGCACTTGTCTAATAATCTATTGAAGGATCACAGAGGTTCCTGGCATTCTGGTGACTGTTCGGGACGATCTTTTTGCATGTCCCCTTCCACAATTCTCAGTTTCGTGAGCTGTTTGCTTCCTGAGCATAGAGGTGTCTAGGGTATTACTGCCTCTTCCCTCCAAAGCAAGGTCATCTGTGACCAATGTGACATTTCTCTACCACATCTCTTAAACACTGTTCCTTTGGAGAGACACATCAATGTGTTACACACATGCACACACACACACACACACACACACACACACACACACACACACACACACACACCCTTTCCAGAGTCTGCCATTCATCTCCACATTGGTCTTCCCATAACCTCTTTCATGTATGATGCAACTTATATGCAGTCTCCTTCCAGACTTTCTTTCAGGATGCTTTCAGACTCTAGAAACACTCTTCTTTTTGAATGAGGTGGCAGTAGGTCCCACCCATGCGAAACCCTTTACTTGTAGGTATAACTCACACAGGGAGGAGGTGGTCAGGTGGGTCTCCTACTGCTTCCAGTGGTACAGTTTTGTGGGAGGAGCCGAGGTAGCAATGGTTCTCAGCACAAGCAGCTTTCGTTTAGAAGTCATTCCTTAGCCAACCCTAGTATGGTCAGGACCTAGAGCGGTCAGTTTCGATGACCTAAACTGAGAGCTTTTTACCTGTTTTTATTTTCTACACCTAGCATGTATGTATGTTCGTGTGTGTGTGTGTGTGGGGGGAGAGTCAAGGTAGATAAGAAAAGCTGTTTTGCTTTCCTAACCAGTTTAGAAAAATTATTAAGGTATAACTGATATACAAAGAGCTGCATATTTGATTTATATAATTTGATGAGCTTGGAGATGAGTAGGGATGCAGGACATTCTGGTCATCTTAATACTGCACATCTGGGCATACTTAACATCATATATCTTAAATACAGTTTTCATCTCCTCAGATACAAGGCATGAGAACTTTTACCTAACTTGTTATCAAGTCAAAAGCATCACAGATAAAGGGTAAATTTCTGATTCTTTTTCTATCAACATTAGTTGATTGTAGGTCAGAACCTTCCTTCCTGGTCTGTTTTGGTTTCCCTGAACAGAGTGTGCTTGTCTGTGGGGACATACAGTCATACTATGAGGGTCATTTAGCTTCCATCCAGTCAACATATCCAAGGTCAAAGCCAAACAGGGTGGCTACAAGAAGGAACAACTGCTTGCCAGCCCTTTGTTTAGAGATCTATTTTTCATCAGAAGACACCTTCTCAAACTTGCATAAGCCAACATTGCTTGTATTTTAGGTGGTTTGTGGCACTTAATTGAAGAAATTATACTTTTATTTATACCCAAGGGGAAAGTATCATAAATACTATAAATCCTATAGTTTGCAATCCCGATGGATTGGAAAGTATTCATTTTCTCATAATTGGTAACTTTTGAGTAACTCAGCTACAATAGGGTAGAGGTGAGCTGACTTCATGGATCTTCACATTCCTGCTGAGTTACATTAACTCTATAGAGTTTTTGAAAGTCTACACTATGTTCCCAGGATCCAGCGTTTTCTTCTTTTCTCATTTTAGTAAGCTGCTGCTCATTTAAAATCAGTTTGATTTAGGCCTGTCTTGGGAACATTCTTTCTAGTTTCTAATTCAATAAGATTCAGATTAAGATACCGTAAGATTAAGAAATACATACCCTGCCATAGCAGCAGGGTAATATGGGAAATGAAAAAATAGAAATCCTCCCAGAACTTTGCAATATTTTAATTTGATAGCAAATTTATAACCATTCAAATTACACAGCACAAAAATGCAAGTGGAGTGACATGAATTTGGCAACGAGCTATGAAAGGGAGGCCTAGTCTATCCCCCCGATCTGGGGATCAGAGTTTAGTCTGATGACTAGGTTATTCCCTCAGCTTAGTCCTGACTGTGCTGCGTCTCAGGCTATGCAGGCTGTTTAAGGCAACAGCACAGGTTGGGTAATTTATTTATTTATTTATTTTTTAATTAATTAATTTATTTATTTTTGATACTTTATTTACATTTCCAATGTTTCCCTTTTTCTGGGTCTCCTCTTTGGAAACCCCCTATCCCCTCCCCCTCCCCACTTCTGTGAGGGAATTCTTCCTCTCACCCACCCACCCACCCATCCCCATATTCCCACCTTGACATTCCCCTTTACTGGGGCCTCTAGCACCCTCAGGCCCAAGGGCCTCTCCTTTCTCCCTGATGGCCATCGAGGTCATCCTCTGCCACATATGTAGTCCGAACCATGGGTCAATAGATGTGTAGTCCTTGGTTGGTGGTCTGAACTCCAGGACGATGGGGGGG
The DNA here is from genome assembly GCA_028551405.1 of Uromys caudimaculatus. Classification (NCBI taxonomy): domain Eukaryota; kingdom Metazoa; phylum Chordata; class Mammalia; order Rodentia; family Muridae; genus Uromys; species Uromys caudimaculatus. The sequence continues at coordinate 80,491,307 of CM052700.1, forward strand.
GGGGTTCAGGCCCATTGACGCTCTTGCTCCCTCCATGGGGCTACAAATTCCCTCAGCTCCTTCAGACCTTTCTCCAACCCCTCCATCTGGGACCTCACTCTCAGTCCAGCGGTTACTGTTAAGTGAAACTTGGACATTCTGAACTTTTGGGCTAATATCCACTTATCAGTGAGTACATACCATGTTCGTTTTTTTGTGACTGAGTTACTTCGCTCAGGATGATATTTTCAAGTTCCATCCATTTGCCTGAAA
>CM052700.1:80492058-80504688 GCA_028551405.1 Uromys caudimaculatus
CCATTGATCTACCTGCCTGTCACTGTACCAATACCATGCAGTTTTTATCACTCCTGCTCTGTAGTACAGCTTGAGATCAGGGATGCTGATTACCCCAGATGTTCTTTTGTTGTTAAGGATAGCTTTTGCTATCCTGGGTTTTTTGTTGATACCCAACACACCAGGTTGGGTAATTTATAAGCATCGCTTCTCCACAGCAGACCCCCTAAGCCTCTCCTGGCAGGTAATTAAACGCTGCGCTCAGCCTTCTGATCAAGCACAGAGGACAGGGTTTTGGCAAGCAAGGGGTAGAGCGAATGGGGACCACACTGGAGCTTTTCTCCACATCCTTCACCTCCTTGCACATCTCCAGGGTGGACAGATGCTGTTTTAGTTACTTTTATGTGACTGTGATAAAATACCATGACCAAAGGTAACTTAAAGAAGAAAGGGATTGCTTGGCTTATTGTTCCCGAAGGATGGCGTCCACCACAGTGGGGAAGCTACGGCAGCACAGGGAAATCCTGGAGACAGGCACAAGCTGGCTGATCACGCTTTTATACACTCATAGGAAGCAGAAAGAACAGGGAGTAGGGCAAGGCCATAAACCCCCAAAGCCCAATTCCAATGACAGACTTCCTCCACTCAGGTTACACCTCCTGAGGTTCCATAACCTCCACACACACACCATCAACTAGGACCAAGAGTTAGATACAGGAACCTATTTCTTGTTCAGATAGCCACAGGCCCATGTGTATCAGGCCCACTGTCACAATGGAGCCATGACAGGTGGTTGTATTCTGTTTCTGGCTCCCACACTGGTACCTTCTACTCCAGAAGGCAGGTAAAGTGACACTATTGGGTACTGGCTCAAAGAAGCTTGTTCCTGGGCTCTCTGTTAGCTGTGTTGTAGCTTTTTAAATGAAACATTCCCTGTTAAAGGGATAACAGAGGGTCAAAAGCCTCAAGAAGAAAACAAAACTTTCAAGTATCTGATATCTGAAGCCTACAATATTCTTAAGGTATCAGTAAACAATTGTTGGGGAAAAGGTGCTTCTACTGGCCAAGTGGGCACTGAGTCACTTAGGGAGCCCCAGAGACACAATGAGTCATCCCCCCCATGCTGGAGTGAGCTTTTCCAGGGCACCAATGCCTTGAGTGACTTGTACTCCTGTAGCCCAAAGACTTACTGGCTCACTAAGCTACATTTGAGTAAAACAGTTTTTTTGGTTGGCCATTAGCATCTTATCTGGGATGAGTTCATGTCTCTCTAGGAAAAGCTATTCAATGCAATGTGACACCCAGGGGTGACAATTTACTCATTCAGCATTCTTCATAACACAGGACAACTAATTTCCTGAAAAGCAGCTTCACTGTTTCACTGTCCAACAGTGGGACCTGGGATTTGGGGCTCTTAAATGGCCTGGACAAAAGCGACAGAGAAGAGCAGCACTGCGAAGAAGGAGTTTTGTCAGGTGCTAGACAGGCCAGACACAAGACTATCTGTCCATCCGATATTCCCTTCCATGCTCTTCCTTCTGGGTATGGCTCCCCTTACAGTATTAGGGACCTGTTGTCAAAAAGGCGTCCTCACTTCCCTTCCTTTAAGTACATTTATATCTGAACCCTTCTGTTACTCTGCCCTACCAGTATGGCAGCCAGAGATGGGACTCAAACACACAAAAAGCCTCTGAAGATGCTCCAGGAACAAGGTAATGGCTGAGCATGCAGTGGTCTGTTACTGCATTGATCTTAAGGTTTCCTCAGCATTCCAAGAGAACAGAGGAAAGTCAAGTCCCAAGAGCAGTCTTTGGGGGTAAAACCTGTTCCACCCTGCAACACTTAGAGGACAATGGGATTACTTACTATTTTAAATCATTGGTGTTTAGTCAACAAGACTCAATCACTAGCTAGGCAGGGGACAAGAGAACACCTAAAAGGCTTCTTCAGTGAGCAGTACATAAACATGATCATTCCCTTGTCTGCGCCAGGGAGACTGGCATAAATCATGTGGGTGATCCATTAGCTTAACTCAGGAGACCCAGAGAATTCATCAATTTCAAAAGAGATTACATCAGCCTTTCTACACTTTCTCCCACGGCCATAAACACTTCCTTAGACAATGGAATACTTTGAAACCTCTCTCATCTTCAGAAATTTCTCTCACTTTTCTTAAATTATCACTTTTCCTCAGCTGCAGAGATGCAACATTATAAAAATATCATTTTAAGAGACTAGAACTTTTGCTGGAGCTCATAGCAAAATTAATAATACATCCTGAAGTCACTTATAATTTAAGACCAATCTACTATGTACTCAAACTAATTTGCCTTTAAGAAGAATGTAACAACCAACCTTATTTGCCTTGGATTGCTCATAAAATCAACTTTTACAACCTAAGCTAAGGCATAACTACAGTCTTAAATTATGCACTCCTCCATGACCATAACCCATTAGAACACATTTCTATCACTTGCTGAAAGCAACCAATATAGAAATTGAATGCAACTTCCTCAAATCAACCATAAAGACTGAAAGCATTCATTTAAGGTTATTTATTGATAAAACAATCACGTTTGTTATTTGGATGAGTTGGGATCTATTGGAGCCAGTGGTTTAATCCATTTTAAAAACTCTATTAAAGATTTCTGCAAAGTAACCCATTCCTTCCCACTGTGATGCTTTCTGTGCTATTCAGTAAGCAGAGTGAAGCCCTTTGTTAGGGAAAACCACACAGAGACAGAAGAAACATAGGCAAGCACAGATTTAGAGTCATACAACAGACAAAGGATGGGAGACTCAGGGAACATGAAGTGAATAACTCAAATCAGAACTTGCTCTTGTTAAATGACTCTAAGCAAAGTGTTTTGATTTCATTCCTTAAAGTGACCCTGATACACTATTGGTGACTCAGTTAATCAGTAACATATATAGTTCAGGCACCCAGTTTCTCATTTTGAAATAATTATTTTCTACAAATTTTAAGTTTTCTCTATGTGTACTGTAGTCATACCAGCTCCCCACTCCTCCTTTCCACTCCCTCCATGCTTCCCCACATTCCCTCCTAAATTTATGGCCTCTTTCCTTTTAACAATTGTCATTACACGTCTGTGTGTGTGTGTGTATCTGTGTGTGTGTGTGTATCTGTGTGTGTGTGTGTGTGTGTGTGTGTGAACAACTATATAACTACAACCTGCTAAGTTCATTTAGTATTGCCTCTCTGTATGCATTTTTAGAGATAACCATTTGGCTTTAGATAACAAATTGGAGGGCTAGACTCTTGGCATTATTGCAAAGACTAATTCTCCCTCTCTCAGGAGTCATTAACTGCCTGTAGGTCTTCATCTAGAGTGCAGCCTTGTGAGGTTTTCCCCATCCACGTCAGTATGTCAACTAGTGCTGTCATTATGCAGGTCTTCTTCAGACAACCATATTGTTGAAATTGTTTTGGATGCAGCCAGCCTGTCATACATAAAAGACAATCTCCCAAGAGTGCTCCAGTAATTTGGCACTATCTTTCTCCTTAATCCCTGAACAGTAAGAGTAGGGGCTGTGTTGTAGATGAAACAGTTGAGGCTGAGCATGCCAACCAACCGATTTCAGCATTTTGACTAATTGCAGATTTCTGTAATGATCTCTATCCACTGGGGTGAAAAGCTCCTTTGATAAGGGGTAAGATCTATACTATCTTTAGGTATAAGGATAAGCATTTAGACAGTAGATAGAATTTATACTAGTTTAGGCAGGGGCAGTAGTGGGTTCTCCTCTATGTTCTATGACCCCACCAACCACAGATAGCTGGTTAGCTTTAGAGTATCAAAGCATGAGCTCCCTCAGAGAGTAGACATTAAGTCCAACTAGATAGCTGCTGGTTCCCACCAATATAGGCATGCCACTATGCACCTTTAGGGACATGATGCCATGATGGTCATTGATGTGGTTCTAGGCTTCACAGCTGGGTAGGACTATTACTTTCCTCCCTTGGCAGGTTGTATCCAGTACTATGAAGTACAGTGTTCAGGCAGGAGACTTCCAAATACCATTCAGCTTAAAACCTCCAAATCTTGTGTCTGAATTGTCTCCAGCAACACAGTCTTACCTCCAAATTCTGGGAGGCAATCAAAGACAATAACCTATATTGTTCTCAGAGTCTCTTGGACTCCCTTCGTCAACAAGTAGAAAGGGGGTTTCTCATATCGCTTACTGGGGATTTTGCTAAGATAATCTATGGCTCTTTGTGGTAAACATTATTACCCTATGCTGTCTGTCTGTCTGTCTCTCATTATTGACCTCCCACAAACCCTCAGTGAAAGCCCTCCCCCAGTCTTCCAATCCCTGACTGAACCTACATCCTACTATTTACTTGCCTAAAGCTCCCAAAAACAGCTCCTTTTTACTTTCCTAGTTTCTACAGCTACTAGGATTATATACTCACATCCAAAAGTTGTGAGCTAGGAATCACAAATAATAGAGAACATTTGTCTTTCTGGGGCTGAGTTATTACACTTAGTATATAGTTCTATCCATTTCATGATTTCATATTTCTCTGAAGCAGAATAATATGTCATTGTGTGTATGTACCATATTTTCATTAGCCATGCATCACTGAAGGAGTTCATTTCCTAGCTGTTGTGGATAGAGCAGCAATGAACATGGCTGAGGGAGCATCTCTGGAATAAGATGCTACGTCCTTTGGGAATACGCTAAGCAGTGGTATAGCTGGGTCACAAGTGATAATCTTTTTAGCACTTCTTTTTTTTTTCTGTTTCTTTGTTTTTGTTTGTTTGTTTTTTGTTTTGTTGGCTCAGGGTTGCTTTGGCTGCCCAGGGACTTTTGTACTTCCATGTGAATTTTAGGACAATTTATCTGTCTCTGTGAAATATATTGTGGGAGTTTTGATTGGGATTGTATTGCTTTTAGTGGAAAAGCATCTGCAAGTTGCTTTTGGTAGAATGTATGCATGTATGTTTGAATGTATGTATGTATGTGTATATGTTTCTTTCTTTCTATTTTTTAAAAAAATAGGAGGTCTGTCTATTTTCTCATGTTTTTCTTCAGGGACATAAAGTTTTAATTGTAGGACTTTTACCTCCTTGGTTAAATTTACTGTTAGATTTTTTTTTTCCTTTTTAGACTATTGTAAATGAGAATACTCCATGATCTTTCTCAAATGTCTTTTGCTTATATATAGAAAGGGTACTTTGTAAGCTGATTTTGAATTCTGTCACTGCTAAAACTGTTGATCATTTCCAGAAGTTTCTGTTGGAGTTTTTAGGATCTCTCGTGTACATATAACATCCTCTGTAAACAGGAATAATCTTACTTATTTTTATCCTTTTAACTTCCTCCTCCTACGTGACTGCTCTAGCAGGAGAGCAATTTTACTGAAAAGGAGTGGGGATAGTGAACAACCCTATCTTGTTCCTGATTTTAATAGGGCTGCTTGGAAGTTTTTTTTTTTCCATTTTGTATAAATATTGAGTGTGTGTTTGTCATGGATTACCTTGACTATGTTGAGGGATATTTATTTCCTCCAGTCTTACTCTCTATAGGACTTTAATCATAAAGGCATGCTGAATTTTATCAAAAGTTTTTATTTCACTACTGAAACGATCATGTAGGTAGGTTCTGTCTCTAAATTCATTTATATGATTATTGCATTTATTGACCAATATATATTAAACCATCCTTGCATCTCCAGAATAAAGCCAACTTGATCACAGTGGACAATTTTTTTGAATGCCTCTCTTCGGCTTGCAAATATTTTGTTAAGAATTTTTGCAACGATGTTCATCAGGAATTCTGGCCTGTGAACTTAGTTGTGTTTTACTTGGTCTTCATATTAGAGTATTGGATTTGTAAAAGGAGTATGGAGTATCCCTTTCATTTCTATTTGTTTGAATGATTTAAGAAGTATTGGCTAGAGATTTAGGAAAGTCTGACAGAATTCTGCTATGAATTTGTTTAGATGTGGGATTTTTTTTTTTTAAGTTGGAACTCTATCACTATTTCTATAAAAGTAACTTATTCACATTATGTAATTATTATCTTGGAGGCTTGCTGCTGAATAAGTTTGCCCTTTCTAGTTCTTTCTGACCTCTGGTTGGTTAGTTCAACTCAGCTATTCTGGCACAAACTCATCTCCAAGCTGACTCAATCTGGCTTCTCTCAGCTTCTCACTTAATTGCTCTGCTTGGTCTCAGACTAACTCTGGCAATCTGTTTTAACTGTCTGGCTCTTTCTCATTCTCTGGCTCATTCTGTCTTCACCTGTGTCTAGGGTGTTCTTTCTGCAAGCTGTCTCTATAAAGTATCCCTGAAAAAACTGCCTCTGGGCTTCACATACTTAACTGCCAAAATCTCCACTCTACTGCATTTTCTCTATCCAATAGTCCAATCCTATACCTATAAAAGAAACCACTCCCAGAGAAAAAAACTGTCCACAGTCAAATTAGCAGGAAGGCACTATACTTACATATAGTATGTGGGATAGAGTCCTTCAAAATACCAGCAATGTTTTTTGGCCTCTGTGCACTAGAAATAAAAGCAAAAACAAAACAAAAAAAACTTTGTCAGTGGTTTGTACACTACTGAAAAGGTCTCAGGAGTTTAACAAGGAAGGAGTGGCAATAGAAGAAATCACAATAAGCTAGCAGAGAAGCAAGCAACAAGTAAGTAACAGGGAATTCCATCTCCTCCCTTTCTCATAGATGTTTTACTTCTTCAAACATTTTTAACGGGAGGGAAACAGAAGCAACTATTTTTCTACGCCTCTAAATACATTATGCATCAGTATTTCCTTAAAAGGGTAAACGAAAGACAATTCTTGGGTGGGCGGGGGGGTGAGGAGTTGCTAAGGATCAAACATAGGGCCCTGAGTACACTAGGCAAGTGGTCTAACCACTGAGATATACTCAACCCCCATTTAAAAACATATGATACTTTAAAGTAGTAAATAATGAATAATTCAAAGCACTGGGAACTCTATTTCCCCAATACTTTTGTTTTTGACAGACATCTCCCACATACTGTCACTATTTCTAGATCTTTATGTTTCACAATATCATGAAAGCCACACTCAAACTATTCACTCCACAGCGGTGGACCCTAGTCTGTTGGACAGTGCAAGCGAGGTTTCCTCAGCAGCATATAAGAGCTCCATATCAAGTGTTCTCTTAGATGCAAGAAAGGAGAAGGTTGCCACCACTGTCTACCTCAATTTGTCCTCCTACCCAGCTCTATCCCCTTGGGGCTGGGCCACCAAATGGCACTGACACAGAGTTCCCTGAGTTCTTCCTTGATGCTGTCCTTAGCCATTTCTCTCAGGCCACCTGCATTTCTTTGTGACTCCCCAATAACCTTACAGGGACTCCACATTTGGCTGGAACCCAGGTAGGCTGCCCATGCCTTCCTTCAACTTCCCACCTCCATTTTAGTCTTTCTGGGGTACAGCTAATCTGATCACTCTTGTACACCTCAGTGCATCCTCCCTGCCCAGCTCCATTTCTTTGAGACTCATCACCATCTGTGGCCAGACCCAGGGTACCTTCAGTTCTTCCTTTGATGCCCCCCACAGAGTGAGACCCTGCATCCTACTCAAGAAACCTTCAGAGTCAGTGCCCTTTCTCCTAACTGTCTTTAAGAGAGTGCTAAATCATTATTTGCCAGTATTGTATGACTTGCTAATTGTGTGGGTTTTTTTTTTCTATAAGACTGTGAAGGATTCTAAGTATCATGCTCTTTTTCTTCATATTAAAAAATACTGCTTGATATTCACAGCCAACCATTGGATTGAGCCCTGGGACCCCAATGGAAGAGCTAGGGGAAGGACTGAAGGAGCTGAAGGGACGGCAACCGCATAGGAAGAGCAATATCATCTAACTGGACCACCCAGAGCTCCAGAGACTAAACCACCAACCAAAGAGTATACATGGAGGGACCCACGGCTCCAGATTCATATGTAGCAGAGGATGGCCCTATCTGATAGCAATGGGAGGGGAGGCCCTTTGTCCTGTGGAGGTTTGATGCCCCAGCATAATGTTGGGGGGATGAGGCAGGAGTGGGTGAGTGGGTAGAAGAGCACCCTCACAGAGACAAAGGGGAGGGGGGAGGGGGGGATGGGATGGGGGGTTTGTGGAGAGGAAACTGGGATGGAGGGTATCATTTGTATATGTAAATGAATAAAATGATTCATAAAAAATAAATTAAAATACTGTTTGTAAGAAGCTATCCCCTTGGGGCTGGGCCACCAAATGGCACTGACACAGGGTTCCCTGAGTTCTTCCTTGATGCTGTCCTTAGCCACTTCCCTCAGGCCTTGATGACGTCTTACAAGCAATACTCCTATAGTCAGCTACTCTCTTAAAGAGTTTGGGAAGATGCATACCGCAGGACACAAGTAGTCCTAACTACATATCCCTAGGGGGAAAAGTCTGTGGGCACCCATAATGTTATGGATAGAGTTTCTCTGCTTAGTTTTAACTAAAAAAATGCACGGCAACAGATGAGGCAAAGGACCTGAATTCAATTCCATTAAAAATCCTTATCTCCTGCAGATAAAAGTATTTCATAACCAAAATTAAAAGTTAAACAAGAGTAAGCATTTATATAATACAGAAAGAGTAATGTCATTAAACAGTTAAAACGTTGGCAGAAGAAAATACAGAAGGAAACGAACAACTTCTACAATAGAACAGGTTCATAAAAAACCTAGGGAAGGAATGGCTCCAGATCTGGAAATGAGAGCAAACGCCACCCTCTTGCAGACCACAAATAGTTGTTGGAAGGAGGGAGAGAGGTTACAAACCAAAAGGCTTCCTTTTCTGGCCCAAGAATGGCCGCTGCCAGGAATAACCAAAGAATGGTGTACAGGTAAGAAGCAACCTACATATGTCCCTAATAGCCAGTCATTATCAAGGGTCTGCAGAGGCACTGAGGAAATCCAGGAAAACAAATGATTTTAGTCTTGCAATGCCGATAACCACGGTGTAGGGAAAATATCAACATATAGGAAATGTTCAAAATGGCTTGGCCATAATTAATAGTAATAAAGAACTTATATAATTACTTAAGAAAAAATGAGTTTTGTGATAAAAAAAAAAAAAAAAAGTAGAAAAGAGGGGCTGGAGAGATGGCTCAGCGGTTAAGAGCACTGACTACTTTTCCAAAGGTCCTGAGTTCAATTCCCAGCAACCACATGGTGGTTCACAACCATCTGCAATGGAACTAGATGCCCTCTTCTGGTGTGTCTGAAGACAGTGACAGTGTACTCATATATATATATATATTATATATATATATGTATTATAAGTATTATATATATATATAATCTAAGAAAAACAAACAAACAAACAAAAAACAAAAGCCCTGATATCCCCTGTCAATAAGAATATAAAGAAAAAGACAAGATGCATAATGCTGCTAGGAGAATAGTGTGTCTAAGAACTGTACTTTTTCCACAGATCAATAATGTTTACTTTTAAACATACACGTCTTTGTTTTGTAGTAGGACTGGACCTGTGCTAGGCATTTGCTCCAGTTGCATATCCCTGCCCCACCCTACCCCATGTTTTATTTTCTTCTTATTCTAGGACAGGAGATCATTAAGTTGCCCACACAGGCCCTGAACAAGCTCTGTGCCCCAGTCAGGCATTGAAATTGTTATCCTCCTGCCTCAGCCTCTCAAGTATTTGGGATTAAAAGCCTAACACATATAAAAATGAGTTTAAATGGAATTACCCTACAATGGAACAACGGTGTCCTTCCTAGACACCACTCACAGACTATCGAGTGTAAAGCCCACCAACAGGAATGGGTTTCTATTGTTGGAGTTGTTGGCCACTGAGGTCCCATATTCCCCTAAACATTACAGGCTATTGCCACTAATTCTTAGTTATCCTCCAGAATGTGATGGTAAGACCCGACTGTTGAAAACTCCATATATTTGAGTCATAGAAGATGGAGAAATCAAGGTATAGATCTGGAAGCTTCATTCTCACTGGCTAGCACTCATAGTACTGGAAGGTGCTATCCATGGTACCGTCAATAAAGGTCCAATAGTAATCAGCATGGAAAGACATGACCATTGGTGCAACAGTAATATGCCATGGGAGTAACCAACCACTTTGTGATTGGATTTAAAGCCCACTCCAAATGCTAAAATCCCGATCCGGCATCATTATCAGCTCAGAGAACCTGTGGCTAGGCTGGTCATCGGTGGTAAGGGAGAACCTATTATCATTACTCTGATAAACAGGCATGGTGGGAAATGACTCCTAATGATTGACTGCTATGCCTACTGTCTCTCTCAACCTTCCTCTGAGAAGTTTCATTTTGGTGACTAACATAGAGACCCACGACTGGCCAATGTGTAGATAATAAGAGACTAAAGAGTGCTCAGTGCTAAATGAGACATCTTTATTCAGCCCCTCCTCCCAAAGCTCAGGGATCACTGCAGAAAAGGAAGGTAGAAAGATTATAGAGCCAGAGGCAAGATGATAGATAGATAGATAGATAGATAGATAGATAGATAGATAGATAGGGGGAGGGGCAGGCAGATCTCTGATTTCAACGGCAGCCTGGTCTACAGAACAAGTTCCAGGATAGCTAAGACTACACAGAGAAACCCTGTCTCAAAAAACAAAACAAAAAGCCAGAGGCAAGGAATGACTTTAAGAAAAAAGTATTTTACAGACCCAGCTGAGCAATTGTACAAATGAACTCACAATAGAGAAGGCACAAAGCATCACCTGCAGCTAAGGATTTACTGACAACTAATAGCTTCTGAGAGAGGGAGAATTATTCTTCTTAAAGGTGAAGCCCCTGGTAGGTTGACCTGCTCCAGTGGAAGGCCACACATCCAAGAGTATATGGGCAACACGAACTGTATTTGATGGGCTTAAAATCTGGGTTCTCAAACCCAGGAAAGGATGGGACGAACCTGGGAGGATTTGGGGAAGGGGTGAATATAAGAAAATCATCAAAGAACAAATAACAACAAAAAAACCAACCATAATTCCCAAAATAAAATTCAGAAATTTATAATTTAAGACATAAATTTCATATTATACTTTTAATATAATTTAGCTAACAAAATTATTATATACTCAAAGGAAATAGTAGTAGGCATTATCTTTCTTCATATTGTGGAGGGACAAAATAACACAGGAATATTCTAAGAAGCCAACAAAATAGTATGCCTAGAATTAATACTTTTCTTACACATTAAAAAAGGAAATAATATGGAAACTGTCAAGAAGACAACCCAACTCTCACCTCAAACGGGATACGAAAGTTTATTCTGGAGTCAAATATGAGTAACCATGGCCTAGGAACACAGATTCAGATTATCATAAATTCCAAGTTTCAATGTGGTAAAAGGTTTGTTCATGAAGTTTTCATAAGCACAATGAAAGTCATAAATCAATACATGTTTTTAAAATAATTGTAGAAATGTTAGATAAAGCAAAGTAGGAAATCTGAACCACTGAACTTGGATGCTATGTCACTGTAGTTTTTTGCCTGTTGGTTCCTTGGAATTGGTGGTCTATTAATTCATTTCAAGGGTTTTACCTGTCATGAGGACAGCAGGTCAGACAGAAGTAACGAATGGCTATGAAGGTGCTAAAGATAACCTAAGATAAACCGAGTAGAGCATGGACCTGCCACAGGCCAATCACTCAAGTTCTAAGCAGTTCACGACCTTTGCAGAAGGTTCAGTGAAAGGTATGCCTTCTTTCCAGAAACAACGCTCATAAAGATATGTGCTGTTGACAGCCAGACAATCTAAGATTTTCTCAGAGGTCCTGAAAAAGGGACAAAAGAAAAATAGCTTTGTGTCCTTGCCCAGGGGCAGACTTGGCAAGGTCCAGTCTTGGGCTGAGACCTGGGCCTCAAAGGAGTTTAGGTTTGGGCTTTTTTCTCTGAAGCGACTGGACTTATCATTCCCAGACCACTGTGTGCTAAGTCTGCAATGCTCTGGATACCCTATGTTCCCCTTGTGCAACATTGCTTGCACAACTGCCTGCATCAGCAGAATGCTAAAGTACTGCCTATTTCATGTCATCATATGACAGTTCCTGCTGAATCTGACCCATTTTTCCCCGGGGAAATATTATATGCTGTACTTCTTAATAAGTTTGCCTGGCATATGACACAGCTAGTACAAGACTTGATCCCAAACTTTTCTGTCTCCTCATCTTCTGACTTCCTATTCACCTGGACCCTATCACTGATGAATCCTTCTAGCCTGGGTCAATGTACCAAAATACTCATGAGAAGTCATCTTATACGTGGTAGCAAAGGTTTGTTTTTGCTATTGTATATTTTGATAGTCTCCACGTTCTTTTATGAATCCCCTAACATTTTGTTTTCAATTATATCTTAGAATCTAATAAAGAACTAAAAAGCGGATACATAGAGATAATTATGACACAAAAATAACAGCATTTAATAAAGAAAATCATCCAATGAAGAATTAAATACAAACTAACACGGGCAACGATCATGAATAATATACAGCGGTGGAAACAACGCTCACATAGTGAGCACTGGGGGCTGCACTGAAAAAAGGTTAACATGGAATGCTCCATTGGCCAACTTTGTAGAGAGCGGTTAGAGCGCCATTACAAGATGGCGCTGACTTCCGCTGTCG
>CM052700.1:80504788-80540182 GCA_028551405.1 Uromys caudimaculatus
GCGGGGTGACTCACCCGAAGCGCTTGCGCATTAAGGGTGTACATGACTAATCACCGCCCACTCCCGGGGCGCGCCAATCAGTGGAGGACACGCTGCCTCAGGGCTATATAAGCAGTGCCATTCTGGGGCTCGGGGTCTTCCTCTTTTCATCATCATCAGCTTCAATAAACGCTTTGCTGCAGAAGGATCCGTGTGTCCGTGTGGGTTCTTGCTGGCGAGACCAAATAGCGCGCGGGACACAACTTAAAATAGTGCACGTTTACTTTCACCTAATAAAGATACACACACACACACACACACACACACACACACACACACACACACACACAGGGTCGTTTTTGAATGGCATCATCTCTTTAGGATTATTGTAAAAGTTCCTCTTTAGAACTGTAGCTCAGAGGTGGGATATGTTAAAGATTCTACAAGGGTACCTGACTGTTTGGCGCCCAGACTCTTTATATTACATTCTCTTAACACTAGCTAGAAGCCGCTGTGCCAAAAGACAAGAGGAACATAAAATGGAAGGCAACGCAAAGGGCAAGGGCCACTGAAAAACCCAAAGGACATTCTGACTCTTGGAAGGATTACTCATGCCCTTGTGCACAGAGTTCTGAAAATCATTTACCTATTTTAAAAGCACAATTTAAAAACAAAATTCAGGAGAGGGTTGGGTGAACCAAATTCCAGCTCGATTTACTGAGGTTTAATGAATATACCATCTATACCAACCATTTCCAAAGTACTCTCCCCGTTGCACTCAAGTTTCACGCACAACACAGCTTTCCGTCCCCAGAATTCTACAATCAACTCCATCTCTTATCTCATTTCTAAGGGATACTTTCTGGGTTTCTAGTCTATAGCCTTGCCTTTTCTACAAGATTTGATAAAGTAAAATCTTTTTTTTTTTTTTATTTTAAGACAGGACTCTCTACATAGTCCTGCCTGTTCTGTGCATAGCCATGCCTGTCCTGGAACTTAACTATGTCCACCAGGCTGGCCTCTAACTCACAGAGACCTGCCTGCCCCTGTGCCCCCACCACCATCCTCCCGCCTTTTAAAGTTACATTTTCAGTGTGGATACTGTCCATTATTGCACTATTTTTAGAGCTGGGGCCCCACTGAATGGAAACACCATTCACTAGTTGGTAGACATTGGTGTTGTCCTATGTTTAGGCTAATATGCATGCTGTTACTACTGATGACAGGTGTTAGAAATAGGGCTGGCAGTTGTGGGGCACTGATTCTTGTCCTTGGGCAGAAATGGGAAGTGTCTTAGGTCAACACTGGCTGGAGGCCAGAAATGCCAAAAGTGCTTGGGGGCTCTTAGGGTTAGGTTACTTCTTCAGAAGGGAGGATGTTACAGTAGCTTGCTTCCTAAATGCCAGTTCTCTGGTAGCACTACAAAAGGAAACACCAAATTTGCTATCCTTGGGATTTAAATTACCACGAAAAAAGGTGGATTTTTCAGTTAGGCAACGTCAAAAGAACAGAATCTAAATTCAGCCTCCTGCCCTGGCTGTAGAACAAAACTCACTTACTGCTGGCTTCTTTTAAGAGTCAATCCAATAGCCAGAGAAATAGCTCAGGGGTTAAAGGCACCAAGCTGCTTTTTCAGAGGAGAGGGTTCAGTTCTCAGCACCCACATGGTGGCTCACAAATGCTAACTCTAGTTCTGGCCTCCTTGGGCACTACTCACACATGGTGCAGACATACAATGCAGCCACATGCATGAGTAGTGGCACATGCCTTTAATCTCAGGGGCAGGCAGATCTCTGTGAGTTCAAGATCAGCCTGGTCTACATAGTGAATTCCAGGACAGGAAGGAATATGTACAAAGTCCCCATCTCAAAGAGGAAAACAAGTCAGTCCAACTTGGCCTGTCAATCACCTGGCTAAGAATGTACCCACCCAGCACCCTATCCAGCAGGACTTCTGAGTCACCTGAAGACATGCTCAGAAGAGGAAAAGATCAACTACCCTCACACGTGAGAACACTTGCCCTGCCCAGAAGAGCCTTCCTGATGCAGCAGTCTGTCTGCAGTTCCTACCATATAACTCTGGAACCTCTGCCATGCAGCCACCTACTTTTCTGAATCCTAACTTTATAAAGTACAACCTTTTCTTTCCCTTCTTGTTTGGCTTTTTGGATCATGACCAAAGGCTGACTATGTTTTCGTGACATTTCCTGGGCCTGCTCACTCTCTGAAGCTCTTAAGAGCTCCACCATGGTTTGCCAACTTCCATCGCAGAAGTCATGGCCTTTTCTCTCCCTTGGCTCCATCTGCCAACTCTAAGGAGCCACCGAGGTTTGCAGCTTGCCTTCCCTGTTATTTGCTCTCAGATCCAAATAAAATTATCCTTGAGCTTCCTTTCGAGTCCATTTTTAAATTATTTTCTTATTAAGACTAAGAACCCAAAAAAGGAAACCTCAGTTTCCCTGGTAACTTGAAAACATTTGCATACATGTCCTTATACCTTGGGTAGCTGACTAGGAATAGAATTCCTAGGCAACAAAACACACCGTATATAACTTTTCAAATCTGTTTTTTTTTTTTTAAAGAGACAAGGTCTTGAACTTTCTGGGCTGAGGTGACCCTACCTCACAGACTCCTGAATATCTGAGAGAACAGGTCTTCATCACTGCACATAGTTTCCTTGTATAATTTTCTGAGAAACTGTCAGTGTTTTACCCAGCAGTTACATCGCTTTATATGCATACTAAAAAATGCAAAAGAGCTCAGGTTTCTCCATGTTCAACTCTTATAATCTGTCCTTTCGATATTAACCATCTCGAACTATACTAATATCTCACTGTGGCTTAACTGCAATTTTCATAATGTGTAATAATGTACGCTTCTTATTCCAGCTAAATTAAATATGTGTGGGGGGATAGCCACTGATAGTGTGTGTGTATGTGTGTATTACTTACAGATAATTTTCATATAAAATCTCACTTAACATCATGGCCATCTTGAAAGTTGGACAGAATATCCATTTATGAATAAGCAAAGGCTACAGACAAGTAAATTGAAAATGTAATACAGGAAGCAAATACAAAATGGGAACAAGTTATGTTAGTTTCAAATGTCTGTGTGTTCTCTCTAAACACTGTATAGATGTTACAATTCCTTGTGCCACCAACAATTAATCATCCTACCTTTTAGAATATGTGCCTTATCCTGCATAGGAACTGGCGTGAGATTTATTGTAGACATCATTTCACTAACAAAATGGAACAGATATCTGAATCCAAATGAAAGAGCCTCAACTCCAATGATCTTTGTGACTTAATAGAGATGATCATTCAATGCTCCTGTGATGGTCTCAATAAGAATGGCCCTCATTGGCTCATATATTTGAATGCTTGGTTCAAAGTTGGTAGAACTGTTTGGGAAGGACTAGGAGGTGTGGCTTTGTTGGAGGAGGTGTGTCACTGGAGGGCAGTCTTTGAGGCTTCAAAATCCCAGGCCATTTCTAGTTAGTTTTCTCTGCCTCACACTTGTGGATTAAGATATAGGTTCTTAGCTCTTGCTCCAGCACCATATCTGCCTGACTGCTGTTAACCTCACCGCCCCAACTGTCAGATTCTAATCCTCTAGAACTGTGAACCTTAAATTAAACTCTTTCTTTTATGAATTGGCTTGGTCATGGGGTTTTATGACAACAAAGGTGACTAGACAGAATTTTGTACGAGGAGGTGGGTGTTGCTGTGACAAGCCTGATCATGTTGATTTGGGGACAAATGTGGAAGACTCTGTACTAGGAAAGTGGTTGAATGCTGTACTCAGCGCTTAACAAGCATCCTAGTAGGAGCTTGGAAAACAGTAGTTCTGAGAATAATGTGGACTATGGAGACCTAGCTCAAGAGGTTTCAGAAGAAAATAATAGTAGCAGCTAGGCTAGAAACCATTCCTGTGGTATTTTGGCAAAGAACATCAATGTCTTCTGCCCTGCTTAGAAATTTTTGAATGAGGCAAAACTGGAAAGCTTTGGACTAATTTCATTAGCAGAGATTTCAAGAAAGCATAATATTGTAGTATGGTTATTAGTAATCATTCTTATGTAGGTCTACAACAGCAACAACAACAAAAAAAACAGGCAAGCAGGGTAAAAAGAAATACAAAAATGCACAAATGGAAGGGGAAAAAAGAGCACCAAGCAATTTACCATTTGAACCAAGATTTATGCTGGAAAGGATAAGGGGAGGCCTCGTTCTAAATGGAATAAAGGGTGTGATGCCCTCAGGGCAAGGCCACGCCTTGAAAAGCTTGCAATTTGTTAAAAGAAAATACACAAGGAGTTTTCTACAGTAAAGGAAAGCTTATGCAACAAAGGAAAGTTTTTGCAAATGTGATTCAAGGGAGCCAGGCTCCACCCACACAGGCAGCTGAGCCTGGCAACATCAGCCATGTGTTCCGACTTTAGAGTTATAAAGGTTATAGGAAGGAGTAAGGAGTGGTAGAATCTTCTTCTGTCATTACGGGGATCTGCTGAAATCAGGTGTATGCATGGAGGCCACTGCATAAAGCTGTGAAAGTCAAGCCTGGACTGAAGTAGAAACACCAGGATGTTGGAGGCATCAGAGCAGTAGTATGTCTGCCAAAGACAATTGTTTACCGGGAGTGGAACCAGGCCCAGAGAGGGAAGTGTGCTTCAGTCAACAAAGCATAAAGGGTGGAGCCATCAAGCTCTTTGACATAAGACATTGAGCTCCAGGACTGAGTTTGCCCTGCTGCATTTCAGTCTTGCTTTGGTTCAGTATTTCCTTCCTATGCCCCATTCCTCCCACTTCTGTACCATTGTTTGTCCAAAATATGTGGTTTTCTCTTTGCTTTTGCTCTTTCGGGGGGTTACAACTAAGGTACTGCCTTGAGTTTCAAAAAAGACTGTACTTTTAAACTATTTGAAACTGGTAAAAGATTCTGGGGACTTTTTAAATTACTATAAATACATTTGCCATTGTAATATGGCCTCAAGCCTATGGGAATGAGAGAGTGGAATATTTTAGATTGACAGAATGGACTACATAGGCTCATATGTTTGAATTCTGGTACAACATGGAACTGTTTGGGAAGGACTGGGAGGTGTGGCCTTGATAAAGGAGATGTGTCCCAGTATTCGCTCTGCCTCTCGCTTGTGAATCAAGATGTAAGCTCTCAGCTACTGCTCCAATGCCAAGTCTGCCTGCCTGCTCCCATGCTAATTGCCATGATGGTCACACATTCTAACGTTGTAGAACCAGCCCCATATTAAATTCTTTCTTTTATAAGTTGCATAGTCATGATATTTTGTCACAGTAATTGAAAAGGAACTATGACATCCTTTACCACATCTCCAGGAACAAAAACAAAGTACCATATAGATACATAACTACTTCACTAAGAAGACCACCTTTCTGTGCTTAGAAAGGCCAACACTCCACAAACATCCACAGAAAAAAAGGAAACCAAAGTCCAGGCAGAGGGCAACTCAAGAAAAAATTTCCTTCTTGACTCTGCCATTTATCTGATTTCTATTTTAGGAAGAAAAGTGTGTCACAGCTTCTGATGACACATATAATACTGAAAGCCCAGGAATCTCACATGAAGAATTACAAAAGCAAAACAAAACAAACAAGCAAAGGCTTCAGAATTGAGATTAAATAAATACATGCCTTGAGCTGAGTAAATGATGACATCACTCATATCTAAAAACAGCATGACCTACTGGAACAAACATGTCACAATACATAGCACTGCACCTGCTTCTGTGCCTCAACAGCATGGAAAGATTTGGGCCTGGTAACCAATTGCTTTTGAGCTTTGACTTCTTCATCTACAAAGTAGTTAGTGGTCTGGTAAAATAGCTCAGTGGTATATCAGGTGGTATTAAAGCTGTTTGTCACCAAGCCTGACAACCTGAGTTCAACTGCCAGGAGCAATTTAGTGGAAGGAGAAAACTGACTCCTACAATTTTATGAATAATAAAAAAGCCTTCCACATAAGAAAAAGTTCAGGGCCAGATGGATTCACAGCAGAATTCTATCAGACTTTCAAAGATCTACAACCAATACTTTTTAAATTATTCAAGAAAAATAGAAACAGAAAGAATACCCCCAAACTCCCTTTTCAAAGTCAGTATTACTCTAATACCAAAACCAGACAAAAACACAACAAAGATCAAAAAAAAAAAAAAAATCCCTCAGGTCAATATTGTTGATCAATAGTTGCAAAAATCCTCAATAAAATACTTGCAAATCAAATTCAGGCATATATCAAAAGATCACCTACAATGATCAAGTTGGCTTTGTCCCAAAAATTCTGGGGTGATTCAATATATATATATATGCCTAAAGAAAATAATCACATTATCAGTTCAATAGATTCATGAAATGTCTTTAAAAAAAAAAATGCCTTCACTATAAAAGTCCTAAAGAGAATAGGATTGGAGGGAACACATCTCAACATAATAAAGGCTATAAATGACGAACTGCAGCTAACATTACTGTAAATGGAATGATACTCCAAGCAATCCTGTTAAAATCAGGAACAAGACAGGGCTGCCCACTATCTCCAGTTGTTTTCAATATAGTACTGGAAGCATTAGCTGGAACAATAAGGCAAGAGAAAGAAATTAAAAAATACAAATAGGAAAAGAAGAAAAATTATCCCTATTTGGAAATAATAGGATATAATACACAAGAGATATCAAAGACTGAACCAGAAAACATATATAAGTGACCAATAATTTCACCAAAGAGGCAATATACAAAATCAACTACAAAACCCAATAGCTTTCCTATACATCAGTAGTTTTCATGCACACCACCAAAATACACATTCCCATTTACAGAGCCTCAAAGGTGGGGACTATCTAGGAAGAAATCTAAATAAGGAGGTGAAAGAACTCTACAATGAAAACTTTAAATCTCTGAAAAGAAGACACTGAAGAAGGCACTAGAGTATGGAAAGACTCCCATACTCATAGATTTGCAGAATCAGTGCTACAAAATGACCATTGCACCCAAATACGTTTACAGATTCGATACAATCCACATCAAAATTCCCTCAATATTCTTCACAGAAATAGATGAGACCATTCTAAAATTTATGTTAACTACAACATACCCCAAATGGAAAAAGTAACCTAAGCAAAAATAGCAATGCTGAAGTGATTACCAGACCTACAGAACTATGTAATAAAACAGTACTGGCACAGAAGCACTGCAGAAGCGGGGTGAAAAGATTTTAAGAGCCAGAGGATCAGGGAATTTGCCTTGAGATTGTGTTTCCTAGTTCAGTCAGAAGCTACACACATGAAATCTCACCAACACGACTGTCCAAATAGGAGCTGAACAATGAGGAGGAGACACACGGACAGGGAAAGGCCCACAAGGTATCAACCCTATGAACTACAGACACAGTGCTCCCCAGGGAAGAGCATGGCAGTGGTTTCCCAGTGCTGAGCAGTCTGCACTGAAAACCTTTCATACAAGGAACATTATGGACTGAACGGTTTATATTCTGCATATACACCTACGTAGGAATAAGAATATATATGCATATACATCTACAAATACATATTTGCATGCACTAATAATTAATGGAAAACAAAGCCATGAATTTGAAGGAGAGCAGGGAGGGGGTTTCACGATTGAGTTTTATTGTTGTTGTTCAGGCAAACATGCTATAGCAATGCAAAATAGTCCCAGAAAGGAAATTAGGTAATAGCTACACAGAAACTCTGCAAAAGTTGTTCTAAATCTAAAAATTACTCTGAAATTAAAAGTTAATGTGAAAACATACAAAGACTTAGTGTATCTCCCTGTATAGCCAAAACCCAAAATCTAAGAAAAACCTGACTTAAGGCCTCTAGCTTGGGGATGGAATGGTAGGGCTGAGAGTAAGAGGCAGAAGCAGGAGGGCTGAGATCATGCAAAGCCCACGCTGTGCCAAGAGCTGAGCCTTGATTTTTACTGTCACAGTCAGCTCCTCCAGGAACATAAGATTTCCATATTCTGCCCTGAGTGCCTCTGGGAAACAGGAGAAAGGAAGTCTTTGACTTGCAAATGAATGAAGCAGAATCACATTTGACCCACATTATACTAACTGTCCTACCTGGCAGAAGGCCAGATCTATCATAGTCCCACTGACCTGGATTTTAGCAGCCCCAGGTGAGCAGTAACACCTCAGAATAGTCACAAGCTCTTGGGAGTGGTAGAGAATTGAGTTTTGATTCACTGTCCTCACCTGCCAACCTGCTCACTTGCAGTCTTAACCCTGCCTTGCCTCCACCAAATCTGAGGAATTAAGACAGAAATTCCAGGGATACCACACACAGGATCTTGGCAAGACTAAGGCTGCCTCTCCCCACAAACCTGGGTAACTGTAAAAAGCAGCAGTAAGCTGGCTCCAGTCATCTTGGAGGCTTTCTAACAACAGATAACAAGGCTAGCAAATACCTAGCAGGCTTAGCTTCATTTTATCACATTTTATATGAAACCTCATACTTCTCTAACATTAAAGTATAGCAGTCTTTAAATTTAACCATCTGTGAACCAATATATCTTCCCAACTTCCTGCAAATTACAGAATCTCAAATGTCTTAGTTAGGGTTTCTATTGCTGCTACAAAACATAATAGCCAAAAAGCAAGTAGGGAGAAAAGGTTTTATTTGTCTTAAATGTCCATATTGCTGTTTATTATTGAAGGAAATGAGGACAGGAACTCAAAACGGCAGGATCCGGGAGGCAGGAGCTGATTCAGAAGCCATGGAGGGGTGCTGCTTACTGGCTTGTTCCTTGTGGCGTATGCAGCTTGCTTTCTTATAGAATTCAGGACTGGGCACTACCCCCAATGGGCTGGGCCCTCCCCCCATCAATCACTAATTAAAAAATGCCTTACAGCTAGCTGGATCTCATGGAGGTATTTCCTTAACTGAGGCTCCCTCCTCTCTGATGACACAGAACCAGCCAGTACATCAGATAAACGTAAACAGCAGGAAAACACCTTTATAGAGACCTCTGCACACACAAAACTAAGCAATGTATTATTCAATCCATACTGAATTCACAGACTTACTGAAAATTGAGTTGGAATGACGATCTCCAACTAGCCATCCTGTGTGTTTTATTTATCTCATAGTTTTGAGATACAGAAATTTAACATAAAAATTTAGATAGTCAATTCTTTCTGGAAAACCAAAAGACTTACTGAAAATCTGCTAAACCAGAGTGGCGGTGAATACCCCGTATCCTCTACCCACAGAAGACAAAATGAGCTTGACTTTCTCCACGAAGAATGCATGTTTATGTTCTCACGGTACAGAAAGCCTCTGTCATGTGTACTGTACCTAAGACTCTGCCATCCTTATTTTCACCAGTCTTGTTCTCAGGTTTACAACAGTCTTCTTGACCCAAGATTACATCTAGAAATCTGAGACATACAGTCATAATTACCAGCATCTTTGCCACAACACCTTAGAAGTAAAATAAAGGCAAGCCAGCATATATGATAAATTCTGTACCTGGACATCAGGATAATGAAATCCTAGCATTTCCTATAGCCAACGAAGTCTACAGTCCTGGCAGTGGTGGTGTCTCCTCACCATCTAGAAAGAACCTGGGGTGGCTACAATGGGATGAGGTGCACAAAGACATAGGTTACAAGGTGCTGCCCTCCATGGGGCATTGAAGTTGAAAAGTTTTGACTCTGGGTACAGGTACTTTCCTAGGCTGTCTAGCAAGAATGATGATTTGCAGGAGGTCTGTCACCAAACAAGGAATAGTCCAGGCACAAAGAGGTAGATACTCCAGGTCAACCTCAAATAATCTGGAGATCTGACGAAAGACAAAGGGCTAATTAGTCATAGATGATTCTTAATCTGTAAAGATATCCAAGCTCATGAATCAAAGATCAACTTATCAAAGATCAACAGATATGGGACAAAAAAAGGTAGCAAATGTTCTAATCATTCACCCCTCTCTCAGGGCAGGTCATCTAGAACATGATCTACCCTAAGGTGATGGACGGGAGCAGGGCTACACCACCTAACAGTTCACAGCCTATACCTGGTGTACTGAACACTGACCACGAACACAAAAGCAAAAGGGGAAGTGTCTGCAAATGAGGTTTTTATTTTAATCTATAGTCTCTACCCTCCACCTAAATAGACACACATACATCCACATTATGAATTACACTGTTCCTTCTTTATAGTCAGTATAGAATGGGAATGTTCAATAAGAAATCTCCATTTTAAGAAAAGTTCCACATACTAGCCTGCAGTTATAGCAGTTCCCAGTCTGGTCATGTTCACTGCAGAGATGGATGGTATGACCAGGAAAACAATCTGTAGGCCATCTATATCCAGATCATAGTCACTCCCTGGATGACAGGGCAGGGTTACCATATGACCTAAGTCAGGAGGACTGGGAAGCCATGCAAAGCCCTCCTTCCCAGAAAGAGAAAAGACACAGAAAATGCCTATGCTTGTGGAAGAATACAGACATCCCTTTACTACATCATAAGTACAAGGACTTCTGGAAGAAATCACTTCCTGACATAACACAACTCAGTCAGAGAACCAAAGATACAAGGCCAGCTCAAGAGAGCCTGTCTCCTAAAGTGCAGTTTCTTAATCTGTGGATAGGGTTAAATCACTGAATATGGAATGAAAATTTCACTGTTGTGAAAATTTTCAGAACATGCAATGACCAAAAACTGGTTCAAAATTTGTTACATGAACTATCCAAGGTGTTTCTAGAAGCATTCCTTCATGTTGTGTCACATGACTTCATAGTAGCCTTAGCTCTGAACATACAACACACCCAGTTTACACAGTGCATACCCTCAAACTGCCAAGAAATGAAATCTTAAATACCTTACTCAGATTCAAACATATGTTACAAATGGCAGCAGATACACTGCATATTCAAACATTTCTGTTGTTATAGTGTGTTAGCATGCTCAATTTTTACTATTACTGTTTGAGTTGCTATCTTAGTTATGTTCCTATTGCTAAGACACCATGACCAAGGCAACTTAAGAGACGATAGAGTTTATTTGGGGCTTACAGCTGCAGAGGTTTAGAGTCCATGACCATCATGGCAGGGAGCAGGCAGCAGGCAGGCAGGCATGGTGCTGAGCAGTCTTTCATAGTCTCAACACAGTTTAAAAGTCCAAAGTTGAAGTCTTTCCTGAGACTCAAGGCAATCTCTTAGTTGTAACCCCCTGTAAAATCAGAATCAAAAGCAAATTACATACTTCCAACATATGTAGAACAAGGCACAGAACATTACCATTCCAAAATGGAAGAATGGGATATCCTGAGGAAATACTAGACCAAAGCAAGACTGAAACTCAGCAAGGCAAACTCTAAATCCCACAGATTCATGTCTGACACCAAAGGGCTTAGATGGCTCTGCCCTTCCAGTTTTGCTGACTGCATCATAATTCTCTCTCTTGGGCTGATTTCACTCCAAGCACACAGCTCTCCTTGGCAGATGTCTCAAAGCTCTGAGGTTTCCAATGCCATCCAGGCTTCATTTCACACAATGGCATCTCAGGGCCTCCATACAGGAACTCCCCTACCAAACTCCTGGTCTCGATGGCTCTCCTTCATCACAGAGAAAGATTGCTCAACCCACTTACTCACACATCTTTCATGACTCTAAAGCCAGAACTAGTTGGTCAATGTTGCCAAGTTCAGTTGCCTGCTTGAGATGGAGTCACCCCCCCCCCCCCGGATTATATGTGCATAAGCTTTCTTTTATTGCATAAATTTTCCTTTGTTGTAGTACAGAAAAGTTCTCAGGCTTTCCCTCTTTTATAAATTGCTGGGTGTCACCTGGCCCTGAAGGTACCATTCCCTTTGTTCCATTTTACAACAGGCCAGTCATCTCTTTCAGCACAAGCTTTAGCTCAAATATTAAATTTTCTTTTCTTTTTTTTTTTTGGTTTTTTGAAAGAGGGTTTCTCTGTATAGCCCTGGCTGTCCTGGAACTCACTCTGTAGACCAGGCTGGCCTCGAACTCAGAAATCCACCTGCCTCTGCCTCCGAAGTGCTGGGATTAAAGGCATGCGCCACCACTGCCTGGCAAATGTTAAATTTTCTAGTGCTGTTTTTCACTTCAAACTGTATATTTTAATTTTTTTTTTTTTTTTGCCCTGCTTGCTCTCTGGCACTGTAGAGTAGCAACTGCACAACAGAGTCAACATTAGGCTCTCTTGAAATCTCCTGCCAATGAAATTAGTCGAAATCTTTTCAATTCAAACCAGGCAGACGTGTAGAACAAGGGTAAAAAGCAGCCACACTTATTTGCCAAGATATCACAAGTATGATCTCCAGCCTAGTTGCTAATATTGTTCCCCTTTAAACCTCTTGAGTTGTGCCTCCATAGTCCACATTGCTCTCACCAGCACTGTCTTCCAATTAAGATGGCCTGTTAAGTATTTCACATGCTAAACAAAAACAAAAGCCAAACAAAACAAAAACCAAAACAACAACAACAACAAAAAACCCAGAATGGTCAAGGTTGTCACAATACTACCTGACTCCAGGTACCAACAAATGTCTTAGTTACTTTTCTATTTCTCTAATAAGATACCATAACCAAGGTAACTTAGGAAGGAAAGCATTTATTTGGGGCCCTATTTAGAGTGTGAGTCCATGATTATCACAGCAGGGAGCATTGGAGTAGGCAGACAGGGATGGCACTGTAGCTAAGAGGTTATATCTTGACCCACAAGTGTGAGGCTGAGAGAGTTAACTGGGAATGGTTCAAGGGCATCACCAATGACACATTTCCAACAAGACCACACCTCCTAATCCTTTTCAAACAGTTCTACCTACTGAAGTATTCAAACATATGAGCCTTTGTGGGTCATTTTCATTCAAACTACTACAGAAGGTAAGCAGAAAGTTTTGGGGAAGTAGGTTTATTATATACATAGTAGAGTGCAGCATGGTTATATTCAAACTTGTGAAGTTGAATACATTCATTATATGTGCTTTTCACATACCAAAAACATTTTTATGTTAAATTTACAAATTAAAACAAGAAAAGTCTTCCTTTTTTTTTTTTTTTTTTTAATGCTTACTTTAAACTTTAGCCAATGTCCCGATTGGTTAGAGTTATCTGGAACCTCAATTGAAAAAAATGCCTCCACAGATTGCCTATGGGTATATATGTGGGACATTATATTGACTAATGATTGATGTGGAGACAATGCCCACCCATAGGCAGGTGGTCTTTAGGTATATGTATGATGATTTGAATGAGCCTGGTCTCCACAGGCTTGAATTTGAATGCTTAGTCACTAGAGAGTGGAAATGTTTGAGAAGGATTAGAAGGATTAAGAGGTGTGGCCTTATTGAAGTAGGTATGTCTTTATTGGAGGAAGCATGTCTCAGAGGTGGGCTTTGATGTTTCAAAACCCGATGCCAGGTCCAACAGCTCTCTGCCTGATGCTTGCAGATCAAAATATAGCTTTCAGATACTGCTTTAGCATCATCCCTGCCTGCTGTCACTCTCCGCACCATGATGGTCATGGACTAATCCTCTGAAATGTAAGCAAGCCCCCAGTAAAATGGCTTTCTTCAAAGAGTTGCCTTGGTCATGGCCTCTCTTTACAACAACAGAATAATAAGTAAGACAATGAGAAAGCAAACTAGTCAGTCCATGGGGTACAAGACGGAATTCAGCATCTGTCCATGGCTTCTGCCTCTAGAATTCTGCCTTGAGTACCTGTCTTGACTAGGTGACTAGATGACTAGATATCTAGTGAAGGAAGTACAATGAAATAAATCCTTCTCTTTTTAAGTTGCTTTTGATTGTAGTCTTTATCACAACAATAGAAACCCTAACTAAGATATCCAGAGAGCTAAATCAATGCTCATAAAAATAATGTGTAAGTTTAGTTACTAACGCTAAGATGTTCAAGCATAAATAAATATGTTACAATAAAATTCTTTAGGAAAAGAAGTTCAAGGATTTAAGGGGATGTGATTACATTTCCAACTGGTATAAAAGATATTCATATATTTTCAAAGGAATAATAATCAGTATCAAATTACTAAGGGTAGTTAGACTCCACTGAATATATTAGAAGATTAATGTTATAATTTTACTTCATATTTTTATAATACATGAGAAACCAAATCCATTATAATTCTTTAAAACCAACAATAAAAGGTACAAATAAAATAGTACAAATTTTGGAAAATTCTTAAGTGAATATAAAAAATGTAGATATGTCAAAGAGAAGGGTTCCAGGGGTGGGGGGTGGGGAGAAGGAAAGATAGGAAGAGAACAGAAAGGAAGTTAGAGCTGCTTGCATCAGCATGGATATGGAGTTATGTTTTGGAGCATGGATAACTACTAGAAGCACAACTTTTAAATAAAGAATGATCTGAAGCTCTCTTTTGTAGATAGACAAGAGATCTTGCCGATCTTGGCAGGGACCTGGGCATTGCAATCTTGCTTGGGAATTGATGAAATATTAAGTATCTCATCTCTTATATTTTATTTTAATTTTAATTATGTGTATATAAGTGAATCACAGGAAAACAGCAGATCTGGAGCTGGAGTTAAAAGTAACCATAATCCTAACTGGGTGCTGGGAACCAAATTCAGATAGTCTACAAGAACTGAGCTAGCTATCTGGTGCTTGTTCAGAATCTCTTGATCCAACCTGTGGAACCAGTTAAACTCCAGGTGGGGATTTGCAAAGAGCTCTGTCAATGCCAGGCATTTCTTTTTTTACAAATGAATTAGCTGAGTCAGTGAGAGAGTGAAAGCTTATACCCATAATTTATTCAAAGATTGCCAGCTATTCCATGAAGAGCCAAGAGGCTATATAATCCAGTCACAATGCCATCCAGACATGAGACTTAACTATCACCCAGATGTCTCCTGTGCACCAAGAATGTAATTTCATTTATAAAGTAACAGTCCACTTCTCACTAACACATAGCTTTATAACCAAACTAACCACAGGGTCCTAGAAGAGCATAAAAGAAATGAACAGGAAAGTAACCATACAGATCTCATAAGCTGCAATACTACATTGTAGTTAATGAAGAGACAAAAAAAGGATTTGGCAGCTAAATTCTGCAGTCATCTAAGAGGTATATAAGGAGAATGATATTTAATCAAAAACTAAAGAAGCTGAAAGGGGGATGGGATTGATGACCAGAAGGAATATGTATGAGGCTGAGGATGGAGACTCTCACTATGAACTGATATATCTTACACGTTCAACAGACGCTTCAGGAGTTCCATGCAGGGGCACAGGCACTCCTGCTTCCAAGCCTATCACTCTCCTTCCTCCTAGCATAGCCCCGCCCAGCTCCTGCCATGTGATTCTTACCCGTTTATCTCTTTACTCATTCAAATATTTACTAAGTCTCTATTACATGCCAAGCACTGCATATATTTCTGATGGCACTGAGAACAGACCTACAGGTTACGCGTATCCAAGGCTAACACTCTACACTGAGCTACATTCCTAGTCTCCTGGGGTGTTTCAGATAATTAAAGGTATTAAAATATTTGTCTCTAAACTGTTTATATGGTAGAAGATAAATTCCATCATATTTTGAAGCTGATAAGCAGGAAAGAATGGGATTAACTGGAATCACAAAGGTGGGGTGGGGGGCAAATGGGATGGAAGCTATTTGTGTGGAAAAGATGGCCACACTGAGAAGGAGACTACAAAACACTAAGTGCTAGGAATTACACCGGCCATGACCTAACTAAGTAGCCAGCCATGACTATGACCCATCCTTGCGTGTATGTCATCTTCACGCCTACCCTTAGCTAGCCCTCATCATCTACAGAAGCTAAAGGACAGCAAAGGCCAAGTAGAGCCCCAGCTCTGCACAATGCTCCCGACTCTCTGGACATCTGGTCACAGTCATTCACTATTTCTGAGCAGTGTCTTTGCTACATGTATCATAATTGGCTCATCTATCTTTGCCATTTTTCTCTTACCTGTGGCCACCCAGCCTTCTCTGGAGTAAACCCGATTCCATTAGAATTGAATTGTTACTCAGATTTTAAATATTTGTAGAGTAGTAGGACACTTGAAAAGTTATTTTAGAAAACTCACAGGTTGGAATTCCGGGGCATGAAACATTTGACAAACAACAACAAAAATCCCTCACTCTGAAACAACTAAGTTCTAATTTTGACATTTCCAAGCATCAAAATACATAGAACTATAGAAAAACACACACTAATCCTCTTATTTCCCTAACTTCAAAAGGCAATATTCACTTCCTCACCCTTTCTCTCCCAGAGAGGACCACCCTTTCTTCCTGGCCAAGAACAGCTGTTCTTTGGGAGAAGAGCTTTAAATACTCAGCTTCTGGTGCTAAGAAAGGATCAAAAAGATACTGAGGCTAGTCCTACCTATAAAATGAGTCCATGCCCCTGTGAACAAACATAGATGAACTTACACACTTGCACAGGTGACTCATATTCAACAATATTCTATAGGAGTGGGAGTGTGTACAGCTCAGAGCTACAGCATTTGCCTGGCATATACATACAGCCAAAATAAATAGACACATAAATAAAGTGGGTTTTTTTCATTTGTTTATTTGGTTGGTTGGTTGGTTCGGTTTTTGGTTGGTTGGTTTTGGTTTTGCAAGACAAGGTTTCTCTGTGTAGCTTTGGCTGTCCTGAAACTTCCTCTATAGACCAGGCTGCCTCAAACACTGACTGCCTCTGCCTCCTGAATGCTGGGATTAAAGGTGTGCACTACCACCACCTGGCCTCACATAAATAAAATCTTTAAAACATACACTTCAGGAAGGATGTAGCCCTTCTAACAACAACTAAATCCATTTCGAATGTGTCACCAACTCTTGTGAAACAATGTACTGTGAGTAAAAGTCTCAGGGATACCCCAGTACTTGGGGTCTAGTTACCACTGTTTCAAGCAAGGTATAATCAGCTCTTTAGTTTGTTTTTGCAGTTTACTGTGGCCAGTGAAGGCCACTGGGAATTATCCCATCAACCCTAATAGGAGCTAAAGTTCTGTTCTCTTCTCCTACAAGGAGCTCTTGGGAGCCAGCCAGCAAAACTAAAGCATATAACCTTAGAATCTGGGGACTCAAAGGGGACTTTTAGCTTCTCCTATTTATGGCAAGCGGTCTGTGACCATCCTATAGAGTATGCTACATTTCTGACATGCATTTAAGCTTGTATTTAACCAGGTGGTAGACAGTAAACAAGGGGTATGCAGAGTATATGACAAGGACTCCCATTAGTTGATCACACAATTCACAGGAAACTAAGCTGGGGAGAAGGGTGGTTCCAGGAAATGATCTTCAGGATGCCTCCACAGAGTAGCTGTCAGCTGCCTCTTCCTCTTCTAAGTCCTGACCTAGGAGTTCAACTGAACAACCAGGTTTCCTGGGATGTTCTTGCTGATGTCTGCTATCCAGTACATATCCAACTCCCTTCTGTGAAATGTCACATTTAAATTAGATTATTCCTCTAAGGAGGACTGACAAGTTTCTGGAGGAGTTCTGGCAGTTTGCCTGCATGTTGGAATGCACACCTCTACAAATCTCTCCGGGCTAATGCAAGGTGTATATCCCCCTCCATCTTCCCATGTAAGCAGACTTTGGGGAAGAAGCGGAGCATCATGGTAGGGGAACAAAAGAACCAAGTGCCTCAACTCCCTCACTTAACAACAGTAAGGCCTGGGACAAACTGTACAATATCTCCCACTTGAAATAACCATGGGCTATGATGAATCATGAATTAGCATTTATAAAGTGCTCAGAACAGGGCTTGGTAATAGAATAAATCATCCTATAAATGTTCACTCAATAAAAATACAAATGTCTACATGCAAGCAACCTTCTATAAAAGGATACTGAGTGGGACAGGAAAGTCCTCTTCAAACAGTTAAGATTCTCTCTATATTCAAGGATATAAAGCTCCTAAGCCTGATCTTCAACAGCATTTGTTGATAAGCAGTTGCCAGAGGGCAGAAACAGGATATCCACTACCACAAAACTTCGTGACAGATGTTCAACGTCAACTATAAACAAATTTACACATTGAAACCATCTCAAGCAACACACACACACACACACACACACACACACACCCCAAAACCAAATGTCCTGAGTATCAGATGTCAACAGAAGCTGAAGCCATGAAAGGGCTTCCCCAACTGTCCCCAGAAGGGACTTTCTGCCTCCTCATGTGCTCTGTAACTGTAACTGCACATTTAATCATGTGATATGGGCCATCAAAAGCACGCAGATTAAATATTCAAAGCAGACAGTTTAAAATGAAAAAGCTCAGACTAAAACCTCACATTAAACTTACAGGTGATAAATTGTTAAGAAATCTTGTTGTTGTTGCTGCTGTTGTTGCTGTTGTTTGAAACAGGACTTCTCTTTATAGCCCTGGCTGTCCTGGCACTCATTAGAGCACACCTCTCTACAGAAATCAGGCATTGAAGATAACCATCATGTATAAGTAGGCAACTTAGAAAACACATGTCACCAGCATCCAGATCATGAACTTCATGAGAGCATAAGGCAAAGCTTTTGGGGGGTTTTCAACCCTTGAAACAAGTTTTAAATTTCCTCTTAAGAAAAAACATTGCAATCAGACATGTGATCCATTCCTGTAATCCCAGCATGTGGGACACTGAGGCCTGGGCTACACAGGAAGATCCTGTCTTAATAAGGACTATAGCTGGATAGAATATTGGCCCAGCATGTAAGGAGCCCTAGGTTCAGTCTCCTTCTGATAGCTAAGAAAACAATAAAATTAAAAACAATGAACAAATCCAAGAATGCAGCTCATGGTAGAGTGCCTTGTTTGACTACTTTGTTCAAGGCCCTGAGGTCCATTCCTGGCACTTGAAAAAGGTTCCTTTGCAACGAAACAGCTTATAGGATAGAACAAAACCTTCTACACTAAAGGATTAGGCTTTAGACTGATCCTCAGCAGGCAGACAGACGAGGAAAGCAGGTTCTAGGGGCATTAATATACATTTCACTTGAACATTGGAAACAATCAACTTCCTGCTCCTTCTCCCTCACCAAGACTAGTGGGCTTTTTTTTTTCCTGCCTGAAAGTATTCAGTGGTCTTTCAAATCTCCCACAAGAAGTGGGGGAGGTTCCTATAGTAGGAACCAATCAGCTTGCTTTTCTTTGTCTGGATTACCCAATCTCCTGTAGTAGCCCAAATCAGCCAATTAAGAGGGAAAGGAAGAACTCATCCCATCCCCAAACATAAAACTTTTAGCATTGTCAGACAAACTCTGATTTCCAGGTCTTCTGGATATCCTCCTAACTGGGAGTCTGTCTCTGGGAGTCTGTCTCTTTGTATGTGTTGGTTCTCTCTCTCTCTCTCTCTCTCTCTCTCTCTCTCTCTCTCTCTCTCTCTCTCTCTCCCTTTCTCTGTATGTTTTTCTGCTTGCAATAAAACTTACTGGGTGCTGGACCTTGTTTTTACTGCCTTCTTATTTTTTAAATCAGCAGAGAAAAGGAGTCCATTCCAACAACTCTAGACGATGTCAGTATGACAGCATCAAACCAACAAAGCAGTATAGATTAAAAGTTGGAAATAAAAACTGATGACAAGCAACAATCATATTTGAGGTTACCTTTGGTTTTCCTCCTCCCCCGAAAAACTAATTCTCCACTGCCAGCCCTTGAACAGAAAGCCTTAGAGTGTCGGCATGTCTGCCAGTTCTCTCCTGTTCTTTTCCTCAATAAATATCTTTGGAATACAAAAATATAGAAAAGAAAATGAAAAAATAAACACAAACAGAAAGAACACCCACCCAAATAAAAATAAAAACTGCGCTTTTGAAGCAGCCTTTTAGGATACACACAAAGCTAAGTGGAGACAGGAGTGGCACAAATACAGAAAAAAGAGAACGCTAGATAATCTTATGTTACACACACACACACACACACACACACGCACACGCACACGCACACACACAAATGAGATTATCAGATTACAAAAATGACCTCAACAGAGATGTGTTGAGGTAAACACACGTTTATTTTTGTAAACAGTGCTCTCTGGTTTGCTTTTCTACAGCAGTCTATGTTGAATCATCACCCAGAGGGTTTGGTTCCTAAGCTTTTAAAAATCTGAACAAGTGGGAAGAAAGAAAGCCAGAGGTGGCACTTCTCAAAAACGTTAAATGTTTAAAAGAAAAAAAAAGGTATTTCGATGAAAAACCGAGCAAATCTTTACTCCGTTTCGAACTTAGAGCGTGGAGAAACTGTTCCCTTAACCCTCCCTTTCCAAGCATGGCTGACTCCCCCCCCCCCCCCCCCAACCAAGGAAGTTTACAGGTCTCTGAGGCAGGACCGTGATATTCAGCGAGGCATCCTTACCTACTTAAACTGACTTTATTAATACAAAAATCTTTCAAAATACTGAAGCTGAGGGGGTATGAACAAACCTGCAAACCCCAATTCATATTTTACACACACCATATTTTACACATCCACTGTTTTGCATTTGAATGAACCCACTGGAGCAGAAAGGGTGGCTCACGTCACAGGATGTCGCAGTTCAGTCGACCGCAGCCCCCGTCTAACCCTGGCTGTACCTCGGCGGCGCTTCCACCCACCATCAAGTCCCCAAGGCGTCACCTCAGTACACCCACCACCCAAGCTCCCCGTGGAATTTTTCTCCTCGCCTTCAAAAGCCTGCACTTCATCTCCAAAGGCAGAAATGTCCCTGTCCCTCCTAACAGCTGCGGGAGGCGCCGCCCCAGGCCCCGAGCGACGGGGAGCGCGTGTGGACACGCACAAAGGTCCCTCCCTGGGGCCGCAAACCCCAGCAAGCAGCGAGGGGGAAACGGGGCGCAGACAGGAAGAGGAGGCGCGCAGGGAGGACTGGGGGTCCCCACATCAGGCCCCTCCGCCGCCCCACACCGCAGACTCGAGAGCTCCGCAGTGCCCTTCCCGCGTCCCTGCTCCCGGAGCGCGGGGAGCCGGCGGCCCTACCTCCACCAGCAGCCCGAGCAGCAGCGCCGCCACCTTGCCGAGCCGGCGGCCCATAGCTCCCGCGAGGACTGTCCCAAGCTTGGCTGCACTGCGAGCTCAGTGCCGGTTCGCACCCCGGGAAGGGCGGGAGGACTCCGGGGATACGAGCAGACGCCGGCAGAAGGACGCGCGGCAAGCCGGAGGAGCTCGAGGACGTGCCGGGCAGCCCTCGCCGCGCGTCCCCGATCCACCTCCCGGGCGCGCGCTCGCGGGCTCGGAGCCCGCAAAGTCTGTGGAGCGCGCTGCGGGACGCGGAAACAGCGGGGTTGGGTGAGAAGAGTGCTGAGTGTCTTCTCTCCCGGAGACCATCTTGTCTCACCTCGATAGTTCAGGGAAGGTTTTTGAAGGGCACCGGGTTTGGGAGCTGGGGGATGGATACAGATGGACCGTCACTGGGTCTTCCTGAAGTTTCTACCCCTTGAGACATTCTCACTGTGGTTCGGTTCCTGTAGGTGAGGTGGGCAGTCCACTCCGCCCCAGGACAGTTAAACCACAAGGAAAGGACAACTGATTGCAAAAGGTTTGTGTAGGTTTATGCTAACATCTTTCTGCCTGACTGTGCTAGGACCCCACTTTTGGACTCCACAGTGCACCTCACCTTTGAAGTAGGTAGGCTCTTTAACCATAGAGAATTGCGGCTGACTACTCTTCCTTTCTCTCAGACATACGCTCCTCCCCCAAACAATAAGGTTCAGATGCCAACTGAATTTACTGAACTTATGGAAGCATTGGTTGAACTTGTATCAGACCTGAGCTGGAGGCCAAATATGTAGAGGTGAACAAGAAAACGGCTAGTTTAAACAACTATGGTATGGAATACTGAGTGCAGAAGCAGAAAATAGAATAGCTTAGGTTCAGAGAGATCCCTCAGCAGGCAACAAGGCTTGTCAGGAGAGCCTGAAGATTTGAGCTCAGATGATTCCGTCTAGATTCTGTCAATTAGATAGTTAACATTAACCATACATCATCCCGATTGTGTTAATGAATTATAGTGTTTTTAATGAATGATAGTATTTTAAAAATGGGATATAATGGGTCTATTTTGAGCTGAAGTAACATGAGTTGGCTTCAGTTTTAGAAAAGTAATGTTACAAACCTGTCAGCTCTTAGGAGGTGAAGCTAAACCAATCTTTATTTGCTTCAAAGTCTGTACATATCCCTTTCATTGATGGGAAAGTTTCTCTTAAAGCAGAAAGCCAGAAAGCATTTCCCTACTCATGAAGTCTTCCCTTTTCTTTAAATTTATTACTTTTCTATTATTTTTGAGATTATAATAAAATTACATTATTTTCCTCTTCCCATTCCTCCCTAAATCCCTCAGAGATTTGAAAGAGTTCGAATCCATGCATATATATATAGACTGCTCAGCCTGTATAATGATATTTGTCTGTATGTGTTTTCAGCAATGACCATTTGGAATTGGATAACTAATTAGTGCGCTCTTCCCTAGGGCACTTTTTTCAGCTCTCAGCGTTCTTTAGTTGCCTACCGCTCTTTGTGTAGGGTTGAGGTCTCATGATTGCTCCCCCCATCCACTATTGTTATTTCCTTGTTCAGCTCTTGTTCAGGTGTTCATGTTGGTGAGACTCTATGGGTGTAGCTTCTGACGTTACTAGGAGACACAATCTCACAGCAAACTCCCTGATCCTCTGGCTCTTACAGTCTTTCTGTCCCTCTTCCTGAGACTTAGGTGAAGGGGTTGTTTTATAGATATATCCATTGGGACCTGGGCTCAGTAACTCTGCATTTTGATTGGTTGTGGGTTTTTCAAGTGGTCTTCATCTGTGGCAAAGGGAAGTTTCTGTGGTGAAGAGTGGGGACTAAACTTACCTGTGGTTATAAGGACAAATGCTTAATATGTACTTAGGGATTATGTTGTTTTAGTAAAATGGTAGATGTTTGTCCTCTAAGATCCATGACTTCTCTAGCCCTGGGAAGTTGGCTAGGTTTCTAGCACAAGACATAATTTTCCTCTTGTAGAATAAGTCTTAAGTCTAACTAGAGAGCTATTGGTTATCATAAAGGTATGTGTGCCACAATTTCGCCCTTAGGTTTATTGAGCCATGCTGGTCATTGTTGTGAGTTATAGGTGTCATACTGGATAGCACTGTTGGTTTATTCCCTCCTTTGGAGGCTTGCTAAATACCTTCTAGTGCCATGAAAGCTTATCCTCATGGAGGAAACATTTAAATCAGTTCCAGCTCATAGGCCTCTGGTTCCTGCGTCTAAAATACACAGTGGCTTCAGCAATAGAGATTACCTTCCAACTCCGGGGAACAATCAAGGTCAATAGCAATAGTCTGTAATGTTATGGGAGTCTCTTGGACAAGCCTAACCAGCAACCAAATCAGCCTAGTGCTGGGAATTTTCTTAAGAGGTCTTCATTGTCAGCTCAGATGAGAATAATTCATTTGAATTATATCTATATTTATATACAGATTTACATGCAGAGTTGGTGGTATTTTTAGTGACTAGTATGGTTTTTTACAACTTTTTCAGATGTTCTATTGTTTTATCCTTCTCTCATGCTCTGTCTTAATCTCCCTGCCTGTTCCTAATTAGCCCCACCTCCTGATGAATTCCTATTGCACCTTTCAGATCACTTATACCCCACTGTTCCCCTCACTATTGCTCCCCAGCCCTCCTATCCTGGCAATAGTTTTTTTCTACTTTCCTGGCTTCTGCAGTTCTGAAGAATTGGAGCTAGCGCCTCAAATGACAGAGAATTTTTTGATGTTTGCACTTCTGGGTCTAGGTTACCTTACTCAATGTGACCTTTTCTAGTTCTTTTTTTTTTTTTTCCTGCAAAGTTCATGATTTCACTTTTTCCCCAGCTGGCTATTGTATTGTATTGCACTACCTTTTCATTATGTATTTGTCAGTTGAAGGACATTTAGGTTGCTTCCATTTCCTAGCTATTGTGAACAGGGCAGTGATGAATGTGCTCGAGCAAGCATCTGTGCAGTTGGATGTCAAGTCCTCTTGGCAGATGCAAAGAAAACCCGGGTTATATGGCAGATTTAATGTTAGCTTTTGGAGAATTCAGTGATTTCTGTTGTGGCTGCCTAGTCTGCAATGCCATCAACAGTGAGTGAGGGTTGTATTTCCCCCACCCCGTCTCCAGCACTTTTTGTCAGTTGTTTTGTTGATCTTTGCCATCACTTAGGTAAGGCCATGACTTAAAAGCATGCCAGGAAGTTTGGTAAGGTAGAGCAGGTCAAGAACCAGAGACCTGAGGCTTAGGTGACTCCCAGCTCCCTGCCAGACTCCTGAGTTGGAGCAGGTGCCATGCTTCTCACATAAAAGAAACATGACCACAGGTCACATAGGCTCAAGACAGAGGTCTCCATGCTAATGAGGTACCTAGAGGACCAGAGGGCATAGCCTATAAGCTCTTCCCAGACATTCCTCCCTGCAAAATGTATTTAATCTCAGGCCCACCCTGACAAGTGGGATATGGTTTTATGCCTCCACTTTCCACCATGGCAATAAACAACTCAGAACCATGGACTGTCTCTTCATTGGGATCCACCATGGGGAGCCATGGAGAAGGCCTTTGCCTACAGAGCTGCTGTCAATTCTCCCGTAGAAGTCCTCTCTGCACTCCCAGCAACAATAGCCACCAAGCCTGCTGCCCAACAAACCAAGGATCATCACCGTGGGACTAGCTGGTGCTCCCCTTTTACCCTAAACCCAGCCTACAAGCCTCCACTCCATTCTCAGATCTTCAGTGACTCCCACTGACTCCTGGATGTCCAAGGGTCTGAGAACCCCATGGCCCAGCCTCATCTCTGCAGGTCCAGGGACCCCCCTAACCAATTCTGGCCTTCCCAAGTTTCAGACTGCCCTTCCCCACCCAGGAGCGGTGTCCCAATGCTTCTCTGTAGCCCACACCCACCCCAGCTGCGAGTGGGGTAAGCATAGTCAAAGTTCCCACCCTTGCCCAAGTGGCCATGCCCTATGGCAGAGCAGATATATGACCCATAACCCTACAATGACTTAGGTCTGAAGAAATTCCACAGTTTATTTGGTTTTAATTTCCATAGTTGCTAGGGACGATTTTTGGGGGGGAGGAGGGAGATCTTAGCCACTTTTTTGTCTTCTTTTGAGAACTCTCAGCTTGTTTGGGGAATAAGTTGTTTGTTTTTGTTTATGGATTTTTGTTGTTGTTGTTTGTGGGAGGTTGCTTTTTTATTTTCTGTTTTCTTTTGTTGTGTTTTTGTTCTGAATTGTTTTGGTTTTTTGTTTCTTCATTTGTTAGTTCTTTATATATTCCAGATCTTTTTTTTTTTTGGTTTTTGGTTTTTGGTTTTTCGAGACAGGGTTTCTCTGTTTCTCTGTGTAGCCCTGGCTGTTCTGGAACTCACTCTGTAGACCAGGCCGTCCTCAAACTCAGAAATCCACCTGCCTTTGCCTCGCAAGTGCCGGGATTAAAGGCGTGTGCCACCACTGCCAGGCTCTATATTCCAGGTCTTAATCCTCTGTCACATGCATATCTGGCAAAGATTCTCTCCTATTCTGTGGGCTTCCTCATCATGAGGTTGATGGTTTCCTTGGTGGTACAGAAGCTTTTCAGTTCTATAAAGTCCCAGTTGTCACTTATTGGCCCTAATTCTTGGGGAAATGGAGCCCAATTTGGAAAGTCTGTTCTTATGCCTCTATCAAATCGGCTACTTTTCTTCTAGCATTTTCAGAGTTTCAGGTTTCATGTTTAGGTCTTTAAGTTTTGGTGCAAGGTGATAGATACACATTCATTCTTTTGTGTGTGATCATCAAGCTTTTCCAGCACCATTTGTTGAAGATGCTTTCTTTTCTCCAGCATATGTTTTTGGCAACACTGTCAAATATCACATGGTCGAATATGGATGGGTTTTTGATTTTGTTGTATTGGTCTACATATCTGCTGTTTTTCTGTGCCAGTACCACATTGTTTTTATTACTATGGCTTAGAAATGGTAATCAACCAGCACTGTTCTTCTTACTCAGGGTTGTTTTGGCTATATCAGGTCTTCTGTGGTTCTATATGAATTTTAGGATAGCTTTCTCTATGTCTGTAAAGAATGAGATTGGCATTTTGACTAGGATTGCAGTGAATCTGTAAAAAGCTCTTAGAAAGATGTTTATTTTCACAAGATTAATTCTACCAATCCACGAGCATGGGATGCTATAGTGGTTTGAATATGCTTGTCCCAGGGAGTGGCACTATTAGGTATGGCCTTGAAGGAGGTGTGGCCTTGTTGGAGGAAGGGTGTCACTGTGGGCTTGGGCTTTGAGACTCTCTTCCTAGCTATCTGGAAGACAGTATTCTCTTGAATGCCTTTGGATCACGATGTAGAACTCTTGGCTTCTTCGCCAACACCATGTCTGCCTGGAAGCTGCCATGCTTCTTGTCATGATGATTATAAATTGACTCTCTGGACCTATAAGCCAGCCCCAATTAAATGTTGTGCCTTATAAGGGGTTTCTTCACAGCAATTGAAACCCTAAGACAAATGCCTTTCCATTTTCGTGTGTGTGTGTGTGTGTGTGTGTGTGTGTGTGTGTGTGTCTTATTCTTCAGAGCGTTGAAGCTTTAATGATAGAGGTTACTCACTTCCTCAGTTAGGTTTATTCCTAGATTTTTTTTTTGGAGGCTATTGTGGATGGACTTGATTCCATGAACTTCTTTTCTGTTGTTGGTGTAAAAAACAGCTACTGATTTGTGAAAATTGATTATGTATGATGACAAATTAATGAATTTGTTTATTATTTCTGGAATTTTTTGAGAATTTGGAGTTTTTTAATGTATAATATCATCTGTAAATAAGAATAGTTGGGCTTCTTTTCTTATTTATAGCACTTTAATTTATTTCCCTTTTATTATTGCTCCAGCTAATTCTTTGAGCATACTATTGAAAAAGAGTGAGGACAGTGGCCATTCTTTTCTTATTCCTGACTTCAGTTAAGATTGTCTCAATCTTTTTTCCATTTAGATTGATGTTGGCTGTGAGTTTCTTGTATATAGCTATCTTAGTTACTGTTCTCTTGCTGTGAAGAGACACCATGGTCAAGGTAACTCTTACAAAGGAAAGCATTTAATCGAGGACTTGATTATCATTTTAGAGGGTTAATCTGTGATCATCATGGCAGGAAGCAAATAGAAAGGATGCTGGATCAGCAGCTGAGAGCTTTACATCCTTACCCACAGGAAGCAGGCAGAAAGAGAGGGGGAGAGGAGTGGAGTGGAGGAGATAGGATGGGCGAGGAGAGCAAAGGAGACTACTTGACATGGGATTTTGAAACCTCAAAGCCCACCCCCAGTGACACATCTCCTCCTACTAGGCCACACCTCCTAATCCTTCCCAAATAGTTCTATTTACTGAGGACCAAACATGGTAGGAAACTTTGGTGGCATTCTCATTCTAACTACCACAATAATTCTTATTATGATGAGGTTCATTCCTTCTAACCCTACATTATCTTGAACTTTTATCATGAACACATGTTGGATTTTGTCAAAGGCTTTTTCTGCATCTATTGAGATAATCATTTGATTTTTTTTTTTTTGTCTTTAAGTCTATTTCTGTGATTTATTACATCTAGTGAGTTGTGGTTGTTGAACCATCCCTCCATTTCAGGTATAAAGCCAAGTTGATCATATTGCATAATTTTCAAGTATGTCTATATCTTGTTTGCAAGTATTTTATTGAGCAATTTTGAGTCTTTATTTATAAAGGGAGGATTTCAGTCTTTTTTAATTTGTAAAGATTTGTTTTGCATTTCTACATAAGATTTATATGAGAAAACTATATGCTGCTGAGTAGAATGTATATTTTTGGAGTTTGGATAGAATATTCTGTAAGTATCTGTTAAGTTCTTGATGTATGATGTCAGTTAATTTTGATGTTTTTGTTCATTTTATTGTCCAGATGACCTATTAGAGAAAGTTGGGTCTTGAAATCACCTATTAATGGATTGATGTTAATCTGTGTCTTTTATTCTAGTAGTGTTCTATCTTTCTCTCTCTCTCTCTCTCTCTCTCTCTCTCTCTCTTTCTTTCTTTTTTTATGAAAATGGTTGCCACTGAGTTTGATGCATAAATTATTAGAATAGTAATATTTTCTTGGTTAACTGCTCCCTTAATTAAAATGAAATGTCTGCCTCTATCCTGATTAGTTTTAGTTTGAAATCTGTTTTGTCAAATATTAGGATAGTGACATCTGCTTTCTTCCTGGTCCCATTTGATTGGAATACTTCTGTTCATCCTTTCACTCTAAGGTGGTGCCTATCTTTAAAGACAAGATATGGGACTTTTTATAAAATTCAAATTAATGGATTTTGTTTCTTGGTCCATTTACTTGGCCTGTGACTTTTGAATGGAGAATTGAGGCCCATGCTGTTTAAATTTAGTATTTAGATGTAGGTGGTAATTATGGTCCATTATGTTGCAAACTTTTGATGGTGTTGTTTATATTATTAGTAGTCCATTGTGTTTTAATAATTGTGGCTTTGTATTTCTTTCTACAGTTTTTTGACTATGCTCATTCTTCAGACTGAAGAACCCCTCACTATATTTTCTTCAGGTTTGGTTTGTTGATTACAATTATTTTAGGTTCTTTATATTATGGTAAGTTTTTCTTTCTCTTTCAAAGATATGGCAGATAGTTTTTCTGGCTATATTAGTCAAGTCTGCCCTTCATAGTCTTTTACAGTTTAGAATGCATTATTCCAGGTTCTTCTGGCTTTGTAATTTACCATTGTGCAATCAGCTGTTATGCTATGGGTTTTCCTTTATATGTTAATCACAGTTTTTCTCTTTAATATTTCAATACATTTTCTTTGTCATGTACTAATTAATATTTTGATTATGTGGGAATTTTCTTTTCTGGTCTTGTCTATTTGGTGTTCTCTGTGTTTTTTTGTATCTGTATGGTTATGCCTTTCTTTA
Organism: Uromys caudimaculatus; assembly: GCA_028551405.1. Classification (NCBI taxonomy): domain Eukaryota; kingdom Metazoa; phylum Chordata; class Mammalia; order Rodentia; family Muridae; genus Uromys; species Uromys caudimaculatus. Next base: position 80,533,744 of record CM052700.1, read on the forward strand.
GTTTGGGTACGTTTTCTTTTATGAACTTTTTGATGAGCTGTTCTATGCCATTTACTTTGAGTTTTTCTCCCTCATCTATTTCTAGAATTCAAAGGTTTGTTTTTGTCATGATGTTCCACTTTTCTGTGTGTTCCGTTTTGGTCTCTGTCTCTGTTTCTGTCTCTCTGTCTCTCTCACTCTCTCCTTTTCTGAGTGTAATTCTCTCTCTCTCTCTCTCTCTGTCTCTTAGGGTATTTCCACTATAACCAAGAACAGGACAAGGATATCCACTCACCCTCTACCTATTCAGTACAGTACTTGCAGAGTCTTAACTAGAACAATAATGTAACTGAAAAACATCAAGGATATACAAACAGGAAAGAAATTAAAATATCTTTATTTATAGATGCTGTCATAGTTTATATTGGTGACCCTAAAACTTCCACTAGGAAATTCCTAAAGTTAATAAAATCTTTCAACAAAGTGGCCGGATAGAAAATTAACACACAAAAATTAGTAGCTTCCTTATATACAAATGATGAATAAACTGAGAAAGATATCAGGGAAACAACAACATTCATAAGAGACTCAAAAGTATAAAATATTGTGGGCTAACTTTAATCAAGCAAATGAAAGACTTATGTGATGAACAATTTAAGACACTGCAAAAAGAAATTGAAAAAGATATCAGAAGGTGGAAAGATCTCTCATGCTCATAAATCAGTAGGATTACTGTAGTAAAAATGGCCATCTTACTAAAAGCAATGTACAGATTCAGTGTAATCCCCCTCACAATTCCAACAGTTTCCACAGAACTTGATAATTTTCAACTTCATATGGAAAAAAACAACAAACAAAAAAACTCACCATAGCTAAAATACTCCTTAATAATAATAATAAAAACAATAATAATAATAATAAATCCTGCTGAATGTATCACTATCCCTGATCTAAAATTATATCACAGAACTATAGTAATAAAAACAGCATGGCATTAAAAAAAAAAAAAAAACGAACATATTGATCAATGCAATTGAATTGAAGACCCAGACATAAATCTACATACCTATGTATTAGAGGGGTTGGGCTCATAGAAAAGCACTAGAAGAACCAGAAATGTTAAACATACAGTTGGTCACTTCAAAGTGAGAGGTGTTTAACCTGTTTTCTTCCCAGAAAGCTTGGAGTAGACATGGTTAATAGCCTGGTGACCATTGTGATATCACCTTAATAGAGACCACACCAGATCCTCCCCAAGACCTCTGTCTTGAGCTAGTTTGTTTCGGTCAATCTGTAGACCCTCTTTATGGAAGCTGTCACTTGTAATTTACAAAGGGTTTTGATGTAGTCATGTCCTTAGCTTTATTGCACACATGGGATTGAGTTAATTATTAAAAGGAAAATTTCACCAAATTGTGTTGTGCTTAAATATACCTAAACTAAACTACTTGGGTCAGACACTCAAAGTTTGAATCAACATGGGCTACTGAATTTTGCTGAACCAAACTACCTTCTTGTCTCACCTGGGGATGAAACTAGAAAAAAAAAATCATCGGCAGTGAGGTAACAATTTGTCTTTCTGTGGATTTTAGTTGTTACGTCACTGATTTTAAAAAAAAAAAAACAAAACCTACAATTACCACAAGGTTAAGAGTAAGGAGCTGAGGCAGGGGGTTGGGATGGATCTCCTTAGGAAGAGGAAATAGTTTTGGATTGACAGAGGTAGGGAAATGGGTGGATTAAAGAGGGAGGGGGTAAGAAAGGGGCAAGGAAGGGAATGCATAGAGGGGCAGCTAAAACTAAGGAACACCTTGGAGGGCTGTATGGAAACCTAATTCAGTAGAAGCTTCCTAAAATATATACATATATAAAAGCAATGAAGTAACAGGGGAGATGGAATTCCAGCCTGACATCACTTATCACCAAATGAAGCTTCCACCATGAGAAATGGGCTACAACTAATTGAGTTATGGCCCAAAGGAGCCTTATGGGAACCTGCCAGGTACCAGCCTGGCTATGGCCAGGTCCCACAGAGGAGACAAGGAGTCAGTGAGGGAGGAGTGAGTCCTGCATGAGGGTCTGGAGAATTATACATCCTGACTGGTAGTTGAGGTGCTTTGTTATTTATACAGAACTCCTTAGGCAAGGATAGATTCATGCTGTTCTAAAACATAAATCTTATCAGTTTGGTCCCTGCACACTTGTTTTGACTTCCTCTTGGTCACAAGTTTAGTCTTCATTGATAAACAATGACCAAACAGAGTTATCTTTTACAATCATTTTCCATCTTCAACAGGATAAGCCAATATTTTTTAAAAATCTCGAAGCATATTCTGCCAAAGTTTGACAGCTGTTCTCAGGCTGGTAGCTTCTGCAGTTTCAAAGGGACTAGACAGAAAGAAAATGTCCATGCCAGCCTGGGAAGACTGCCATGCCCCAGGCAGTGAATTTTCAACTTTGAATTGTCAGAATGCTAACTGTCATTAGGCCCAGGAAAAATCTTCAGGCCAAAGTTGCTGTGGTTATTATTCAATTCCTGTCATAATACAATGTTTATACCTGTGTAGATTTTATATGTCTAATCTTATTCCTGCACAAGCTAACTTTTGTAAGAAAAGGAGGTCTTAATACTTTTATCATTTTTTCCACACCATTCTTTGTCCATCAGTATAAGCCCCTGTGTAGGGCAGAGATAACTCCAGCCAATCTAAATTTGGATTAAAGAGGGAGGGGGTATGCCTGGACGGGCATACTGTATGTGGCCCGCAATCTTATATTGCACCACATAATCACCTAAGTGAATAGGAAGAAAAGGTGTTTAATCTGATCTGCTGCCAATTTCTCTAGCCCACTGAATCTTGTTTACCTTTTTAAGTTTACTTTGTTCTGATTATCTTGTTCTTGAGTAAGTACAGGGGCAGATGTTCTGAGAGTATCTTGGAGCCAGAGTTTCATGAGGAGATCTCTGGCATTTTCATGTGAGTCACAACCTCTAGGACACAAGGAAAACATTCAAGCAAGTTCAGATAAGGACATTTCCCTTAAAATGCAGGGGTAGTATGCTCAGGATTTTCCTGGGGATGCTTAAAAGCAGTACTCTTGGAAGAAGGCATATATGATTCATAAGAAACTTTCTATCGGTCCAATATCCCCAAGTTGTACAAATATTAAAAGCCTCCCAAGTGTGCAATACATGAAAATCAAAACCAAAAGTGAAAGATGGCATAATAGTAGCTCAGCTTTGCTGGATCGTTGTCAAGCAGATGTGCTGGCTTTATGACTTTCACTGTTCTCATTAGACAGGAACCCCCAAACAACTCATTGGTTGCTCATCACAAACTGACACTAAAGCCTTTATTCTTGAAGACAAAACCTGCACAATTTAAATCTGGATAATACAAGCTGGTACCTGCAAAGAGCTAACTGTCCCTTCCCTCCTGGGGGGGCCCTCCCAGGAGGCTATCGACCACGGGTCCACACCTGAGGAGAGAAACTGGCGGTGGGGAAAGAGACAGGAGACAAAGAATGCGTTGAGGGCAAGAAGGTGTCCTGATCAAGCCCCAAAAAATGGCTTTATTGCTATGTTTATATAAACACTTCAAGGCGGGAAGGGCAGGAGTAAGAAGGTTACTAGAGGTCACTACAGGGTGGGATGAGACAGAGGGGAAGAAGTTTCTCAGGGTCGCTTAATTGCAGCCAAATATTACACCGTTGTAAATCAGCATAACAAGCCTCAAGATAGCGGAATGTCTCAAGGTTTCTCTGGAGCCACAGGCTACTACAAACAAACCATCTATTCACCTGCAAAGGACAACTGCAGAAGGGAGTAATCAAAGGAATATCTGCTAAAGTCTGGGACCCTCTGGCTAGCTGACAAAGCGCAAGGCCTTGAGTTCAAACAAGGCCATTTGGTCTCCGGCATCTCCTCCCTTTTCATTTACTTTAAAGTCGAATAGCCAGGAACCTGTTTAGGAACAGGGGGGCCTTAATTGGGGGGGGGGGTTGAGGCTCGATCCTCATTATTATTATGATACCCTTTGTATGAGGAGAGGAGAAAAGCCCGGCCACTGGGTGGAGCTTTATTGGTATCGACCTCTATGCCATCGAGCATGTTCCTCAAGGAACCCAGAGCCAGCGCATAGCGTCTTTTCCTTTGCAATGCTCAACTCTGCACCCTGCTGATGCCCATGCTAACCCGTAAGTCAGAATGCATAAATCTGGGTTTTTTGCAGCTCCTAAAGGAGAATCATAGGCTTCAGGCACCGTAATTCCACGATCAAGAAGATCGAGGCGGTGATAATGAACCTGTAAAGGTCAGGATGTCATGGAGTCAATCTGCTGTTTGATGAATCTTATAATCGTGTTAAAAATGAAAGGTCCCAGGCTGGCCAGAAGTAAAAGGCTAATTATCGGTCCAGCTAGAGGCATGAGAAAGGAAAACATAGATGACTGCCACCAAGAATCAGCATCAGATGAAAGTTTCTGTTCCTTAAGGGAAAAGCTGATTTCATTAAGTTTTTTTCTCTCAGTAATAATCAACCCACTATCCTCTTGCCTCTGTTTTAGATCTGACTCACTTCTTCCAGTACTTGTAAGCCTATTCTAGAATATCAAGGTCCTGTAAAACTCATAGGCAATAGAACAAAAGCTAGTTGATAGACCATCATAACAGACATGTCAGACTTCAACACTCTAACATAGTTGAAAAAAGTGTACAATCAATACAACTTACATTAAATTCTGCAGAAGAAACAACATTTTAACATGATCAATTAATAAAAAATTGGAACCTTAACACATGTACTAATATTTGTTCAAAATACAGATCTTGTTCCAACTTTATCTCCCGCTAACATAACATCATAGAACTGCAGCTAACTTTCAAATATGTCTTTGAGAATGTGCAGAAGCAGTTTCTACAGTCTTTATTTTCTCTGTCCCACAAGGTCGAAAATCTTGAGGCAAGGCAGCTTATCCAATCTGAGATATAGGCAATCAAAGGTAGGTCAGGAACAAATGTCCAATACAGCTTTTCTGTCACCATTGTCAGGGCATTCAGCAAGCTCACAGGTCAGCATCATTCTCTGTCCCAGCATTAGCATGTCTTATCCATCACTCTGGCAGCCAGCATGCTCCTTTAGCATCCTGTAGAAAAAACACAAATATGCCCTCTTCCCCATGTTAAATACCTGATCTGAATCACGTCATGTCTCTGTAAGTGGATCCTTCTATTTCACCTAGGCATAAATATGCCTATTTATAGAGTGCCATAGACTCTTAGCAGAGAATTCCTTGCATCAAAATTTTAAAATTTTAATTTTTTGTGGTGTAGGGGATATGACTCCCCCTTTTTGTTTTTATATATAAAAAATATTGTTTTAACGTTCCATGGGCCTGTTCTACAATACCTTGTCCTTGAGAAAAATAAGGAATTTTAGTAATATGACTAATATAAAATTGGTAACAAAACGTCTAAAACGCCTGACTGCAATAGCCAGTACTATTATCTGTTTTAATCTGATTGGGAACACCAAGCATAGAAAAACAATGTAGGCAATGACTGATTATATTTTTAGTTGAGTCTCCTGTCAAAACAGTTGTAACTAGAAAGCCTGAAAGGGTGTCAGTAGTCACATGTACATGTTTTAATTTTCTAAAATATGAATAACATCCATTTGTCATAATTGATTAGGTATAAGGCCTCGAGGATCAACACCATTATGTGGTACAGGTAGAAACTGAGGACATTCAGGACAAACCCCATGCTCTATCAACTGAGCTATCCGGGCTCTAATGCCTATATGAGTCCCATAGCCTTATTAACCTTTTATAAATCTTAATTTTGAGCTTTGTTTTGGATTAATGGAATAACCAATCTCTTGGAGGTGAGTGAGTACATCAGCTCCAATGTCTATTAATCCTTTAATACTTTCTGTAATTGTTAATTTAAGGTTAGGTTTCTTATTAGTAATTGAGCTCAGTACACATCAGGGGAACTAAGCAAGTCTTTTGTTAATACCATAGGGTAATCAGCCAAAATTCTCTATGACACCTAGATAAGCGGCCTGCTGTGAGTGCCTTGGGATCTGATGCTGACCCCTCCTTCCTGAGGAAAGAGCAAGCACTTCCGTAGGGGGTAGTTAGAACAAAAGGGATTTCACAGGAGCTTCTGCAGAGGTTGCTCTGAGGTTTGCATTAACTCAAATGCAAATGTTTCTTAATTGGGCCTATTTCCTGAGGTCATCCATCCTTGGGCCAGGCTTGCTTGTCCATTCTTTATCTCTGTTCTTGGAGCAATCATTTTTAAAAATGGCCCAAACCTCCATATTAAAACCTTTTTTATTCCCTCATTTCTGTAGAAGCATTGTTTGTACAGTGGCCCTTGTAAGGCAGCAAGCCATAGGCAGACCCTGATCGTATGAGGGTCTGATTTCTGTACAAAGTTGGATATATCTAGCTA
>CM052700.1:80540682-80580682 GCA_028551405.1 Uromys caudimaculatus
AAAAAATAAATAATTAATTTAAAAAAATTTTAAAAAAAAAGAAATAATAAAGTAAAATAAAATAAAATAAAGAAAATATCATCCTAAGCCCACAAACACATGGAAGCTGAACAATGCCCTATTTAAAGAGAACATGGTCAAGGAAGAAATGTCAGAGACAAAGGCTTTGGCCTTGGCATATTCTGCTAGATGAAGGATCCCAGGTTTGACTTATTTTGCTAGCCACAGTGTCTCGGACCTCACCACAGGCATTCCCTTGATATCTTTCTGCCAGATATCAGATTATCTTGCTTTGTATCTAGGGCCCTGACTCTTAGGCTTGGCTTGATTAGCAACACAAAGGTGTTCCGGCTCCAGCAGGCCTCCCTTTGTTTCCTCCCCATTGTCACCGCCCCCAGCTAGGGATTAGACTTCCTGTTCTGAACCGCCTACAGTCCCGGGACAACAATGACATATAATTATGTGTGTGACGTCTGGTTACATTATGAATTTCCCCTCCCTCTGCCATTTCCCGCCCAAAAGTGTTTAAAAATATGTAACATTAAAGATTAAACGGGGCTTGATCGGGTCTCGTCTTACTCCAACGCATCTCTCTGTCTCCTGTCTCTTTCCCCGTCAACGGTTTCTCTCTACAGCACGAAGCACCCTCTGGCGGGAACTTCGAATCTAGTCAATAGCCTGTCCTGGAAGAGCTCTCCGGGACATGGCGGGTAGTGAGCTCTTTGCAAAGAAATACAGAAAGAAAGACTTTCTACAATTTAATAAAAATGAAGGCATAAAATACCCAAACTTATTGGACACAATGATAGCAGTGCTAAGAGGAAAACTCATAGCTCAGAGTGCCTCCAAAAAGAAACTGGATGAGCATACGCTAGCAGCTTAACAGCACACCTGAAAGCTCTAGAACAAAAAGAAGCTAATACACGCAATAGTCGTAGAAGGCAAGAAATAATCAAACTCAGGGCTGAAATCAACCGAGTAGAAACAAAAAGAACTATACAAAGAATCAACAAAACCAGGAGCTTGTTCTTTGAGAAAATCAACAAGATAGATAAAACCTTAGCCAGATTAGCCAGAGGATACAGAGACAGTATCCAAATTAACAAAATCAGAAATGAAAAGGGAGATATAACAACAGAAAGTGAGGAAATTCAAAACATCATCAGATCCTACTACGAAAGCTTATATTCAACAAAACTGGAAAATCTGGATGAAATGGACAATTTTCTAGACAGATACCAAATACCAAAGTTAAATCAGGATCAGATAAACCATCTAAATAATTCCATAACCCCTAAAGAAATAGAAGCAGTCATTAAAACTCTCTCAACCAAAAAGTCTAGGACCAGATGGGTTTAGTGCAAAATTCTATCAATCCTTCAAAGAAGACCTAATACCAATACACTTCAAACTATTCCACAAAATAGAAACAGAAGGAACACTACCCAATTTGTTCTATGAAGCCAGAGTTCTGCTGATACAAAAACCACACAAAGACCCAACAAAGAAAGAGAACTTCAGACCGAATTCCCTTATGAATATTAAAGCAAAAATACTCAATAAAATTCTCGGATACTGAATTCAAGAACACATCAAAGCAATCATTCACCACAATCAAGTAGGCTTTATCCTAGGAATGCAGGGATGGTTCAATATACAGAAATCCATCAATGTAATCCACGGCATAAACAAACTCAAAGATAAAAACCAAATGATCATTTCATTAGATGCTGAAAAAACATTTGACATATTTCAACATTCCTTCATGATACAAGTCTTGGAAAGATCAGGAATTCAAGGCCCATACCTAAACAGAAAAAGCAATACACAGCAAATCAGTAGCCAACATCAAACTAAATGGAGAGAAACTGGAAGCAATCCCACTAAAATCAGGGACTAGACAGGCTGGCCACTCTCTCCCTATCTATTCAATATCGTACTTGAAGTTCTATCTAAAGCAATTAGACAACAAAAGGAGGTCAAAGGGATACAAACTGGAAAGGAAGAAGGAAAATATCACTATTTGGAGATGATCTGATAGTATACTTAAGTGATCCCAAAATTCCACCAGAGAACTCCTACAGCTAATAAACAACTACAGAACAGTGGCCAGATATAAAATTAACTCAAACAAATCAGTAACCTCCCTATATTCAAAAAATAAACAGGCTGAGAAGGAAATTAGGAAATGACACCCTTCACAATAGTCACAAACAACATAAAATATCTTGGTGTAACTCTAACCAAACAAGTGAAAAATTTGTATGACTAGAATTTCAAGTCTCTGAAGAAAAGATCGGAGAAGACCTCAGAAGATGGAAAGATCTCCAATGCTCATGAATTGGCAGGAGTAATACAATAAAAATGGCCACCTTGTCAAAATCAATCTACAGATTCAATGCAATCCCCATCAAAATTCCAAATCAATTCTTCATGCAGTTAGAAATAGCCATTCTCAAATTCATTTGGAATAACAACAACAACAAAAAACCAGAATAGCAAAAATTATTCTCAATAATAAAAGAATTTCTTGGGAAATCACCATCCCTGACCTCAAGCTGCACTACAGAGCAATAGTGATAAAAACTGCACAGTATTGGTATAGTGACAGGCAGGTAGATTAATGGAATAGAATTGAAGACCCAGAAATAAACCCATATACCTATAGTCACTCGATCTTTGACAAAGAAGCTAAAACCATACAGTGGAAAAAATATAGCATTTTTAACAAATGGTGCTCATTTAACTGGCAGTCAACATGTAGAAGAATACAAAGTAATCCATTCCTATCTCCCTGTATAAAGCTCAAGTTCAAGTGGATCAAGGACTTCCACATAAAACCAGATACACTGAATCTAATAGAAGAGAAGGGGGGGGCCTCAAACACATGGGCACAGGGGAAAAGTTTCTGAACAGAACACCAGTGGCTTATGCTCTAAGATCAAGAATCAACAAGTGGGACCTCATAAAATTGCAAAGCTTGTGTAAGGCAAAGGATGCTGTCAGTAGAACAAAACAGCATCCAACAGATTGGGAAAAGATCTTTACCAATCCTACTTCCGACAGAGGGCTAATATCCAATATATACAAAGAACTCAAGAATTTAGACTCCAGAGAACCAAATAACCCTTTTAAAAATTGGGGAAGAGATCTAAACAGAGAATTCTCAAGTGAGGATACTCAAATGGCTGAGAAGCACCTAAAGAAATGGTCAACAGTCTTAGTCATCAGGGAAATGCAAATCAAAACAACCCTGAGATTCACCTCACACCAGTCAGACTGGCTAAGATCAAAAATGCAGGTGACAGCAGATGCTGTCAAGGATGTAGAGAAAGAGGAACACTCCTCCATTGCTGGTGGGATTGCAAGATGATACAACCACTCTGGAAATCAGTCTGGTGGTTTCTCAGAAAATTGGACATAGTATTCCCTGAGGACTCACCTGTACCACTCCTAGGCATATATCTAGGAAATGCTCCAACATGTAATAAGGACACATGCTCCACTATGTCCATAGCAGCCAATTTATAATAGTCAGAAGCTGGACACAACCCAGATGTCCCTCAGCAGAGGAATGGATACAGAAAATGTGGTACATTTACACAATGGAATACTACTCAGCTATTAAAAACAATGATTTAATGAAATTCATAGGCAAAAGAATGGAACTTGAAAATATCATCCTGAGTGAGGTAACTCAGTCACAAAAGAACACACATGATATACACTCACTGATAAGTGGATATTAGACCAAAAGTTCAGAATACTCAAGATTCAATTCACAGACCACATGAAGCTCAAGAAGAATGAAGACCAAAGTGTGGATGCTTCAGCCCTTCTTAGAAGGGGGAACAAAATACTCACAGGAGGAAATATGGAGACAAAGTGTGGAGCAGAGACTGAAGGGAAGGCCATCCAGAGACTGCCCCACCTGGGGATTCATCCCATATACAGACAGCAAACCCAGATACTATTGTTAGTGCCAAGGAGTGCTTCCTGACAGGAGCTTGATATAGCTGTCTCCTGAGAGGCTCTGCCAGCACCTGACAAATTCAGAGGAGTTAGAGAAAGGACTGAAGGAGCTGAAGGGGTTTGCAACTCACAGGAAGAACAATGATATCAACCAACCAAACCCCCCAGAACTTCCAGGGATTAAATTACCAACCAAAGAGTATACATGAAGCAACCCCTGGATCTAGCTGCATATTAGCAGAGTATGGCCTTGTCAGACATCAATGGGAGGAGAGGACCTTGGTCCTGGTAAGGCTTGATGCCCCAGTGGAGGTGAATGACAGGGTAGGGAGGCAGGACTGGGTGGGTGGGGGAGGGGAAGCACCCTCATAGAAGCAGGGAGAAGGAGAATGGGATAGGGGGTTCTGGAGGGGAAACTGGAAAAGGGGATAACATTTAAAATGTAAATAAATAAAATATCCAAGAAAAAAACAGAATGGGCTTGCTAGGAAGATCAAGAACAAGCAGGAAATGAGAAGGCAAGCTATTAATTGAAGTTAACATCTCATGACAATGAATAAACCCAATAAGCACTATTAATTTCTCTCCCTCCTATCCAAGAGCTAAGAACGTCATCAGATAACATCTTCAGACTATAAATAGGTTTGCCCTGTGTCAGAGTAACCACCTCTCTTGAATGACCACCAATGCATTTTAAATTTGCCTTGGTTTGTATTTTTCTTTGTTCTATAAATGTATTAAAATCTTTATAGATCTATGTTCACTTTAGAATACAAAATTGTGCAGTAAGCTTAATATGTTCCTGGGCTGTAGTTACTTTTGAGGTGAGAATTGTTTCTTTCATAGAACCTATCTTCTAAGACAAATATCTTACATACTTTTTAAATTATATATCCTGGAATGCTGGAAAAAAGCACAGCTTGAGTTTTGGGCCCCACTGTGAATCAGATAGTATTGTGCTGGGAAGTGTTCCTTAGCCCCAAAAGACCACCAAGGAGTCAATTCAGATGCAATTGCATTAGGGTCTCTTTATTCAAACTTGAGCTTGGGCTTCCTCTCAAACCTGGCCCAGGAGGACAGGAAGGTGGAGAGCCCCAAGCCTAGTTTCAGGAAAGCATTTATAGAGGCACACAAACAAGTAAGGGGGTTTCTACCCTGGCACACATTTGACTGGGGGGGGGGGGCAATATGGCCTTTAACATAATTGGCTGGTGCTGGGAGCTAACAGGTTATAAACTTAACTTCTGTTTTTCTCCTGACGGGTGGTTGTTCAGAAGTGAAGTGCCAGGGGAAGACTTGAAACCTCGAGGTGCACATTTCTTGGGGAGTAACCTGGAACTGGTGCTAGGTACCAGTTTGTTAGTTAACTCAAGTTTAACCTAGGTCAGTGTATTAGTCAGGGTTCTCTAGAGTCACAGAACTTAAATGTAGTCTCTATATAGTAAGGGAATTTGTTGATGACTTACAGTCTGTAGTCAAACTCCAAAACAATGGTCAGAAGTAGCTGTGAATGAAAACCCAAGGACCTAGAAGTCGCTTAGTCCCACAAGGCTCACAAGCAAAGAAGATTGAATCTTCCTCCTTCCAATGTCCTTATGTAGATCTCCAGCAGCAGGTGTGGCCCAGATTAGAGGTGTGTGTACCACCACACCTGAAACTTGTGTCTTCCCTTTCTCAAGATCTAGATCACAGGTGAGCCCTCTAATTCTGGATTATAATTCACTCCAGATATAGTCAAGTTGACAATCAGAAATAGCCACTACAATTTGACCTGCTTGAATTAGACTGTTGTAGTTTCCCATTGACTTTAATCACAGGACATGGTAGTACTAAGAGATGCCCCAAGGGATCTCCTGCACTCCAGACAATCCTTCTTACCTCCATTGTGGAGAGGCAACCCAATTTCCCCATGGTAATCTGGATCTATCACCCCTCCTAACACTGTTATTCCTTTCTTAGCCTGTTGCTTTAAAGGCATTAGAAGCCCAAAATGACCAGGGGGAAGTCTGACCTACCAGTTCAATGAAATATTTGTTGTAGCTCCTGGTAGGAGCCCCCCCCCCCGAACCAAAATTTCTAGACCAGCAGAACCTAGAGTTGTGGGGACAGGAAGCAAAAAATTTCCTAGAGGGTCACAAGGAGTGATAGTGAGTGAAACTATTCCCCTTTCCACCCCTTGATTCCTGGACCAATGGGTCCTGGATATGGGAGAAACTGTACCATATAATGGACGCTGATTCAAAGAATATACTGCCTCCTGGAGAACTCTGCCCCAACCCTCCATGCTGCTGCCACCTAATTTGTGCTGTAATTGTGTCTTCAAAAGACCATTCCATCTTTCTATCAGACCAGCTGCTTCAGGATGATGGGGAACATGGTAAGACCAGTGAATTCCATGATCATGGGCCCACTGTTGCATTTCTCTGGCTGTGAAATGAGTTCCTTGGTCAGAAGCAATATTGTGTGGAATACCATGATGATGAATAAGACATTCTGTAAGTCCACAGATGGTGGTTTTGGCAGAAGCATTACATGTAGGAAAGGCAAATCCATAACCAGAATAAGTATCTACCCCAGTAAGAACAAAAGGTTGTCCTTTCCATGGGGGAAGTGGTCCAATGTAGTCAACCTGCCACCAGGTGGCTGGCTGGTCACCTCGAGGAATGATAACATATCTAGGGCTCAGTGTTGGTCTCTGCTGTTGGCAGATCTGGCATTCAGCAGCAGCTGTAGCCAGGTCAGCCTTAGTGAGTGGAAGACCATGTTGTTGAGCCCAAGTATAACCTCCATCTCGGCCACCATGGCCACTTTGTTCGTGTGCCCACTGAGCAATGACAGAGATGGCTGAGGAAAGAGACTGTCCACAGAACGGGTCATCTTATCCACTTGATTATTGAACTCCTCCTCGGCTGAAGTCATCTTTTGGTGAGCATTTACATGGGGCACAAATATCTTCACATCCTTTGCCCATTTGGAGAGATCTATCCACATACTTCTTCTCCAGATGTCTTTCTCACCAATTTTCCAAGTCCCTGACCATCCAGCCAATCCATTGGCTACAGCCCATGAGTCAGTGAACAATCGTACATCTGGCCATTTCTTCTTCCAAACAAACTGTAATACCATGTGTACTGCCTGAAGTTCTGCCCACTGTGAAAATTTTCCTTCACCTGTATCTTTCAGGGTTGTCCAGAAAGGGGTTGTAATGCTGCAGCTGTCCACTTCTGAGTGGTGCCTGCATAACGCGCATAGCCATCAGTAAACCAGGTCCTAGTCTTCTCTTCTTCAGTCAGCCGATCATAGGGAACACCCCATGAGGCTATAGGCACATGATTGGCAGCAGATGGTATTGCTACAGGGGTAGAAACCATAAGTATTTGAGCAACTTCTTCATGTAACTTGCTTGTGCCTTCAGGACCTGCTCGGGCTCGATCACAAATGTACCACTTCCATTTGATAATAGACTGCTGCTGTGCACGTCCTACTTTATGACTTGGAGGGTCTGATAACACCCAGCTCATGATGGACAGTTCAGGTCGCAATGTAACTTGGTGTCCCATTGTCAAATGTTCAGTTTTCACTAAGGCACAATAACAGGTCAAGAGCTGTTTTTCAAAGGGAGAATAGTTGTCTGCAGATGATGGTAGAGATTTGCTCCAAAATCCCAAAGGTCTCTTCTGTGATTCACCTACAGGAGCCTGCCAGAAGCTCCAAACAGCATCTCTATCTGCCACTGACACCTCAAGTACCATCGGGTCTGCTGGATCATATGGTCCAAGTAGTAGGGCAGCCTGCACTGCAGCTTGGACCTGTTGAAGAGCCTTCTTCTGTTCCAGACCCCACACGAAGCTAGCAGCTTTCCAAGTCACTTGGTAAATGGACCTGAGTAACACACCCAAGTGAGGAATATGCTGTCTCCAAAATCCAAATAGACCCACTAAACTCTGTGCTTCTTTTTTGGTGGTAGGAGGGGCCAGGTGCAATAATTTATCTTTCACCTTAGAAGGAATATCTCTACAAGCCCCACATCACTGGACTCCTAAGAATTTCACTGAGGTAGATGGTTCTTGAATTTTGGTTGGATTTATTTCCCATCCTCTGATAGGCATATGCGTTACCAATGAGTCCAAAGTGGTTGCTATTTCCTGTTCACTTGGTCCAATCAGCATAATGTCATCAATATAGTGCACCAATGTGATATTTTGTGGAAGAGACAAACGATCAAGATCCCTTCTAACTAAATTATGACACAGGGCAGGAGAGTTAATATATCCTTGAGGCAAAACTGTAAAGGTATACTGCTGGCCTTGCCAACTAAAAGCAAATTGCTTCTGATGGTCCTTGTGAACAGGTACTGAGAAGAGGCATTTGCTAGATCAATAGCTGCATACCAGGTACCAGGAGATGTGTTAATTTGCTCAAGTAACAAAACTACATCTGGTACAGCAGTTGCAATTGGAGTTACTGATTTAGTTTTCGATAGTCAACTGTCATTCTCTATGATCCATCTGTCTTCTGCACTGGCCAGATAGGAGAGTTAAAGGGAGATGTGGTGGGAACCACCACCCCTGCATCTCTCAAGTCCTTAATAGTGGCAGTAATTTCTGCAATCCCTCCAGGAATATGTATTGTTTTTGATTCACAATTTTCTTTGGCAGAGGCAACTCTAACGGCTTCCATTTAGCCTTTTCAACCATAATAGTCCTCATTCCACATGTCAGGGAACCAATGTGAGAATTCTGCCAATTTCTAAGTATATCTATCCCAATTATACATTCTGGAACTGGGGAGATGACCACAGGATGTGTTCGGGGACCTACTGTAAGTCAGACATCAGTCAAAACTCCATTAATCACCTGTCCTCCATAAGCCTCTACTTTAACAGGTGGGCCACAATGTTTCTTGGAATCTCCTGGGATCAAAGTCAATTCAGAGCCAGTATCCAATAGGCCCCTGAGTCTGATTATTTCCTTCCCCCCAGTGTACAGTCACCCTTGTAAAAGGCCGTAGGTCCCTCTGGGGAAGGACTGGAGAAAGGCTAACAGAAAAACTTTTAGGTGTCTTATCAAAATCCTTCCTCAGGGGAACCTGGCCACTCCTTCATTCAAGGGGTTCTGGGTCTGCAAACTGGCTCAAGTCTGGAAATTGATTCACTGGCCAAGATTGTCTTTTGTCAGGATCCAATGTAGCCTTTCTTTCATTTGTTTGAGAATTTTTCTGCTTATACAGATCAAACAGATATGCAGTAAGCTTCCTATGTATTTCATACCTGGAAACACCATGACTGATGAGCCATAAAAGGTCTGAATGAGTCATGCCATTATAAATTTCACTTCTCCTGTGCTGACCATCACAGTATATGTCATTATAAATATTGTTTTGTCTACTCTGTCCATTATCATAACTATGACCACCTTGTCTCTGGCGATTCAATGCTGCCACCTGGCCCTTGTTACCTTGAGGCCCAATTAAACCCATTGCATTTAATTCATCTAATTGAGCAGCAGCATCTCCAGCCCTAAGGTCTGGCACAAGGAAAAGGGCAAGAACAAAACTCTTCAAATGTGCTGGTGCCCCTCTCACCAGTTTGCGTCTTATAGGATTGGTGAAAGGCATGTCTTCTGGGCCTTCCCATTGTGGAGAATTAGGTTTTATGCAATGTATCCACTCTAGCATTGCAATTTCCCTGAGCCTTAAAAATCCCTTCATCAACACCAAACCAAGGGATACCAGGAATCTCCAACTCCTTTTCAGTAGGCCGTCTTTTGATAAATGCTTCAGTCAACGATTCAAACAAACTTCTGACACCTTTTTTAACTATACAAGCTTCCATATTAAACCTTGAATCTCCACTCAGAGGACCCATGTCAATAAACTCAGCCTAATATAGTTTTATGTTCCTTTCACCATTATCCCACACCCTTAAAATCCATTCCCACACATATTCTCCAGACTTCTGCTTGAATGAATTAGCAAACTCATTAAGCTCCTTAGGAGTGTAGCGCACTTCCTTATGGACTACACTTTCTACCTCCCCTCTAGGGGCCTGTTTTGCCTTGAGTCTGGTTATAGGTCTAGAAGAAACTATCGGTGGGCCTTGAGAAGCATCAATATTATCTTGTCTGGCATTTTCTTCAGCGCAAGTCACTGCTGGTTTATCATACTCTGGGGAATTAATTTCCTGATGTGGAGAAGGCATTATTTGAAGGAGTGGGGCCGAAGATACTACTTCCTCAGGTGGGGTAAACCATTGAGAATCTGAAGAATCAGAATTCTCAGCTTCAATGGGATCTTCCCACATATCCCCATCCCAAGTTATAGGATCCCATTCTTTGCCAATTAATGCCCTTACTTTAACTGCTGACACCCTCTGAGGCTGAGACCTGAACTTTCACTGCAATTCAGCCAACCTTATAATGAGGGCTTCAGTTTGATTTTCTGCAACCTGAGTTCTTTGGCTGCTGGAGAGAAGATTCTCTTCAAGGACACACTTAGCAACTTTTAGATTGCTCACTTGTATCTGGATCTGTTCAATTTTATTATGCAACTCCTTTTCCTTCATCATCTTTTCCAGAGATACTAAAAGCAACCAGCCAGCAAAGTCATTTTCAAATTTTTTTGCCATATTGCAAAAAGTTTTGAGCACACAATCACCCAACTCATCAAGATGCTCAATGGCATTAGCTTCTTTAAGTTTAAATATATATTTCCAACCATGGGTCTTCAATATTCTCCAAGGTCCCAGAAGAGAGCGTATCTGGAGCGGTTTCAGCAGTTGAAGGTGCTGGTGAATTATTAAACCAACTCCAAATTCTTAAAAAATTCATCCTTATACTGCTTTCTGCTCCTCTAGAGCCACTCCCAGTACCAACTTCTGTCAGGGTTCTCTAGAGTCACAGAACTTAAATGTAGTCTCTATATAGTAAGGGAATTTGTTGATGACTTATAGTCTGTAGTCAAACTCCCCAACAATGGTCAGCAGCAGCTGTGAATGAAAACCTGAGGATCTAGCAGTCGCTTAGTCCCACAAGACTCAAAAGTGAAGAAGATTGAATCTTCCTCCTTCCAATGTCCTTATGTAGATCTCCAGCAGCAAGTGTGGCCCAGATTAGAGGTGTGTGTACCACCACACCTGAAACTTGTGTCTTCCCTTTCTCAAGATCTAGATCACAGGTGTGCCTCCTAATTCTGGATTATAATTCACTCCAGATATAGTCAAGTTGACAATCAGAAATAGCCACTACAGTCAGGTTCTTTAAGATTGAGTCTGAACCCAAAAGATCTGGTCTCTCACCACTTAGATGCAACAGCTTTTGGGATAGCCCCTACTCCAGTAGTCCAAAACCCACATGAAGCAACACATATACTACACATGGGAGTGGAGGCCCAGGACCAGCCTGTGTATGTTCTTTGGTTGGTGTTTCAGACTCGGAGAGCCCCAAGAGTCCATGTTATGTGACTCTGTTGGACTTCCTGTGAAGTTTCTATTCCCTTCAAGACATACAATTCTTCCTCCTAGTCTTCCATAAGAATACCCAAGCTCCACCCACTTTTTGGCTGTGGATGTCTTGATCTGAGACGGCTGCTGGGTGGAGCCTCTCAGAGGACACAATGCAAGCATAATAAAATATCATTAATAGTGTTAGGGACTGGTGTTTGCCCATGGGATGTGTCTCTAGACGGTATGGCTATTGTTTGGCCACTCCCTCAGTCTCTACTCCTTCCCTGATGCCTGCATTACTTGTAGACAGGAAAAAAATGGGGAGGAATATTTTGTGGGTGGGTTGGTGTATCTGTGGTTCCATTGAGGTTCCTGTGTGAATACAGGAGGTAGCCTTTTCATCTTCCATATTCCTAATATAGTGAGTCACAGTTAAGGTCACCCCTATTGATTCTTGGGTGTCTCTTTTGTCCCATGTCATGTCTTGTCCTACCTCCCCCCATCAGTTGCAGATTTCCATTCATTTTCATGGCCATCTAGCCATTTCTCCTGTCCTTCCCACACCTGATCCTTAATTCCCCAATTCCCCTTCCCATCCCATCTGCCTCTTATGACTATTTTATTCCCCCTTGTAAGTGAGATTCCAGCTTCCTAGCTTGAGCCATCTTTCTTCTTTAGCTTTTTTATGTCTATGGAGTGTATCATTGTACCTGTATTTTATGGTTAATATGCACTTATAAATGAGTACATACCATGCATTTCCTATTGGGTCTGGGTTATCTTAATCTGGATGATATTCTCAAGTTCCATCCATTTACCTGCAATATTCATGATGTCTTGGTTTTTAATAGCTGAAAAGTATTGCATTGAATAGATTTACCACATTTTCTTTATCCACTCTTCAGTTGAGGGACATCTAGGTTTATTCCAACCTCTGGCTATTATGATTAAGGCTGCTATGAGAATAATGAGCAATAATCCTTGTGGGATGGTAGAGCATCTTTTGGGTATATGCCCAGGGATGGTATATTTGGATCTTGAAGTAGAACTCTTCCCAGTTTTCTGAAAAACTGCCAGATTGATTTCCAAAGTGGTTGTACAAGTTTGCATTTTCCACAAGCAATGGAAAAGTGTTCCCCTTGCTCTAAATCCTCACCACCATGTGCTATCTTTTGACTCTTTGATCTTAGCCATCTCAATGGGTGTAAGATGGAATCTCAAATTTTTTTTAAATTTGCATTTCAATAATGACTAAGGACATTGAACATTTCTTTAAGTGCTTCTTGGCCATTTGACATTCCATTGTTGAGAATTCTCAGTTAATTCTGAATCCAATTTTTAATTTGGTTATTTGGGTTGATGGTGTCTAACTGGATATTAGCCCTCTGTAAGATGTAGGATTGCTAAAGATCATATCCCAATCTCTGTGATGCCAATAAAAAACTGCATGGTATTAGAACAGCAACAGACACATTGATCAGTGGAATCAAACTGAAGACTCAGAAATAAACCCACACACCTATGGACTTGATTTTTTATATAAAAGCCAAAACTATACAATGGAAAAATGAGAGCATCTTCAACAAATAGTGCTGCACTAACTGGATGTCTACATGTAGAAGAATGAAAATTGATCCAAACTTATCAACCTGCACAGAACTCAAGTCCAAGTGGATGAAAGACCTCAAAATAAAACCAGATACACTAAATCTCACAGAAAAGAAAGTGGGAAACACCCTTGTATGCATTGGTACAGGAGACAGGTTACCGAACAGAATAACAATGACTCTGGCTATAAGATCAATAATTGATAAACTCCTGAAACTGCAAGCTTTTGTGAGGGTTTTGTTTCTTGATCCAATCATTCCCTTTCTGTCTTTTGAGTGGAGAATGAGGCCATTCATATTTAAATTAATGTTGAAATGTGTGTGTTAGTTTTGGTCATCATGTTGATGGTTTTGGGTTTTGGGTTTTCAGTGGTACTTTGTGTTTTGATAAATATAGCTTCATATTTTTACTGCACAATTGCTCTGCTGTGGTCATTCCTCTTTTCAGTCCAAAATAATGCTTCCTATATTACAGTAGTTTTGGTTTGTGAAATATAAATTTTTAGACTGTTTATGTTATGGAAAATTGTCTATCTTTCAATCATAGAAGTAGTATAATATTTTAGATGTGCTGTCATTTAGCACTTGTGATATATTGTTGCAGGCTCTTTCCAGCCTTGAAGGTTTACCTTAAGTAATCAGCTGTTTCTGGAACTGGGAAAGTTCACTTTTCCATTTGAATGGGTTTTCTTTATTTGTGTCTTGCATTTTTTTTCTCTTAGAGCTTTCAATTCATTTTTGTGTTGTTGTGGTTTGTATACTTAGCGTTTTAACTATAAGATTCATGGAATTTTTTTATTCTAGTCTTGTCCTTTTTGGGTGCTCTGTGTTCTTGTGTTATATAGTATGTTTGAGGCAGTTTTCATCTGTGATGTTATTTAAGGTCTTATGTTTGCCTTTGACTTGGGATTCTTGTCTCTCACCTATGCACATAACTTAAAGGTTTGATTTATTTCATGGTGTCCCACAAACAATACAGTGTAGATATGCACTCTATCAGCTGAGTTACATTTTCTGCCCCACAGCCCGATTTCTACTAATAAGATAGTTCCATTTCTTCCCATCTATGTGCTCTATAAAAAAATGACTTTCCCCAAGTATGTTTGATGGAGGTGGCATTTTCTTAATTTTAGCCAAACAGCTGTTAAATTCTCAGGGATACCCTGAAGTCACTGTCAAGTAAGGATAGAGTACATCATGACTGTTTTGGAAGCAGGATGGATACCTTGGGGTCTGAAATGATTTTATACTCCTTTTAAATGAGATATTATTATTCTTACTTTTGTTTTGTCCACAGGGACTAGGATTAATTAATCCAAAAAGACACATATGTCCTGGAGAGAATAGCTCATAAATGGGAAATACAGAACGCAGCTGTTCCTACTCCACTGCTCTCCTGGAATTAGGGAAGTTCACTTTTCAGTTTGATGGTACCACTTTGCAATTACCTCAAGGTCAGAAGTGCCTTCTCCAGATGACATGATAACTGTGGGTCTAGAGGGAGATGAGCTGATGACATTCTTCCTTATATCTACTTCTTGGGGCCTCATTCTACAAGGATGTTTACCAAAGGATAAGCCCAGTGAGTATTTCTTTTTCTCTTCATTATAGTGAAAGCTGTAAGTAGTTGGTAGAAGGAAACAGAATTTTCTGTAATAAGAGATTAGAGAATTTCTGATTAGAGTATTGCTTTTGAGCTGTACTGTATAAGCATACATCAGAAACTTGTAGACATAAAAGATATAAGTGTAATGATTTAGGAAAGAACATAGATTTCACTTAATGTGATCTCTGATTATATATGTGACAGTAGAAGGGGCTATTGGATAGAGGACAGGTGCCTAGCAGAAGGATGGATAGACAGGAAAAAAGGTAATAGGGTGAAGACTTTCAATGGGTATTATGTACTGAATGAACATGTCATGAAGTGAGTGCACATTTATATATATATAAAACAAGTAGCTGCAGATGTAATACTTTAAGGAGCACATCTGACATAGCATTTTTCTGAGTGTGTGCTGTAATAGTCCTAAGATCAACATTCCACCTAGGTATTGCGAACTGTGTTACTTTTGCATCCCTGTAACAAGACACCTGAGATATCTTAGAGGGTGAAAAACAAAGACCTGATATTTATTGGTGTGTAGACTACATTTATAATATTGATACATTTGTATAATATTGAATTGCATTTTGTATTTTCTAATTTTAATATTTTTCTCATTAACTGACTATATTCATTTATATGAAACATAAGCTAAAAATACCAAACAAATATTAATTATGTATATATCTGTAATTTTCTAGTCTGTTAAGTTTGCATATACCAAGGAATTCTTAGGAAAGTTTCAAATCATGGCCTAATAAGGCATAAAGCATTCTTAAGATCATATAAGTTTCAAATTTTTTATATAGATTTGTTTAATCTATTGCAATAATTTCTAATAAAGCAGATCTTTTATATGTACTTCAAAAATATCTGAAAATATCACATTATTGTTAAATTTTGTAAAGTTATCTTTATATAAAAGTATTTGGATAATTATCCATAGGAATTTTAGTCTTCTATTAAAATGAATTCATTTTTTTTATTTCAAGTTTTCTAGATTGAACCGTGTTATACTGATACTATATAATATTGAGCAAGCTTTTCATTGCCAGTGAGAAAAAAAATACCATTTCTTGAATGGTATAAAATTATTTAAACTCAAAATCCCTAGGCTTTCCTCTAATAGTTACAAAATACAATACACACGCATACACACACATACACACACACACACACACACACACACACACACACACACACACACTTTCAGTGAACATTTTCTTATCTTTACCAAACTCACACCACACAATTGTGATGAAGCTCTGGGTATGATTGCTTCGCCACAGTCTCTGCAGTGACACTTCCGCTGCTGCTGCTCATCTCAAGAGAACTGGCTCATAGTGTGAAAGTATGATAATCTAGTCAGTGTCCGAGACCTATGCTAAACTTAACTGCCAAAGAACAATTCATGCATTTAAGTTTTTTAAGATTATCAGGTAAACGTTATGAATTAGTACTTTATTTAAAAAGTAATAATAGTTCCTGCTGGCATTATATATTACATAAAAATTTTATGGAACTAATTTTAGTGATTAAGTTCGTCCTCTTTATGAGATTCCTAAAGATTTTTTCATGTTGTTAACAGTGACAAGTACATCAGCCAACAATTTCACTTGTCACCTGAAAGGCACGTACTCACTTTATGTT
Source organism: Uromys caudimaculatus (assembly GCA_028551405.1). Classification (NCBI taxonomy): domain Eukaryota; kingdom Metazoa; phylum Chordata; class Mammalia; order Rodentia; family Muridae; genus Uromys; species Uromys caudimaculatus. Next base: position 80,556,959 of record CM052700.1, read on the forward strand.
CTTTCTGAGCAGTCACACAGCTTTTAGGTCATTACTCACTAAAGGTGGTTAAAGTAAAATGAAAATAAAGAGTTAGTATACTTGTATGTTCCTTACATTATTAAAGTCCCAAAAAGGAGAATACAAAGATTACTCTAAATTCATAAAACAAAGCTGTTCTAAAATCAAATATTGTGATAATGAAGAGCAAAGGAATTTTTCATGGAAGAATTTAGACCTATTCATGAAGCAGCTTTTCCTGTCCTCTTTCTTTCTCTTTCTTTCTTTCTTTCTTTCTTTCTTTCTTTCTTTCTTTCTTTCTTTCTTTCTTTCTTTCTTTCTTTCTTTCTTTCTTTTCTGCTTTGTTGTTGTTGTTGTATTTCTCTTGAGATAGCTGGCTACAGACTGCTAAGTCTTTTGACTGGGCCAATTTAATCATGATGGTTTCTCAACTATTATAAATGTTTATGGATATACTTTGGGTTTTACTACTTACAACTAAAGAATACAAGTTAAACTAATGTGGGAGCCCCCAACACTGCAATTTTCTTTTCAAATACAACACAACTTTTCTCAGTGAATATCTATATTAACAACTCATGTGCATATCTACGTTTTTACTTATGTCAGCTATGGCCTTTTTTCATCACTCTCAGCTCCAGCAGGCTCAGAAGACAGATGCCGGTTGATGAATTAAAAGATGTATCATTTTCTGTAAATGATAAACATTTACCAAAGCAATGAATATGAAGTAGAGAAACTGAATTCATGTCTTTAAGATTAAAAATTTTTTAGATTACTATCTTTTACCTTATTACACGGTCATCTTTTTTTACTATTGAGATGTGCTATGTTAATATATTATTAATGTATAATTAATAATTAGTTATTATGGTACATGGTTTATCCATTGTAGTTTTAAAAGTAGAATTGGGCTACAGTTCTTACAGTTTGGAAACTAAGGCTTGAAGTAAGCATTATCTTCCAGGAACCATCTACAAGAGGCTAATACCTAGCAGGTGATATTTCTGAGATGAATTCAACATGGACTGTACAATTATGATGTATGACCCTTCTACACAAGGCCAAAGTAATTACATTTTAGGAGAGATTCTTGCTATTAATATGCTTTTTCTGTCATTATTAAATATATATATATTTAATATATATATATTAAATATATATAATATATATATACATATAATGATCACTCAGTATTAGCCCACACTTTTGGGCAGATTTATTCAAATCAATGAAGATGTACTGTCTTGCAGTGATGCTACATAGACAAATAAATGATTTCTTAATTCTTAATGATGTTTTAATAAAAATCTATAAAATTATATTAGTAATTATTAAGCCCTTTATAATAAGACTGCTATTATAGCCATCTTTGATAAGAAAACTGCAATTAAAACTCTGCTGGTCTCCAAGTGTGACAAATTGCTTCTGAGATAAAAAGCAGGCATTGACAACTTAGAACAAATTCCAAGAGATTGTAAAACAATTAACCAAAGGCCATAAAGGTGAATTAACTGATTTCTGTAGGTGCAAGAACAGAGGATAAAATATTGGCTAGATTTCAATGACAACTTAGGCACAAAAATTATGGATTTTTTTAAACTTTCAATGAACCTGTAGAGCTAGTGTCAAATAATGTCTAGTCTTAGTGAGAATGTATGTAAACATCTCTGTTGTAAACTTCTTATAAAATTCATGATTTGAATTCACATGTAAACTCGTGGTGAACTTTCTTCATGTGATCTATTCCTCTAGGAAGGGTACAAAAAACTAGGAACAATTACATTTCCTGACATTATTACAGCAGAGCAGAAGGAAGGAGCAGGATTAGGAGGAGGATTAGGAGAAGGACAGCATAGCAGAGTAACTTAAAAATTTAGAGAGCTACTTAGAAATTAGGAGAGCTAGTCTGATAGATTTTCCCTCTTCTACTTCCCCTTAGAAATAAAGACAAATAGAAAAAGAGAGCAAATCACAGAATGCAGAGAGAAAGAGGGACAAAGAACCTACAGAGAGAGCAGAAAGAGCAGGTAAGCTTCTCCTTAGCATGGGACAGAACAGGTCTGTTCTTAACAACAGGGCTTATTCTTACTAAAGAGGCTTAGTCTTTTTTTTTAAATTTTTTTGATACTTTATTTACATTTCAAATGTTTCCCCCTTTCCAGGTCTCCCCTTTGGAAACCCCCTATCCCATCCCTTCTTCTCCTGCCTCTGTGAGGGTATTCCCCCACCCACCCACCCACTTCCATCTTCCCACCTTGGCATTCCCCTGGGGCATCTAACACTCTTAGGCCCAAGGGCCTCTCCTCCCACTGATGGCCAACAAGGCAATCCTCTGACACATATGTGGACAGCACCATAGGTCCTTCCATGTGTATTCTTTGGTTGTTGGTCCAGTCTCCAGGAGCATAGGGTAGGGGGGATTTCAGGTCAGTTGACACTGTTGCTTCCTCCATGAGGCTGCAAACTCCCTCAGCTCCTTCAGTCCCTTCCCCAACTCCTCCACCTGGGACCCCACACTCAGCCCAACAGTTGCTCTGAATTGAATCTTAGGTATTCCGAAATTTTGGGCTAATATCCACTTATTAGTGAGTACATACCATGTTCGCTCTTTTGTGACTGAGTTACCTCAGGATGATATTTTCAAGTTCCATCCATTTGCCTGTGAATTTCATGAAGTCATTGTTTTTAATAGCTGAGTAGTATTCCATTGTGTAAATGTACCATATTTTCTGTATCCATTCCTCTGTTGAGGGACATCTGGGTTGTGTCCAGCTTCTGGCTATTGTAAATATGGCTGCTATGAACATAGTGGAGCATGTGTCTTTATTGCATGTTGGAGCATTTCTGGGTATATGCCCAGGAGTGGTATAGCTGGATCATCAGGTAGTATTATGTCCATTTTTCTGAGGGTCTGCCAAACTGATTTCCAGAGTGGTTTTACCAGTTTGCAATCCTACCAGCAATGGAGGAGTGTTCCTCTTTCTCCACATCCTCGCCAGCATCTGCTGTCACCTGAGTTTTTGATCTTAGCCATTCTGACTAGTGCAAGGTGGAATCTCAGGGTTGTTTTGATTTGCATTTCCCTGATGACTAAGGATGTTGAACATTTCTTTAGGTGCTTCTCAGGCCTTCGAGTTTCCCTAGTTGAGAATTCTCTGTTTAGCTCTGTTCTCCAATTTTTAAAAGGGTTATTTGGTTCTCTGGAGTCTAAATTCTTGAATTTTTTCTATATATTGGATATTAACCCTTTATCAGATGTAGGATTGGTAAAGATCTTTTCCCAATCTGTTGGTTGCTATTTTGTCAGGCAGGTAGATCGATGGAATAGAATTGAAGACCCAGAAATGAACCCACACACCTACAGTCACTTGACTTTCGACAAAGGAGCTAAAACCATCCAATGAAAAAAAGACAGCATTTTCAAAAAATGGTGCTGGTTCAACTGGCGGTCAACATGTAGAAGAATGCAAATTGATCCATTCCTATCTCCCTGTACAAAGTTCAAGTCCAAGTGGATCAAGGACCTCCACATAAAACCAAATACACTGAATCTAATAGAAGAGAAAGTGGGGAAAAGTCTCGAACACATGGGCACAGGGGAAAAGTTCCTGAACAGAACACCAATGGTTTATACTCTAAGATCAAGAATTGACAAATGGGACCTCATGAAATTGCAAAGCTTCTGTAAGGAAAAGGCCACAGTCAATAGGACAAAAAGACTTAGTCTAACTAAAGAGGACAAAGCTTTTTCTTACAGAGTTGGGATTAATTCATTTATCAATGAAAGGGTAGAAGCTTTTTCTTTCTCTGTGCAACAAAGATTGGAGTTCAGTTTTCATCCAGAATGAGTGGGTTCTTTCTGCACTTGCACTTTGACTTTTGCTCCATATGCTTATGTAAGTATAGTTGTGTGTGTGTAAGTAATAATGAGGAAAGTAAGTACCTGAGCCTAAATCATATCATGAAGGTGTATGAGTGTATATGAATGAATTTGTATATGAATATATGTGAGGTTATGCATATTTGCTTGTTAAAAGTTTTTCTGTCTATGAGTGACTCTCTTCTCCATGTTCAATAAATGTTTATTAGTCCAAACGTCCCTCACTTCCAACAAGCTAGAGGTGAGTCTTCTGGGCAAGAGAGAAAAACCTAGCAATTAATCCTTTACTTAATACCTCTGCTGTATTACAATGAGGTGCTAAAGGCCAGATAATCTGCTCTTTCTGGAATCAAAGAAACTCCAACAGACAGGCCAGCTACTGTTGCAAAGTAACATAGACCTAAAATAAGTAAATGGTTTAAAATTAAAAAGCAACCCTAATGTTTTGCAAGACCACGTCCTGCCCCCATGGATACTCTTTAACCTCAACTGCCTTCAAGAGAGAAGGAGAACACTGGAGCTGGCTTCGCATAATTATCCCGGAGCTGTATTTGTTTATCTTATTTTACACACACACACACACACACACACACACACACACACACACACACACACACACACACACACTGATGTGGGAGTTAGTCCTTTAAATCTGAAGTTTACTCTCACAAAGGTGATGGGATGGGAACTAACCTGGGAGACATCTAGGAACATTTATAACCATAACTAACGGTCATAGGGTGTTAAAAGTGTACTAACAGTCTCCAACTATAGCTATCTATTTAATTCAGATTCTGGGGATGTAAGACATTTAGGAATAAAAAATTAAAAAAAGGAGAACAGTGAAATTGAGAAAGACATCCTGCTGATTAAAATAATTGGACTATCATGAATTATTCCTGTGCTTCCATTAGAATTAAGAGTCAAAACATGTTGCAAAATAGAGCACAGTAAAATTATGAAATATGAGATAACTCACTTCAATTTTTTCAATTATTGTGAATATTTTTCCAGATCATCACAAGTTGTATTCAGTTGTATAAATGTTATTAATATTCTGTGCTCACCACTACTGTTTTAGGTGTTAAGTATATGAGGCAATTTAAATCAATGGGATTGGATTTCTAAAGCATGAGACTCGGGTGCAATATAGGCACAAAAAGTGTACATACTGTTTAAATATATGTGAAAGCATTTATTGTGTATAATAGTCTATATATGCAGGATATACATGGAAGGCATATAGAAATATAAGTTATGAACATTAAAAATTACAAGAACAGACTAATCTACAATTGATTAGGAAAATAGAATGATGATAGAACAATGTTGTCCAATGAATCACAAGTTTAATGTATAATCTATTACTTTTTTTAGGTAGATGAAATAAATATCCACTATGCTCTCAAGATGAATACATTCTCCACTTATGTCCTTATTCAAGAATGTCCTTTATTTCCAAGCTGGACTTGGAGTCCTAGCCAATATGTTTCTTCTTTTTTTCTATACTTTCATAATACTAGGTCACAGACTTAAAACAACAGATCTGATCTCCTGTCAACTGACTTTCGTTCACATAATGATGTTCCTCACTGGAGGGGATATTTGGCTTACAGATATACTTGAGACACTGAGTATTGAGAATGACTTCAAATGTAAGACAATATTTTACATAAGCAGGGTAATGAGAGGCCTCTCTATCTGCACCACCTGTTTCCTAAGTGTGGTCCAGGCTGTAACAATCAGTCCCAGTACTTCACTGTTGGCAAAATGTAAACATAGACTAAAATCATACATGATTTATGCTCTCTTCTATATTTGGTCTTTCAACTTGTTGTACAGTAGTAACCAGCTTTTCTATGTTGGTGGTTTTACCAATGTAAGTGAAACCAACCAGATGCAAGTCACTAAATCCTGCTCACTCTTCCCCAAGAACTACATCATCAGTGGATTGATTTTAACAGTGTCAGTCTCCAGAGATGTTTTTCTTGTAGGAGTCATGCTGACCACAAGTACATACATGGTGATTATCTTGTGCAGACATCAGAGGCAATGCAAGCATCTTCACAACATCAGGCACCTGAGAGCATCCCCTGAGAAAAGGGCCACCCAGACCATCTTGCTGCTGGTGGTTTTCTTTGTGGTCATGCACTGGGTGGACTTCATCATCTCATCCACCTCAGTGCTGTTATGGAGGTATGACCCAGTCATCCTGACTGTTCAGAAGTTTGTGATGTATGCCTATCCCACAATTGCTCCTTTGGTACAAATCAGTTCTGATAACAGAATAATAATTATGCTGGAAAACATGCATTCAAAGCGCCACCAGAGTTTATTTTAAAATGTTTTTTTTCTCTTCTTTAAAGACCTATCAATTTATTTTTATTTATATGTATAAGTGTTGCATCAGCATGTATGCATGTGTGCATTCCTGGTGCCTACAGAGGTGAGAAGAGTACATGAGATCCCTGGGAACTGGAGTTACAAATGGCTATAAGGAGTCATTCTGTGCAGCCCCAGTAATTGTTTTCTAACAGACCTGCTTTTTTTTTTTTTAACTTTAATGGTTTAAGTAGCAAAGCAAGATTCTTCAAATGATTTAAATAAATTTAGTGGAGATACACACACACACACACACACACACACACACACACACACACATATATATATTCTTTTGACGTTTCTGTTTTCAAGTACTGAGTTCTTTTTTATTATTATTCTTTTTATTTTAAAAAAAATTATTTTCCAGATTTCCCCTCCGGAAACCCCCTATCCCCTCTCCCCCTGCCTCAGTGAGGGTGCTTCACCACCCACCCATGTACTCCCATCTTCCCTCCCTGGCATTCCCCTACACTGAGGCATTGAACACCCTCAGGTCCAAGGGCCTCTCCTCCCACTGATGTCCAACAAGGCCATTCTCTGCTACATATGCGGCCAGCTCCATGGGTCCCTTCATGTGTATTCTTTGGTTGGTAGTTCAGTCCCTGGGAGTTCCGGGGGTTCTGGGCAGTTGACACTGTTGCTCCTTCCATGGGACTGCAAACCCCCTCAGCTCCTTCAGTCCCTTCTCCAACTCCTCCATCTGGGACACCGTGCTCAGTCCAATGGCTGGCTGTGAGCATCTGCTTCTGTATTTGTCAGACTCTGGCACAGCCTCTCTGGAGACAGCTTATCAAGCTTCCATCAGCAAACACTTCCCAGGATCTACAACAGCGTTCTGGTTTGGTGACTGTATATGGGATGTATCCCCAAGTGGGACAGTCTCTGGATGGCCTTTCCTTCAGTCTCTGCTCCACACTTTGCCTCCATATTTCCCCCTGTGAGTATTTTGTTCACCCTTCTAAGAAGCACTGAAGCATCCACACTTTGGTCTTCCTTCTTGGGCTTCATATGGTCTGTGAATTGGATCTTGGGTATTCTGAACTGAGTTCTTAAGTTAATTGTGCACAATAAGTTGATATTTCCTCATGAATTCTTTCTCCTTTCTACTTTATATCATAAATGTTCTTTTGATGCTGAAGTTACTGAAAAGAAGTTCCTTGTTGATAGTGACTTTTAAAGCTCTCTTTTGAAAAGATTTGAAGCTATGCACATAAATCAAAAAGTTTCAATATTTTATTATAGCTCTAATTTGGTTCCTTAATTTCTCTGGATTTCTAAAAATAATGTGAATATAAAGTTTGCATTTTTACCACAGTTACTTAATTTGTTGTATTAAAATATTATATGCATGTATATTTGTACTATTATCTCTACACTTATGGAAATATTGGCAATTTTTTTATATATGTATGCTTGTTGTCCAATGTATTTATTGTGTATCTGTATGCATGTATGTATGTGTGTGTGCACATCTGAAGGATGTGTTTATATGTGTATATGGAGGCTAGGCGACAACCTTGGCTGTTGTACTTCGAATGGCATTCACCCTGTGTCTTTATAGAGCCTCTCTCTCTCTCTCTCTCTCTCTCTCTCTCTCTCTCTCTCTCTCTCTCTCTCTCTCTCCCTCTCTCCCTCTCTCCCTCACTGTGATGTGGGTGAAGATCATAATCCCAGGGCTCTTCCTGCCTCTACCTCTCCAGTTCTGGGATTAGAAGTATTCACCACCACAACCCCCATTTAAAAATTATGCTGTTCTTTTATTGAGAAAAAAATTTCATACAATAGAATATTTAGTGTTTCCCCTTCCTCTGTTCCTTACAGTTCCTCCTCACCTCCTACCCAATCCAAACTGTCATTTCTTTCTCTCTTTAGAAAACAAGCAGGCCTATAAATAATAATAATAAAATAAACAATGAAAAATGAAAGATGAAAGAAAAATAAATAAATCAAAATAGGACAAAACACACGGAAGAAAAAGTACCAAAATAAAACACAACAAATATAAACAGACACAGAAACACGCAAGTTCTCACACAGGGATCTCATAAAAATGCAAAACCAAAAGTCCTAATATATATGCAAAGGATCACTAAAGATTCCATTAATATTGTTTTGTGTTGACCATCTACTGCAGGGCATAGAGCCTACCCTTAAATGTAATGCACAGTCCCTGTGCATGTTGCCACAGTCTGAGTTTATGTGTGTGTCCATTGTGATATATTTAGAAGGTCTTGTTTCCTTGATTCCTTCCATCCATTCTAGCTCTTCTAGTCTTCTACCACCTCTTCCACAGAATTCCTTGTGCTCTGTGGAGAAGAATTTGATGGAGACTTCCCATATAGGGGTGACTATTTTAATATCTCTCACTCTGTGTATTTTCTAACTGTGGGTCTCTGTATCTATCCCCATCTTTTGGAGGAAGCTTCTTTAATGATATATGGAGCAGACTCAGATCTATGAGTTTAGCAGTATGTCACTAGATGTCATCTTGTTGTTACATTCTTTTAGCAGAACATTAGTATTTCATTTTCTCCTTTGTCTATCTAGTCTCATGTTCCTTACAATCCAAACAGTGCTTGGTATGGTTTCCATCTCATGGATTTCATGCTTTAAATTAAAACAGATTTTTTTGGTTACTCCCACAAGTTTTGGCCTACTATTGCACCAGCACATCTTACAGTAAAGTCCCATTGTAGACAGAAGATTTTTTTAGGTGGGTTGGGGTTGACCTTTCTCCTTTGGTAGTATGCAGGCTACCTTCCAGTACCATAAACTCTGAACCACAGGAGTGAAGGCTCTAGATAGCCACAAGCTTGATTTTTGCCTTGCTCAATTAGTTGTATAAGTGCTATCTTTGGGAATAGGGCTTTAATGTCAGATTGTGGAGAACATTCAACAGCTTTGAGAATATCTTGAGTTGTTTAGAGATTCCCATAAAGCCCATTTAGTCAACAACTCAATTAGATATAACTGATTACCAGTACTGGAAGTTTCATTTGGTGATGAAGGATTTCATTTGGGGTTCTGTCTTCCCATTTATTTGGCAATTTCATTTAGATTGTCTTCATATATGTATATATTACTTCTACTGTGTTTAGTTTCCATATGACCCTGTAAATGTTCCTTAGATTTAACTGTTCTTCCCTATGTTCATTCTTGTGAAATAAGTACTGTACAACAATTATTTCTGGGAATATCAATTTAATATCCTGTATTAATTTTACAAAACTCATATCATAGTTTTAATTTCATGATTCTACTTTGAACTTCTGTGAGTCACTATAATTCTCTTTCACACACTGCCTGCACCAATCTAATCTTTCTCCAAAAATGAAGAGGTATTCATTTTTATCTCTGCACTCTCACCCTTGTTATCTGTTGAGATTTTGAAACAAATCATTCTAATACATGGGAGATGATATCCCACATTGTTTGGTTTGCCTTTCCCTGATAATGAGAAATACTGTGCGTGTTTTCACACATTTATTGGCAATTTGTATTTCTGAAAAATATCCCATTTAGACCCTCTTCTCAAATTGAGTTACTTATGCACTTATAGAGTGATATGAGTTTGGTGTATCTCATTAGCCCATTTATTACTTGGGTTGCTTGATTTCTTGCTTAGATTTTTGGGGTTTTTGTTTTGTTTTTTAGTATTTTAGATAATAATCATCTCTCAGATGTACAGCTGGCCCAGATTTTTCTCTCATTCTGTGAACTGTCTTTTCATTTTATCCACTTTTCTTTTGCTTTGCAGAAGATGTTTAATTTCCCAAGGCTACATTTGTCAACTGTTGGCCTTATTTCCTCACCACCTAGAATCTGACTTAAAAAGCCCTTGCCTATACCTACATGATGGTGTTTCCCCTATTTTTTCCTTTAATATTTTCAGAGACTCAGGTCTTATGTTAATGCTTTTAAGAAACTTAGAAGTAATTTTTGTGCAGTGTGAGAGATAGGGCTATAGATTATCTTACATGTGAATATAACATTTTCCTGCACTATTTAGTGAAGTCTTACTCTTCCCTAGTGTATATTGTTGGTATCATTGTCAAAGATCAGTGACTGTAGCTTCATGACCTGATGTCTGTATCCTCTGTTTTATTCCATTATTCCATGTGTCAGATTTGGTGCCAGTACTGTCTGTTTTTTTTACTATGATCTGTAATGTCATTTGAAATGAAGTGCTGTGGTATCTCCTGTAACACTTGGTATGTATAAAATAAATAACTACTTTATATTCTATCCTATCAGTCTTAATATTCTTTTAACAAAATTGAAATCAAACTAACTACATTTTGAATCAAGCCACATGTCATTAATACCAATTAGAATATCTCTAAGAGAAAGGTTATTCTGACATGTAATGTTTTAATATCACAAATCCAAGTTTTTCTAAAATGGTGACTATGCACATTTAGAAAGTGTCAGTTTTTATGTTATGTCTACAATGTACTCTAGTGTTTATTCATTTATTCTATTTAATAATATAGAAGACTTTTTAAGTAATTTACATATTATATAGCCTGTATATGTATCATTAACCACTTTTTTTTTAGTAAGAACTTACTGCATTTTTCATTCATCTCCTGCTGATATTTTCTACTTACTTGGTCTAAGCAGTATAATGTCATAAATATAGTGGATCAGTATGATATCTTGAGGAAGAGAAAGGAAATATAGATCCCTTTGAACTAATAAAGGAATGGAGAATTAATATACTTTGAGAAAGAAATCTAAAGATTTACTCCTGACATTACTAAATGAAAGAAATTGCTTTTGTTGGGCCTTTGACAAAACATTTTTAAAATGCATTTGTGAGGTCACTATGTATTCACAGGGATCAGAAGATATGTTAACCTGTTCAAGAAAAGAAATTGCTTCTGGATAATAAGTGTAATTGGAGTCACTGCCTCACTGAGTTAATCATAATCATCAACCATTTCTTTTTAAGATAGAGGCCAGTTCTAAGAAAAAGAAAAAACCCTGAGAACTTGGTCCAAAGCTGAACGCAGGCTACACCAATGTACCAGAAATACCCCATGGCTTGTCCTTGGCCAGAGTTACTCCCTAGCTATTTCCTAGCAACAGTTAATCAAAGATTAGTCTGTCTCAGATGTACTTTCAGACAGTTTATGATTGCATATGGTCTTGCTTCAGGGACTTATGGACAGATTGGAATTTCAGTACTGTGGAGAGACTGGACTTTTGTAGGGTCAGAGGTTCATGACATCATCTTAGCCTCTGGAACATCCATTCCTTGGCCCACTCTGTACATGAACTAACACCTCAGGTACTAGACAGAAAAACATTTTAGAAGCTATTAATTGAAATTAACATCTTGTGATAATAAATAAATAAAACCTATCAGACACTTTTAATTTGGCAGAATATTAGCTCCCAGCAATCTAAGAGCTAAGAATGTCATCAGATAACATCTTGGGGCTATAAACAGACTTCTCCTGCCTTAATGTACACACTTCTCTAGTATGCCCAACCAATGCAGGTAAAGGATGTATGGTCATGTAGCCTCAAGACAGATCTCCATTTTAATGAGGTACCTCCCCTTTAATGAGGTAAACTCCCCTTCCTAGACGCTCCTCCTTGCAAAAGGTATTTAACCTCAGGCCCACCCTAAGAAAGTGGGATACAGTTTTACTCATCACCACTCTCTGCCATAATAGTAAATACCTTAAAACCATGGGCTGCCTCTTTTCATAGGTATCTGCCGTGGGGAACAATGGAACAGGCCTTCATTTAAAGAGCCAAGTCTAGTCTCCAGCAGAAGGCCTCTCAGTGCTCCCAGCCAAGCCACCTGCTGACAAGCCAAGGACTCAGTCCCTGGCAAGACCCAGCCAGGCTTCTCCCCACCTTTACCCCGCATCCCCCACTCTGTTCTCAGCTTTTCTGCAGCATCCAGAAGCACTTGGGATGTCCAAGAGCCTGAGAGCCAGATGGTCTGGGTTCCCTTGCAGGCCTGGGATCCCCAAACCAGCTCCGTGTAGTCCCCAGAACCCTAGTCTGTGCTCCCTCACCCCCTGGGCAGTGTCCTGAAGCTTCTCACATCAGCCTAGCAGTGGCATGGGGTGAGCGCCAAAGTCCTGGGGTGGACATGGGACCCCCAATTAACCCAATAAGCTCAGCTAAGCAGAAGCACCGAATCTTAATTCAAAAACAAAAGGCTCTGATAGAGTCTTTGAACTTCCCTCTGAAACTTCACAAGCTAGGCTTCCATTGTCTTCACTAGTCTCAACATTCTTAGTTTCCAAGCTCCTACACAATAGTTCACTGAGATCTCAACACTCAATGGCTTTTTAAAAAAGTTATTTTATATATTTGCATTCCATATCTTGCCTCCTTTGCTAATTTCCCCTTCCAGAATTTCTCACCACATCCCCCTTCCCCATTGCCTCTGAGAGAGTGCTCCCCAACCACCTACCCACTCACTTGCCCCACCACCACTGTCCTCCCCCGCTTCACCCCTACCCCCAGCATTCCTCTTCCTTGGGACATCAAATCTCTACAGGATTAGACACGTCCGACTGGGCTGGAGAGATGGCTCAGTGGTTAAGAGCGCTGACTGCTCTTCCAGAGGTCCTGAGTTCAATTCCCAGCAACCACATTATATCCCACAACCATCTGTAATGGGAACCAATGCCCTCTTCTGGTGTCTCTGAAGACAGTTACAGTGTACTCATATAAAATAAAGTAAATAAATCTAGACACATCCTCTCCCACTGAGACCAGACAAGGAAGTCTTCTGCTACATATGTGCCAAATGCCTCAGACCAGCCTGTGTATGCTCTTTGGTGGGTGGCTTAGTCTCTGCAAGCTACCAGGGATCCGGATTAGTTGATACTGTTGTTCTTCCTATGGGGTTGCCATCCCCTTCAGTTCCTTCAATCCTTCCCCTAAGTCTTCCATAAGGGTCACAAACCTCAGTCCAATGATTAATTGTATCTGCATCTGTCTCAGTCAGCTACTGGTAGAGTCTCTCAGAGGACAGCCATGCTAGGCTCCTGTATGCAAGCATAACATGGCATCAGTAGTGGTGTCAGGGTTTGGTGCCTATATATGGGATGGATCCCAAGTTGGACTGGTCAATGTATGGTCTTTCCTTCAGTCTCTGATCCATTTTTGTCCCTGCATTTCCTTTAGACAGGACCAATTCTGGGTCAAAAATTTTGAAGATGGGTGGGTAATCCCATTCCTCCACTATGGACCCTGTCTATTGACTGGAGGTCGTCTCTTCAAGTTCCATCTCCTACTGGGCAAGGTCTCCCCATTAAGTCCTGGGAGCCTCTCACATCCCAGGTCTCTCAGACTATTTAGAGGTTCCCCCAGCCCACCACATACCCAGCTGAATATTTCCATTCATTTCCCCAGCCCTCCGGTCTTCTCTCCCACCTTCCACCACAACTCATCCTGCACCCCTTTCCCCTCTCCCACTCAGGTCCCTCCCTCTGCTTCCTGTGATTATTTTGTTACCACTTCTAAGTGGGATTGAAGCATCCTCACTTAGGCCTTCCTTCTAAGATCAACAATTGGCAAAGGGGACCTGCTGGACTGAGAGTGAGGTCCCAGATGGAGGAGTTGGAGAGGGGACTGAAGGAGCTGAGGGAGTCTGCAGCCCCATGGAGGGAGCAACAGTGTCAACTGGCATGACTTCCCCCCCCCCCGGTCCTCCTGGAGGCTGGACCACCAACCAAAGAATACACATGGAGGGACCCATGGTTCAGACCACATATGTGGCAGAGGAGGGCCTTGTTGGCCATCAGGGGGAGGAGAGGCCCCAGTAAAGGGGAATGTGAAGGTGGGAATACGGGAGTGGGTGGGCATGTGGGTGGGAGGTGGAATACGCTCATAGAGGTGGGGAAGGGGGAGGGGATAGGTGGTTTCCAAAGAGGAGACCTGGAAAGGGGGAAACATTGGAAATGTAAATAAAGTATCAAAAAATAAAAAAATTTTAAAAAAGCTTCTGTAAGGCAAATGTATATGAGTACACACTGCAGCTGTCTTCAGACACATCTGAATAGGGCATCAGATCCCATTACAGATAATTGTGAGCCACCATGTGGTTGCTGGTAATTGAACTCAGGAAAAAAGCAGTCACTGCTCTTAACCACTTAATCAATACTGTCCAATAGAGGGTTAATATCGAAAATATATAAAGAACTCAAAAAGTTAGGCTCAAAAAAAGAAAGAACCCAACCAAAAAATAGCATACAGAGCAAAACAGAGAATTCTCAACATAGGAATCTCTAATGGCCAAGAAGCACTTAAAGAAATGTTCAACATCCTTAGTCATTACGGAAATACAAATCAAACATCCCTGAGATTCTACTTTATACCAATCACAGTGGCTTAGATAAAAAACTCAAGTGATAGCAGATGATGACAAGGATGTGGGAGAAAGATGAACACTCCATCATTGCTGGTGGGATTGTCAACTGGTACAACCACTCTGTAAATCAATCTGGCGTTCCTCAGAAAATTGGCAATAGTTCTACCTGAAGACCCAATAGATACTCCACCATACCACAAGGACAAGTGTTCACTATGTTCATAGCAGCCTTATTCATAATAGCCAAAAACTCAAAACAACCCAGATATCCCTCAACTGAAAAATAGATACAGAAAATGTGGTTCATTTACACAATGGAATACTTTTCAGCTATTAAAAAAGGAGGACTTCAAGAATTCTGCAGGCAAATGGATGGAACTAGAAAATATCACCCTGAGTGAGGTAAACCAGACCCAAAATAGTATGTACTCACTGATAAGTTGATAAGTTAGCCAAAAGTATAGAACACCCATAATACAACTCACAGACTGTTTGGAGGTTAATCAATTGGGCTTTTGTTGTTGTTGTTGTTGTTTAGTTTTGTTTTGTTTTTATTCTTATTGGATATTTTATTTATTTGCATTTCAAATATTATCCTCTGTTGGAGACTAAACAGACCTTGGCTTGATGAGTAGGCCTAAGTGCCCCGGGCTTCACAGCAATCATTCCTTTGATCCTTCCCCACTCCCACTGCTTCCTGCAGGTGCTAGACATCCTGTTTGAAGTAGCCTGCAGCTTCAAAGATGTCTTGTGATAGCCTGCTGTCCTGATTTACAGCAATGTATGACATTTGGCTACAATAAAGCAACCCTGAGAATTTCCCTACCTCTGTCACTTCCCGCCTTAAGTGTTTATATACTGGCTCAGAAATAAAGTTCTTTGGAGTTTGATCCGATTGCCGTCTTGCTCCCAAGGTATCTCTTGTCTCCTGTCTCTTTCCTTTATCCAACAGTTCCCTCCTCAGACCCTTGTCTAATGACTTTTGTCAGTGCATCTATATATTAACAACTCAGTTTGTAGCCATGTTAGCTCTGGTCTTTGCTAGTCATGACTTCTAATTGATCAAGTAGCATCTTTCTCTGGGGTTCATTGAAACTAAGACATATATGATTTGCGTATCTGCAATTTTAAACTTTGCATATGGCTACTTTCTTTCAATTTGCAGATGAAGGATTGAATTAAGTATTATCCTGGAGCTTTTATTTATTTATTTATTTATTTATTTATTTATTTATTTATTTATTTATTTATTTCGGGTTTATTTCTTTTATTTTACATATATGAATGCTTTATTTGCATGTACGTCTGTGTCACAGGGCAATGGGTTCAACAGAATTAGAATTACAGACGGTTATTTCATTAGCCACATGTCATTGCTGGGAATCTAACCAAGGTCCTTTGCTCTTAAGCACCAATCCATCTCTGTGGCCTTAATCCCAGAGCTTTTAAAAAGCAAACAATCACTGTGCAGCTACTGTGGATATATGTTAATGAGAGAATTAGATTTTTGGCTCTGGCATGGGATGATCCATTCTGTTACAAGATTAAGCATTTTAAGAGGAAAATATAAAATGTAGGGTTTATCATTTCATATTCATGGTCATATTATAGAACCTCTTCAACTAATTTCCTCATTATTTCTATACATATAAACATGCATACACATATATATCCATATATATGTGTGTGTGTGTGTGTGTGTGTGTGTGTGTGTGTGTGTGTATATATATATATATATATATATGGAATATCTGAGTGAACTTGAAAATATAGTTGGGCAATCCTTTACCACGGGCTCTGAATCAGTACAGGTATTTTCTATTTCTTCATGATGAAGCTGATTTTAAATTACTGAATTAAATCAATTCAATAATAAATTGATCCTGTTAACCAGGCCAAGTAACTTACATAAGCACCAAAGGTAAGGCTGTTAAGTGAAACTGTAAAGAATGTCTGGGTACTGGGTGCTGGTGATGGATGATAACACTTGGGTCCTTGTTTCTACTACATGGGAAGGAATATCTTTTAAACAGACATTCCCAAAGAGTATTCCTAGATGGAAATTTTCAGCAAGTTCATGTTTGTCATAATGTGTGGAAAATTGTGCTTATCTTAATGTCACATGTTCTTTCTTGTTGTAGGTTCCTAGCTCCACATCTTCCAATGTGATTCTGCAGCCTGTAGAAACTACAAAAACCAGAAAATCAAAAATGGAAATGTTGGAAGTATAAGGGTGAGGGTTGGAGTAATAGAAAGCAAAATTTCAGTTACAAGTATCTGATCATGGAAATGGGAACTTCAGGGCTCCTTAGTGGGGAATAGAGAGGTAAATTCAGAAAAAGGTGGGAGAAAGTAAAGGGGATTTGCAGAACACAATTTATCAAACAAGGAAATAGGAAAATGGGTGAATTCTTAGGTAAGGGAAAGGGAAATGAATACAAAAAAAAATGAGATAGTTAGGAAAATGTGGATTGCTGAAAAGGCCATAAGGAATATGCTGTTAACTATCCCACAAAAAGTAAAGAAAAATGTTATTTGTCTTGATAGCTGGGAGTTAGTTTCTTAAACCTTAATTGGAGTTCACAAAGGGTTTTACTGTGATGGGAACTGAACTGCAAGATGCCTAGGACCATTTATACCCAGAATGGTTATACAATTAATATAACATAACAAAAGATGAATTGAGACAGACTTTTGCTGATTAAAATAGTGAGGTTATCATGAAATATAATTGTGATTCCATTAAAATTCTGAGTCAAAACATGGATAGCTGCAAACTAGAGCACAGTAAAATTATAGAACATGAGAATGAGTGGCCTGATTGTTTTTATATCTTATGTGATTTTTCCAAAACTACATATGTTTTATTCCTGCTGTACAAATGTGATTAATATTCTGTGCTTATCAGTACTGTTTTAGATGTTAAGTATAAAATGAGGTAATTTAAATCAATAAGATTATGTTTATAAGGCAAGAGACTCAGGTGTATGAGACAAAGTTTTCAGAACATATATATATATATATGACTGTGAATTAATTTATTATCTATAATATTCCATGTAGAGGATACACATGGATGGTATACAGAAATGTAGGTTATGATGTTCAGTCTGGAACATCAGAAGTTAAAGATTAATCAAAAATTAGTAGGGAAAGTAGAATGATGATAGAGACATAATGTTCAGTGAATCACAAGTTTTGTATATACTCTATTTTTTTCAGATATGTGAAATAAACTTCCAATATGCTCTTTACTTCCAAGCTGGACTTGGAGTTCTAGCCACTATTTTTCTCCTTTGTTTCTATACTTTCATCATCCTAGGTCACAGACCAAAGCCCATGGATCTGATCTCCTGCCAAGTGACCTTTGTTCACATAATGTTTTTGCTCACTGGAGGGGATATTTAGCTTACAGACGTATTTGAGTCACTGAACATTGAGAATGACTTCAAGGGTCAGACAATATTTTACACAAGTAGGGTGATGAGAGGCCTTTCTATCTGTGTCACCTGCCTCCTGAGTGTGTTCCAGGCTGTGACTATCAGTTCTTGTACCTCACTATTAGCAAAATTTAAACAGAAAATAAAAATATACATGATCAATGCTTTTTTCTATATTTGGTTTTTCAATTTGTCAATCAATAGTCACATGATCTTCTCTGTTGGTGGTTTTACCAATGTGAGTGAGACCAACCAGATGAAAGCCATTAAATCCTGCTCACTATTCCCAGTGAACTCCATCATCAGGGGACTGATTTTAACAGTGACAACCTCCAGAGATGTATTTCTTGTAGGAGTCATGCTGACCACAAGTGCATACATGTGATTATCTTGTTCGGACACCAGAAGCACTATAAGAATCTTCATAGCTTCAGTCATCTGAGAGAGTCCCCTGAGAAAAGGGCCACCTAGACCATCTTGCTGCTGGTGGTTTTCTTCGTGGTCATATACTGGGTGGACTTCATCATCTCATTCAGCTCACTCTTCTTATGGTTGTATGACTCAGTTATCCTGACTGTTCAGAAGTTTGTGATGAATGCCTATCCCACAATTACTTCTTTGGTACAAATGAGTTCTGATAAGAGAATAACCAATATGTTGAAAAACTTGCAGTCAAAGTGCCAACAGATTTTCTAAAACATGATTCTTTCTCTTCTTTTTAAAATGATTGACTTGGGGCTGGAGAGATGGCTCAGAGGTTAAGAGTACTGACTGCTTCCAGTGGTACTGAGTTCAATTCCCAGAAACCACATGGTGGCTTACAATCATCTGTAATGGGATCTGATGCCCTCTTCTGGTGGGTCTGAAGACAGCTACAGTATACTCATATAAATAAAATAAATGAAAAACTTGATTCACTTATTTTTATTTATATCTATAAGTGCTGTGCCAACATGTATGCATGACTGCATTCCTGGTGCTCAAAGAGGTCAGAAGAGCACATGGGGCCACCTGGCACTGGGGTGTCAGATGACTGTAGATGCCAGGCTTTGTAGCCCCAGTAATTGGTTTCTGTCAAAATTATAAATACTTCTTAAACTTCAATTGTCAAGGAGCAAAATGAGATTCATCATACAATTTAAATAAAGTTTGTGGTATTACATACAAAAGAAGCTCCTTGCTGATAGAAAATTTTTAAGCCTTTCTTTTGAAAACTTTTTAACCTCTAATTCATCAAGTTTAGTTAAAATTATAGCTTTAATTCTGTTTCCTAATTCTCTGAATCAAAAAGATAATGTGAATTTAACTTTTTACCAAAGTTACTCAATTAGACTTACCTGACTCTTTCATTTGCCTGTTTGTTTGCAATTCATCTACATTTATTGAAATATTATTGCTAAATTAAATTGTTTATTTACAGATAATACAAATACAAATATGCAATATTTTTTTGTGAATGTGTATATGCTTTTATGTATGTGCATAGACAAAAAATATGTGTTCATTTACATGTGGAGGCCAGGAGACAACCTTGACTGTTGATCTTCAGAAACCTTATGCCTCATGCTTTCATAGAGTGTGTCTCTTCTGGACCAGGGAATTGCCAAATTTTCCAAATTGGTAGCCCCAGGGATTCTCCTATCTCTGCCTCTCCAGCTCTGTGATCACATGGAATCCCTACCACACCGCATCATTTAAAAATTATGCTTTTCTTTTATTGAAAAAAACATTTTTTCATTTAATATATTCTGATTAGGGTTTCCCCTTCCCCTAATCCTCCAAGTTCTTTCCCATCTCCTCTCCCATCCAGATCCACACCCCTTGTGTGTCTTCTTATGAAAATGAAAGGCATCAAACCAATAATTAAAACTAAACAACAATAATTTAAAACAAAAATAAACAAACTGGAATAGTCCAAAACAATCAGAAGAAAAAGAGTCAAAGAAAAAGCACAATAATCATATATAGACATAGAAACACACAAGTTCAACCCAGGAATCTTATAAAAATGCAAAAGCAGATGTCATAATATATAGCAAAGGACCTGTAAAGACTGCATTGGGTTCATTTTGTGTTGGACATATTCTGCAAAGCAGACTGATTTATTTTCCCAAGTGTCTCAAGGTCTCTCACTCTCTGCATATTTTATATCTGTTTCTCTCTGCCAGTGGAGAAAACTTCTTTGATGATTGCTGAGCAAGTCTCAGATGTACGGGTCCAATAGGAGTCATTTTATTGCTACCTTCTTCTGGGTTCAGCATGGTCTTGGGAGGGATGGTATGACACAGTTCACATGCTCCTTGTTGCTGTAGGAGTAAAGCTTATTTGAATAATAATGTACATATTCTACTTTATATTCCTTTTTCTGCAGAATGTTCTTCTTACAAAGGTTAATGACTCCATTATCATCAGAAACAGCATGATTATGGGAACTGAGAATTTGTCTGGTGATCCTTAGCAATATGGTGATGCTGTGGCCTTCAGGGAAGCGCTTAAAGCTGTAGTAACGAACTCTAAAAATATTGGTTCAAGAATACATAAATCACTGTAAGAACTGTCCTTTATGGGATTTCTCAACTATGCAAATTATATAGATTCAATATGAATTGCATGAAGTACTTCCCAGACCTAAAAAAAATAGAGGCAGCTGCACTAATGAGTCTGCTTAGTCAGAAAGATATTAAGAAAGGAGAAATTATTTGGTCAATAGAGAAAAAACCTGGATCACAAAAGAGAAAGGAATAGTTTTTTTTTTTTTAAAGGCTCAGATGGATGGTTATATAATAATAGTGATAAATGATGGTCTCCTCCATGAAAGCCATTAACAACTAAATTTGACCCAGATATTCTACTCCCTAAAGGAGATAGTTATATCAGTGATCCAAATGGAGATCAGAGACAGACAAAAGTCTGCTATCAAGAAAAAAGATGATGGCTTAATGATATTCCTTCTTTCTAGGATTGCATTAATACTTTCTATAATAAGCCTTGGAGTTACTGAGATAAAAAAGACATAATTTAAAGATTAAAAGAATATATTATGGTAGCTAAGAGTTATAAAAATGACCTTCGTGGGAACAGGATTCTTCTGGTTTCCATCTGTGCCCAGGGGATAACCTTGTGCCATAGCCCTCTACACCCCAATCCTGCCTGGAGAAAACTTGTCCCCCTGGAGTATGGACAGACCCAAGCTCACAGATGAGATCACCATTACCACCACAATACCTTGCCCAAGTGGGAACAGCTCTGGGCCCAGGGACAGAATGCTTCTGGTTTCCATCTGAGCCCAGAGCTGACTCTGTGCCACAAAACTCCACACCCCAATCCCATTCAGAGAAAC
The DNA here is from genome assembly GCA_028551405.1 of Uromys caudimaculatus. Lineage (NCBI taxonomy): Eukaryota > Metazoa > Chordata > Mammalia > Rodentia > Muridae > Uromys > Uromys caudimaculatus. Next base: position 80,578,348 of record CM052700.1, read on the forward strand.
CTTGTCCCCAAGGAGTGTTAACATACCTAAGCTCACAGGCTCACAGACTCACAGGAAGGACAAGCTCCCATCAGAAACAGCAACGCCAGCTAACACGAGATAACCAGACAGTAAGAGGCAACAGAAACTGATGCCACTTGGCATCATCAGAACCCAGTTCTCCCGCCACAACAAGTCTTAGAAATCCGAACACACATGGAAAGCAAGATTCTGATATAAAACCACATCTCATGATGATGACAGAGGACTTTAAGAAGGAAATAAATAACTCCCTTAAAGAAATACAGGAGAACACAACTATACATGTGAATGAATTGAAAAACACTATCCAGGAGATAAAAATGGAAATAAAGAAAAAAAAAAAACAATAAAGAAATCACAAAGGGAGACAACCATTGAGTTAGGAAACCTAGGAAAGAGATCAGGAGTCATAGATGAAAGAGCATCACCGACAGAATACAAGAGATAAAAGAAAGAATCTCAGGTGCGGAAGATATCATAGAAAACATTGGCACAACAGTCAAAGAAAATGCAAAATGCAAAATCCTCCTAACACAAAACATCCAGGAAATCCAGGACACAATGAAAAGACCAAACCTAAGAATAATAGGTATAGAAGAGAGTGAAGATTCCCAGCTCGAAGGGCCAGTGAACATCTTCAACAAAATTATATAAGAAAACTGCCCTTACCTAAAAATGAGATGTCCATAAACACAAAAGAAGCATACAGAACTCCAAATAGATTGGAACAGAAAAGAAATTCCTCCCATTACATAATATTCAAAGCACCAAATGCGCAGAACAAAGAAAGAATATTAAAAGTGGTAAGGGGCAAATGTAAAGTAACATATAAAGGCAGACCTATCATAATTACACCAAACTTCTCACTAGAAACTCTAAAAGTCAGAAGACCCTGGGCAGATGTAATACAGACCCTAAGAGAACAAAAATACCAGCTCAGGCTACAATTCCCAGCAAAACTCTCAATTACCATACATGGAAAAACCAAGATATTCCATAACAAAATCAAATTTAAACAACATCTTTCCACATATCCAGCCTTACAAAGGATAATAGATGGAAAACTCCACCACAAAGAGAGAAGCTACACACAAGAAAGAGGAAGAAATTAATCTTCTTATAACAGACCCAATGAGGAGAGCCACACAAACATAATTCCACCTCCAACAATAGAAAAAAAAAACAGGAAGTAACAATCATTGGTCCTTAATATCTCTTAACATTGTGGACTTAGTTCTCCAACAAAACGACAGACTAACAGAGCGAATACGTAAACAAGACCCAGGATTTTGCTGCATACTGGAAATATACCTCAGTGACAAAGACAGACACTACCTCACAGTAAAAGGCTAGAAAAAATTGCAAACAAATGGTCACAAGAAACAAGCTGGAGGAGCAATTTTAATATTGAATAAAATTGGTTTTCAACCAAAAAAGATGAAGAAGGACACTTCATACCCATTAAAGGAAAAATTTACCAAGATAAACTCTCAATACTGAGCATCTATATTCCAAATGTAAGGGCACCCATTTTTGTAAAAGGAACAGTACTAAAGTTCAAGCACACATTGAACCTCACACAGCAACAGGCCACTCTCACCAATGGACAGATCATGGAAACACAAACTAAACAGAGACACAGTGAAACTAACAGAAATTATGAACAAAATGGATTTAACAGATATCTATAGAACATTTCACCCTAAAACAAAACAATATACCTTCTTCTCAGTACCTCATGGTACTTTCTCCGACACTGACCATATAATCAGAAAACAAAACAAGAATCAACAGATACAAGAAGATTGAAATAATCCCATGCATCCTTTCAGATCACAATGCACTAAAGATGGTCTTCAATAACCAAAAAAACAGCAGAAATCCCCCATACTCATGGAAACTGAACAAATCTCTCCTCAATAATAACTTAGGAAAGAAATTAAAGACTTTTTAGAATTTAATGAAAATGAAGGCACATAACCAAACTTAATGTGACACAAGGAAAGCAATGCTAAGAGGAAAACTCATAGCTCTGAGTGTTTCCATAAAGAAACTGGAGAGAGCATACACCAGCAACTTAACAGCACATCTGAAAGCTCTAGAACAAAAAGAAGCAAATACACCCAAGAGAAGGAGACAACAGGAAATACTCAAACTCAGGACTGAAATCAACCAAGTAGAAACAAAGAATCAGGAGCTGGTTCTTTGAAAAAAAAAAATCAACACGACAGACAAACTCTTACCTAGACTAACCAGAGGGCACAGAGATAGTATCGAAATTAACAAAATCAGAAATAAAAAGGGAGACATAGCA
>CM052700.1:80585682-80586843 GCA_028551405.1 Uromys caudimaculatus
TTTATAATGAATATACATTCATATACATGTAAAAAGTTGCTCCAGATGGAACATTTAGGGAGCACATCTGACATAGGATTTTCCTGAGGTGTACTCTGATAATTCTAACGGCATGGTTCCACATAGGTATTTCCAAATGTGTTAGTTTCCCACCCTGTAACCAAACACTGAAATACTTTAGAGTGTGATAAAGAAATATTTATTGGTGTGCAGGATTACCTTTGTAGTATTACATTACCTTAGACTGTATTTTGCTTTTCCTCATTTTACTTCTTCTCTCAAGTTAACTGTATGTACGTGTTTAATAATATGAAACTTAAGCTAGAAATATACAAGAAATATTAACTAATTTAGTGTTTATCAATAATTTTCTTATTTGTTAAGTTAGCATTTCTTTAGGAATTCTCAGGAAAACTCATAGCCTAGGAATACATAAGACACTGCTAACATTATATACTAAGGGTCTTTTTAACTTTATATAGATTTGTTTATTCTAATACAATGATTTCTCTTTTTGGTTGTTGTATAATTACTTTGTTTACACTTTATATTGTTATATGGGAAATGATACAAGTAGACTGAGAAATTTCACAGGTCTTACATCTAATGCTTAGAGGTAAACATTAGAATTACTTATACAACCATATATTTTTTGTGTATACCCATATCTTCTATAAGCTTATATCACGCATTTAGCTTGCTCATGTCATTTTTTCACCCCAGTGGCAAAAGTGCCCAAGGTTACATGGTTCTATGCTATGGACCACAAATGTAAATTGAGGCAGCACTGCTTCTGGACCTATCACTCAACAGCAATCCTTTGCATTAACAGTTGATAATTTCCCTTGGGCACATTTCCCTTTGAACCTCAGTACCAAACATTAATGTGTGAGAGACAAGCAACTCAGTATCCAAGTTCCTATTTCAAGAGACTTAACACAAGGTGCACATCATCTCTTAGGAAACTTTTCTTCTTTTGCAGGAGCAAAAGAACCCTGGGAAATGTTAATATTTTCTTCTAGAACATCACCCATATTTCACCAACTTTTTTCATGGTTCAACATAAGTTTTCTACTCAAATAAAATTAATTATATTTGTTCCCTTTATTTAAAGATGTTCACCCTACAAAGCGCCTATCACATCGTTTTCAGGTCATTCTT
>CM052700.1:80587343-80602661 GCA_028551405.1 Uromys caudimaculatus
ACAGTGTCAACTGGCCTGACCCCCCCCCCCGTCCTCCTGGAGGCTGGACCACCAACCAAAGAATACACATGGAGGGACCCATGGTTCGAACCACATATGTGGCAGAGGAGGGCCTTCTTGGCCATCAGGGGGAGGAGAGGCCCTTGGGCCTGAGGGTGTTAGAGGCCCCAGTAAAGGGGAATGTCAAGGTGGGAAGACGGGAGTGGGTGGGCGTGTGGGTGGGAGGTGAAATACCCTCATAGAGGTGAGGGGGGGAGAGGGGGGGTTTCCAAAGAGGAGACCGAGAAAGGGGGAAACATTGGAAATGTAAATAAAGTATCAAAAAAAAAAAAAAAAAAAAAGAGTGGATAGTTTCTCCAGAGAGACTCCCTTGTAGAAAAGTAAATTTTTATTTACAAGTGACTATGAAAGGGAGATAGCTTCTCAGTTATGCAGGGGATGTGTATCCACTACTGCTCTAGAATCCCATTGGGTACAGACCTGTACAGTCCCTGTGCATGCTGTCACAGACTCTGAGTTTATATGTGAGTACAGTGTGCTGTGTTTTGAAGGCTTTTTCCCTTGGTGTCTTCCATCAATTCTGGCTCCTCTAGTCTTTCTACCACATCTTCCACAAAGTTCCCTGTGCACTGAGAGAAAGAATTTGATGGAGGGTTCCCATGTAGGGCTGACTTTGTTAATGTTTCTCACTTTCTCCATGTCTTCTAGCTGTGGGTCTCTGTATTTATTCCCATCTTCTGCTGGAGGGAGCTCTGATGATGGATGACTGAGACTCAGATCTATGAGTCTAGCAGTATGGTATTAGGTGCCATTTTATTGCTACATTCTTTTACAAGAACACTAGTATTTGGTTTTCTCCTTGGTCCCAGGCCTGTATAATATAGTCTCATGTTCTTGACAACCCAAGCAGTGCTGGGTAAGGATTCAATTTCATGGATTCCATGCTTTAACTCAAATCAGAGATTGGTTAGTTACTCCCACAAGCTTTGTGCTACTTTTGCACTGCATATCTTTTATTATTATTATTATTATTATTATTATTATTATTATTATTATTATTTAATCTTATTTTACAGTCCAGATTTTATCCCCCACCCGGTCCACCCTCTGACTGTTCCACATCCCATACCTCATTCCTCCATTCCCTGTCTCAATGAGAATTTCCCTACCCCCACAAGTCCCACCCCACCAGCCCTCCCCATTCCCTAGGGCCCCAAGTCTCTCGAGGGTTAGGTGTATCTTCTCTGACTGAGTCCAGAACAGGCAGTCCTCTGCTGTTTATGTGTCAGGGGTCTCATATAAGCTGGGTGTATGTTTGGTGGTTCAGTATCTGAGAGATCCTAGGGGTCTAGGTTAGTCGAGACTGCTGGGCCTCCTACTGGGTTGCCCTTCTCCTCAGCTTCTTCCAGCTTTTCCCTAATTCAACCAGAGGGGTCAGCTGCTTCTGTCCAGTGTTTGGGTGTAAATACCTGCATCTGACTCTTTCAGCTACTTGTTGGGTCTTTCAGAGGATAGTCATGCTAGACCCCTTTTTGAGAGCACACCATAGCCTCAGGAATAGGGTCAGGTTCTGCCTCCCCCCCAACTGGATCCCAACTTGGGCCTGCCCCTGGACCTCCTTTTCCTCAGGATCTTCTACATTTTTTCCACTGCAGTTCATTCAGAAAGGAACAACTATAGGTCAGAGTTTTTTACTATGGGATGGCAACCCCATCCCTCAACTTGATGACCTGTCAGTCTACTGGAGGTGGGCTCTACAAGTTCCCTCTCCCTACTGTAGGGCATTTCATCTAAGGTCCCTCCCATTGAGTCCTAGAGTCTCTCACCTCACAGGTCTCTGGTATATTCTGGAGGGTCCCCCAACCTCCTACCTCCTGAGGTTGCCTGTTTCCATTCTTCTTGCTGACCCTCAGGGCTTCAATACTGTTTTCCCCAACCAATACCTGATCATGTTCCCCTCTTCCACTCTTTGTCCTCTTTCCCACCCAGGTCCCTCCCTCCCCCTCCTATGATTGCTTTCTTCTCCCATTCAAGTGATATTGAGGCATTCTCACTTGGGCCCTTTGGCTTGTTAACCCCCTTGAGTTCTGTGGATTGAATCCTGGGTATTCGGAACTATTTTTTGGCTACTATCCACTTATTAGTGAGTATATACCATGCATGTCCTTTTGGGTCTGAGTTAGCTCACTCAAGATGATATTTTTCTAGTTTCATGCATTTGCCTGCAAAACTCAGGATGTCCTCGTTATTCAAATCCATGGAAAGAGCAATTCTCAAATTCATCTGGAAAAGCAAGAAACCCAGAATAGAAAAAACAGTTCAGAAAAATAAAAGAACTTCTAGGGGAATCACCAACCCTGAACACAAGCTATACTACAAAACAATAGTGATAAAACTGCATGGTATTGGTACAGACACAGACAGGTTGATCAGTGGAATAGAATTGAAGACCCAGAAATAGAATCACGCACTTACAAACACTTGATCTTTCAACAAATGGTACTGGTCTAACTGGCAGTCTGTATATAGAAAAATTAAAATTGATCCATATTTGTAACCTTGCACAAAGCTTAAGTTCAGGTGGATCAAGGGCCTCAACATAAAACTAGATACACTATAAACCTTCTAATATCAGATAAAATCAATTTTCAATGAAAAGTCATCAAAAAAAATAAGGAAGGACACTTCATCCTCATCAAAGGAAAAATCTACCAAGAAGAACTCTCAATTCTGAACATCTATGATCCAAATGCAAGGGCAACCACATTCATAAAAGAAACTTTACTAAAGCTCAAAGCACACATTGCACCTCACACAATAATAGTGGTAGACTTCAACACTCCACTATCATCAATGGGCAGATCTTGGAAACACAAAATAAACAGAGACACAGTGAAACTAACAGAAGTTATGAAGCAAATGGATTTAACAGATATCTACAGAACATTTCATCCTAAATCAAAAGAATATACCTTCTTCTCAGCACCTCATGGTACCTTCTCCAAAACTGACCATATAATCAGTCACAAAACAAATCTCAACAGATGTAAGAAGACTGAAATAATCCCATGCCTCTTCTCAGATCACTATGGATTAAGGCTGGTCTTCAATATCAACAAAAACAACAGAAATCCCACAAACACACAGAAGCTGAACAATGCTCTACTCAATGATAATTTGGTCAAGGAAGAAATAAAGAAAGGAATTAACGACTTACTAGAATTTAATGAAAATGAAAATACAACATACCCAAACTTATAGGACACAATGAAAGCAGTGCTAAGAGGAAAACTCATAGCTCTGAGTGCCTCCAAAAAGAAACTGGAGAGAGCATACACTAGCAGCTTAACAGCACACCTGAAAGCTCTAGAACAAAAAGAAGCTAATACACCCAAGAGGAGTAGACAGCAGGAAATAATCAAACTCAGGGCTGAAATCAACCAAGTAGAAACTAAATGAACTATACAAAGAATCAACAAAAACAGGAGCTGGTTCTTTGAGAAAATCAACAAGGTAGATAAGTGATAAGTCCTTAGCCAGACTAACCAGAGGGCACAGAGACAGTATCCAAATTAACAAAATCAAAAATGAAAAAAGAGAGATATAACAACAGAAACTGAGGAAATTCAAAAAATCATCAGATCCTACTACAAAACCTATACTCAAACAAATTGGTAAATCTGAATAAAATGGACAATTTTCTAGCCAGATACCAAATACCAAAGTTAAGTCAGAGTCAGATGAACTATCTAAACACTCCCGTAACCTCTAAAGAAATAGAAGCAGTCATTAAAACTCTCCCAACCAAAAAAAAAGCCCAGGACCAGAAGGGTTTAGTGCAGAATTCTATCAGACCTTTGAAGAATACCTAATACCAGTATTCTTCAAACTATTCCACAAGACAGAAACAGAAGGAACACTACCCAATTCCTTCTATGAAGCCACAGTTATAATGATACCAAAAACCTCACAACGACCCAACAAAGAAAGAAAATTTCAGATCAATTCCCCTTATGAATATCGATGCAAAACTACTCAATAAACTTTTTCCGAACTGAAACCAAGAACACATCAAAATGATCATTCACCAAGATCAAGTAGGCTTCATCACAGGAATGCAGGGATGATTCAGTACCCAGAAATCCATTAATGTAACCCACTACATAAACAAACTCAAAGAAAGAAACCACATGGTCATTCCAATAGATGCTGAAAGAGCATTTGGCAAAATTCAACATCCCTTCATAATAAAAGTCTTGGAAAGATCAGGAAATCAAGGCCTATACCTAAGCAAAGTGAAAGCAATATACAGCAAATCAGTAGCCAACATCAAACTAAATCAAGAGAAAATTGAAGCAATCCCACTAAAATCAGGGACTAGACAAGGCTGTCCTCTCTTTCCCGATCTATTCAATATAGTAATTGAAGTTCTAGCTAGAGCAATTAGACAACAAAAGGAGTTAGAGGGATACAAATTGGAAAGGAAGAAATCAAAATATCACTCTTTGCAGATGATATGATCATACACTTAAGTGAGCCAAAAAAACTCCACCAGAGAACTCCTACAGCTGATAAACAACTTCGGCAAAGTGACCTAATATAAAATTATCTCAAACAAATCAGTAGCCTTCCTATACTCAAGTATAAACAGGCTGAGAAAGAAATTAGGGAAATGACACAATTCACAATACTCACAAACAATATAAAGTATATTGGTGTGACTCTAACCAAACAAGTGAAAGATCTGTATGACAAGAACTTCAAGTCTCAAGAAAAAATCGAAGAAGACCTCAGAAGATGGAAAGATCTCCCATGATTGTGGATTGGCAGCATTAATATAGAGAAAATGGCCATCTTGCAGAAAGCAATCTACAGATTCAATGCAATCCCCATCAAAATTCCAACTCAATTCTTCATACAGTTAGAAACAGCAATTCTCAAAATCATTTGGAATAACAAATAAACCAGGATAGTCAAAACTATTCTCAACAATAAAACAACTTCTGGGAGAATCAGCATCCCTGACATCAAGCTGTACTACAGAGCAGTAGTGATAAAAAAAAAAAAACTGCATGGTATTTGTACAGTGACAGGCAGGTAGATCAATGGAATAGAATTGAAGACTCAGAAATGAACCCACACACCTATGGTCACGGTCACTTGATATTTGACAAAGGAGCTAAAACCATCCAGTGGAAAAAAAGACAGCATTTTCAACAAGTGGTGCTGTTTCAACTGGTGGTCAACATGTAGAAGAATGCAAATTGATCCATTCCTATCTCCCTGTATAAAGCTCAAGTCCAAGTGGATCAAGGATCTCCACATAAAACCAGATTCACTGAATCTAATAGAAGAGAAAGTGGGGAAAAGTCTCAAACACCTGGGCACGGGGGAAAAGTTCCTGAACAGAACACCAATGGCTTATGCTCTAAGATCAAGAATAGACAAATGGGACCTCATAAAATTGCAAAGCTTCTGTAAGGCAAAGGACACTGTCAATAGGACAAAACGGCAACCAACAGATTGGGAAAAGATCTTTACCAACCCTACATCTGATAAAGGGCTAATATCCAACATACACAAAGAACTCAAGAAGTTAGACTCCAGAAAACCAAATAACCCCATCAAAATATGGGGAACAGAGCTAAACAGAGAATTCTCAACTGAGGAAATTCACAGGGCTGAGAAGAAATGTTCAACATCCTTAGTCATCAGGGAAATGCAAATCAAAACAACCCTGAGACTCCACCTCATACCAGTCAGAATGGTTAAGATCAAAACTCAGGTGACAGCAGATGCTGGTGAAGATGTGGAGAAAGAGGAATACGCCCCCATTACTGGTGGGATTGCAGGCTGGTACAACCACTCTGGAAATCAATTTGGCAGTCCCTTAGAAAAATGGAAATAATACTACCTGAGGACCCAGCTGTACCACTCCTGGGCATATACCCAAAAGATGCTCTAACATGCAATAAGGAAGCATGCTCCACTATGTTCATAGCAGCCATATTTATAATAGCCAGAAGTTGGACACAACCCAGATGTCTCTCAACAGAGGAATGGATACAGAAAATGTGGTACATTTATACAATGGAATACTACTTAGCTATTAAAAACAATGACTTCATGAAATTCACAGGCAGAAGGATAGAACTTGAAAAATATCATCCTGAGTGAGGTAACTCAGTCACAAAAGAACAAACATGGTATGTACTCACTGATAAGTGGATATTAGCCCAAAAGTTCAGAATACCCAAGATTCAACCCATAGACCATATGAAGCCTAAGAAGAAGGAAGACCAAAATATGGATGCTTCAATGTTTCTTAGAAGGGTGAACAAAATACTCACGGGGGAAATATTGAGACAACACGTGGAGTAGAGACTCAAGGAAAGGCCATCCAGAGACTGCCCCACCTGAGGATACATCCCATATATAGCCACCAAACCTGGACTTTCTTGTGGATGCTGGGAAGTGCTAGCTGATGTAAACATGATAAGCTGTCTCCAGAGAGGCTCAGGCATAGCCTGACAAATATAGAGGCAGATGCTCACAGCCAACCATTGGACTGAGCATGGAGTCCAGGATGGGGGAGCTGGAGAAGGGACTGAAGGAGCTGAGGGGGTTTGTAGCCCCATGGAGGGAGCAACAGTGTCAACAGGCCAGACTCCCCCCTGGAGCTCCCAGAGAGGGACCACCAACCAAAAGACACACATGGAGGGATCCATGGTGCTGGCCACATATGTGGCAGAAGAGGGATTTGTTGGCCATCAGTGGGAGGATAGGCCCTTGGCCCTGAGGGTGTTAGATGCCCCAGTGTAGGGGAATGCCTGGGAGGGAAGAGGGGGCTTGGGGTGTGGGGGGGAGCACCCTCATAGAGTCATGGGGAGGAGGAATAGAATAGGGGTTTCCAAAGGGGAAAACATTTGAAATATATATAAAGTAAATATCAAAAAAAAAATTCTAGATACACTGAATCTAATAGAAGAGAATGTGGGAAAGAGTCTTGAAATCATTGGCCTAGGGGGACATTTCCTAAACAGAATTCCAGTGGCTCATGCTCTAAGATCAAGAATTGATAAATGAGATCTCATGAAACTGGAAATTTTCTGTATGGCAAAGGATATAGTCAATAGAACAAATCTACAATCTACAGATTCTAACCCCACATCTGATAGAGGGCTAATACCCAAAATATATAAAGAACTCAAGAAGCTAACCACCAAAAAATCAAACAACCCAATCAAAAAATGAGGTCAAGAACTAAAGAGAGATTTCACAATGAGGAATCTCAAAGGGCTCAGAAGCATTTAAAGAAAAGTTTAGTCCTTAGTGATCAGGGAAATGCAAATTAAAACAATCCTGAGATTCCACCATAAACCAACCAGAATGGCTAAGATAAAAACCTCAGGTAACAGCACATGTTGGCCAGGACATGGAGAAAAAGGAACACTCCTCCATTGCTGGTGGGATTGTAAACTGATACAACTGCTCTGAAAATCAATCTGGAGATTCCTCAGAAAATTGGAAATAGATATACTTGAAGATCCAGCTACACCTCCCTTGGGCATATACCCAAAAGATGCCCCACCATGCCACAGGGGCATATGTTCCACTATGTTCTTAGCAGCCTTGTTTGTGATAGTCAGAAGCTAGAAACAACACAGAAGGCCCACAACAGAAGAATGGATACAGAAAATGTGGTTCATTTACACAGTGGAATACTAAGCACCAGTAAATCTTACAGGTAGGTCACCACTGTAGACTGAAGATTTTGTACCTGAGTTGGTTTTATTTTTCTCCTTTGGTAGTGTGCATGGTACATTCTAGTAACATAAACTGTCATTCACAGGTTTGAACACTTTACAGTTACCAGCTTGATTCTCTATGTTCAATGAGTTGTGTAAGTGCTATCATCAGGAATAGGGTCTTAATGGAAGGTTGTAGAGAGCACACAATAGCCTTGACAATATCTTGCATTATATTTAAGTTCCATTTGCCCAACACCATCATGTGATATAAACAAGTCCCAGTAGTAGAAGTTTCGTTTGGTAATGGAAAATTTCATTTGGGGCACTGTTTCTCCTGTTATTTTGTGATTTCATTTAGACTTTCTTTATATGTGTATAGACTGTTGAAAATTACTATTGTATTAGGTTTCCATATTAACCTTAATGTTCCTTAGTTTTAACACTCCTGCTAGCATTTTTATTCTTTCCCTACTTCGTCCTCCCATGTTGATACTCTCATTTAGGTCCCCTCATCCATCCATATCTCTGTACTTTATATTCCTTTCCTAGGGAGATCCATTCTTCCCTGTCTTCCCTTACTCTATACCTAACCTGTGTGGTTATGTGGATTATAGCTTGCTTATGAATAACTTAATAACTAAAATTCACAAGGATTGTTAAGGATTAGGCTATGACCTATCTGTAACCCTACTACAAATGATTCCTTCTTGCCTCTTAAATGAATGGAAATTGTGTATTTGTCAAAATCTTGTTTATAACCAACTCGCATGCCTATCTTTGTTTCAAAAGGATATGAGTGCATTGTAGTTGTCTTCAGACACATCAGAAAAGGCCATCAAATCTCATTACAGACGTTTGTAAGCCACCATGTGGTTGCTGGGAACTGAACTCAGGAACTCTGTTACTTGGTCTTTTTTCCTTGGAGATTTTAATACTCTTTCTTTGTTCTGTACATTTAGTGTTTCTATTGTTATGTGCTAAGATGACTTTCTTTTTCAGTCCAGTCTATTTGGTGTTCTATTTGCTTTTTGAACCTTGATAGGCACCTTCTTCTTTAGGTTAAGGGAAATTTCTTCTATGATTTTGTTGAAAATATTTTTTGTGCCATTGACCTGAGTTTCTTCTCTTTCCTTTCTTTCTATTATTTGTAGATTTGGCTTTTTCATGTCTCAGATTTTCTGGATGTTTCATAGATTTTTTTAGATATAATTTTTTATTTAATTGAGGTATCTATTTCTTCTCTTGTGCCCTCAATGCCTGAGAATTCTCTTCTAGGTATCGGGAGCTGGTCCTTTAGAATGGGGGTGGGTTGGAAGGCATGGCTAAGAGTATCCACAGATTGGAGAAAAGCTGGATATGCCACCAGGGTCTGCTTAGTACCCTAGGATAGACAGGTGAGGCTGCAGCAGCAGGTGGTCTGTTACAGAGCAGGGCACAAGGGTGCAGTGGAGGTGAGTATAGTTTAGAGTTGAAGGACAGGAAGGACAGTGAAGATCTGTAGTTTGCTTACCTGGTTCTTGGGCAGATGTGGCTTGTGGATTTATAGTGAATGCCTGCTGGAGTTGTGTACTGAGACAAAGGTGGGTGAAGAGGCAAGCTAAAAGAGAAGTTCTGCGTAATCCTTTGGATATAGAGGCAGAGAGGATGAGCAGACTGCAGTGGGCCATCTGTTTGCAATTTAAAACAAAAAGAAACATCTGCCATGTATGCATATAATGTATTTACTTGACTTTTGAAAGAATTTTGTCATCTTATTACAATAAGACAAGTTGTTCTTTCTGCTTCCTAGAAAGTTTTATTTCATGGTAATACATATATACAATAGGCAATTTATCCTATGTGATTAATATGCAGTTTAAAAATATTTGGATTAGATGATATTTCAGTGGATTATGATCCTATCAATTTCAGCTGTATCAGATTCCTGCTTAGGAATAATACTATCTTTCAACGTGCAAACAAACAAACAAACAAAAAAAAAAGAGATAGGACTACTATGTTGTACTGGCTGGCTTTGTGTCAACTTGACACAAGTTGTAGTTATCACAGAGAAAGGAGTTTCAGTTGAGAAAATGCCTCCATGAGATCCAGCTGTAAGGCATTTTCTCAATTAATGAGCAAGGGTGGAGGGTCCATTGTGAGTGGTACCATATGTGGGCTGGTAGTCTTGGGCTCTATAAGAAATCCAGTTGAGCAAGCCAGTAAGAAACATCCTTCCATGGCCTCTACATCAGCTCCTGCTTCCTGACCTGCTTGAGTTCCAGTCCTGACTTCCTCTGGTGATGAACAGCAGCATGGAAGTGTAAGCTGAATAAACTCTTTCCTCCCCAACTTACTTCTTGGTCATGATGTTTGTGTAGGAATAGAAACCCTGACTAAGACATATGTTATCCCCATTTTGCAACCATGTCTTTTTTTCAGAAGCACCTGACTTATTAAGTTTATATTCTGTGTTTGTAACCATGCCTATTTTGCCCACTGAATTCCCCACTTGGAAACTCTCTACCTCTGAGCTATGAAATCTTTGTCTTTCTCACATCCATGCTGACATCTTGAACCCCAATTTAGCAGGAGGCAGCCAGTGGTTATGAAAAAGCAAACCCTGCTTTAATTAGTTGCTTGCTTTATTTTAGCTATGATGATTTGGATCTGTGGTCTTTCCTCTCCCATCTTTGGGATTTACAATATTTTCAGAAGTTCTCAGGAGTATTTTAGCTATCCTGATTTTTTGTTTGTTTATTTTTATTTTTATTTTTTGTATTTCTATATGAAGTTGTGAATTATCTTTTCAAGTTCTGTGAAGAATATGTTGAAGTGTTTATGGGGATTATATTGAATTTGTAGATTTGAGTAAGATGACTGTTTTTTTCTATATTAATCCTCCTGATCCTGCATAGGAGGTCTTGCCATCCTCCAATATCTTCTTCAGTTTCTTTCTACATCTGTCATACAAGTCTTTCACTTCATGTGTTAGAATTTTTCCAAATATTTTATATTTTTAGAGACTATTGTTAAAGGTGTTGTTTCCCAGATTTCTTACTATTCCATTTGTATTATATAGGAACACTATGTTTTGTTTTGTTTTTTTATGGATGGTTGTGAGCCACCATGTGGTTGCTGGGATTTGAACTCAGGACCTTTGGAAGAGCAGTCAGTGCTCTTAATCACTGAGCCATCTCTCCAGCAAGACTATGTATTTTTGTGAATTAGTTTTGTCTCTGGTGAATTTGCTGAAAGTGTTTATCAGTTGTAGGAGTTTCTTGGTGGAAATATTAGAGCAGTGGTTCTCAAACTTTTGTTCCTGCCCTTTGGGGGTAGATGGACTTTTAAACAGGGGTTGCCTAAGACCATCAGAAATACCAGATATTTACACTGACATTCATAACTGTAGCAAAATTACTGAAGTGGAAATTTCTGGTTTCTTTAGAAACTCAGTCGGGTCACATGATGTTTATCTGGAAGCTTCATGTGAGAGGATATTTATCCATAAGGAGATGCTTAAAAGAGCTAGTGATGTTTGGAAAGAGTGTCTTAGTCAGGGTTTCTATTCCCGCACAAACATCATGACCAAGAAGCAAGTTAGGGAAGAAAGGGTTTATTCAGCTTACACTTCCACATTGCTGTTCATGACCAAAGGAAGTCAGGACTGGAACCCAAGCAGGTCAGGAAGTAGGAGCTGATGCAGAGGCCATGGAGGAATGTTGCTTACTGGCTTGCTTCCCCTGGCTTACTTAGTTTGCTCTCTTAAAGAACCCAAGACTACCAGCCCAGGGACGGCACCACTCACAATGGGCCCTCTCCCCTTGCTCATTAATTGAGAAAATGCCTTACAGCTGGATCTCATGGAGGCATTTCCTCACCTGAAGCTCCGTTCTCTGTGATAACTTCAGCTTGTGTCAAGTTGACAAACAAAACCAGCCAGTACAAAGGGTATATGTAGAACCCCACAGACAGTGAAAGGGTGCTCTGGCATTGCTATGCCTTGCAACACTTTGCTGGTTTTCACTGGTCTTCTCTGGTCTTCACTTGCTAGAAATAAATGTGCCAAAGAACTTCTGACTGATTCTGGCCACTTCCTCTGACTTATGAAGATTTAGCTGAGTCTTGATGTTTCTGCTGGATCTAGCCACGGCTATTGATTCATATTTGGTGTTTGGTGTTTGGTATTGAACTGGACTGTGGCTACTGATTTATGTTTGATGTTTGCTATTAGACTGGACTGTTGGTATCCTGACAACAATGAGTGTAATTGCTGCAAAGAACTACTTCTAAACAGGTCCACAGTCCCCTTTCCTATAACCCTTTTTCCCCTACCTCTTTTCAGTGTGCTAGAAGAAACTTTGAAGCATTTAAGAACCCTAAAAATCCCTTTGAAAAATCTAAGCCTACAAATTACTGTTATGAAGTAGCAACAAAATAGTTTCACTTTGGAGATCCCCACACCATGATGGATTATATTAAAGAGTCACATCAATAGGAAAGTTGAGAACCACTGTTTTTAGAGTCTCATAGTATACTATCTATATTATTCAGTGTTCTCTAGAGGAACAGAACTTATAGAATGAATCTATATCTGCATAGAAAGGAGATTTATTAGAATGGCTCACAGGCTGAAGTCCAGCTAAATCAAGAGTGGCCATCTATTAACCAAAAGTCCAAGAATCAAAAATCCAGGAATCGGATGGTTCACATTCTTTGAGAGTCTGGATGTCTGATTGTAGCTGCTGGATTTTATTTTTCACTATCCTAGATTGGTTGTTGTAGAAACAGCATTCTTCTTGGAGGAACAGACAAAGACCACCTTCTTTAGCTGTAAGGACATCTAGTCCCCATTGGTTCTGAAACAACACTGCTGCCAAAGAATTGGTCTGTTTCTGGATGGTGAGCATGGTTTCAGGCATTCTTGAAAACCACTGCTAAGCTTGAAAGTGAACTTATCATATTGGGTTACTGAAGTAGTTATCCCTGCAATTCCAGTACCAATAACTATGGCTATTCCCACAACGACCAGTAGTGGCACAACCTGAACTGCCCTCTTATGTTGGGCAGGTATCATACAACTGGGATTGGTAGGGTCTCATTTCCCTGTATTACTCCTACTTCATGGAAAAGGAATACCAGCACACAAACTCCTGACCAGCTGGCAGGTAGGCGATGATATACCTGAGTGCCACAAATAATTGACATGTTTTGAACTGCAAGGCATTGTGGCAGAGATAAGGTATCAAAGGTTGTGGTTCTATTGAAGTCTAGGGAGCTTAGCCTTCCTACAGAATGTGTCCCGGAGGTCTTAAAACAGTTTGCCATGCCAATGAGAGGGTTAGAGAAAATGTATGGAGTCGTGGCAACATTGGAGTCAGGACAGCTGATAAAAGGTGAGGTAAGGTTATTTGGCAGTATCACTGGAGAGGTTGTAAATGGCAATTATGAGCTAGTTCCAAGAGGTACACATAGCCAGCAATCTTTAAAGCAACCAGATCAGGTGACATTAAGGAGTTATAAGACAAGGTCAAGATCTGAAGCAGAAGGTGAAATGACAAGTTAGTGCCATTTATGAGGTAGGATGTCAAGGAGGTAAGGACCTTGGAGAAGTGTTTGATTACTTCTCCTACTTTTCCTGTATCTAGAGGTGGAGCAATTGAGACATATTTTCTCTGAATGCAGATAGTACTTACTGGGGACATGGCATGATTTTTACAGTAGAGCTTACCAACAACTCCTGTCTCCCACATGGGATTCCGTAGGTCTTGTGTGTAGAAAAACAGTGTCTTGCATTGTTGATAGAAGAAGTGATTGGTTCATGATCCTAGCATATGTATCTGGCAAGACCAATATGGGCAGCCCCCATATTCATCTGGCCATTTTTTACAATTATCTTTTGTCTGGTCAAAGAAAAAGCAAGCAAAGAGATCATAATATTTAGATGGGATAACAGATAAAGGGATGACAGCAATTTGGATCGGCTCCTGGCATCCAATTATGGAGCAATTTCCTGACCCTGTTTGGAAAAAGTGATTGTTATCAGTGGAGGTTTCTTGAATGTCAAATCTCCAGATGTAAGGAATACCCTGGATGGAAACGAACAGCAGAGGGGAGATGAGAAGCCTATGTCTAATCCAGTGGGGTCAAGCACAGCTGCTGTAGTGGAGTTTCATTTTCTGGGATTGGGGACAAGGTGGGTGGTCTTGATATCTTCTGGAGCTTAAGAAAGCAGTCCTGTTAGGGTCAATGTGTAGTAAGATGACTCATTTTTAGGTGGAGGGGTGAAAGGTTTGAGATGAGACAGGTGGACCCTGTCTCTCCAGTTTAGCAGCTATAGGAGTCATGAGAATTACCTTGAAAAGGCCCTGACATTTAGGAGAGAGAGAGGTGAGGGCCTATGGTCTGAAGGTGTATAGAAGAACTTGGTCTCCAATGTTAACAGGCAGTGGACAGGGGACAGTGTATGGCTGTGGTAGATGGTGGTCAGCAAAGTTCTACAGGAGAGAGTGGAGCTGGCAAAGTAATGAGGTCAGTAGATAATCAGGGAGGGGAAAGCATTTAGGTGAAAGACTAGGAGTTAGGACCGGACATCCATACATGAGTTCGAAAGGTGAGATGAGGAGAGGTGACTTGGGGAGAGCTCATAGCCTGAAATGAGCCAGAGGTAGGAGTTTTACCCAATTGAGGTGAATTCCTGTGACAGTTTGACAAGAGTAGTTTTTAAAAAGTGGTTAGTTCTTTCTAACTTACCTGAAGACGAGGTGGTAGGGAATATGAAAATGCAGGGGATGTCTAGGTCTTTAGATAGAGTCTGAGAAATTTGGAAAGTGAATTCAGGGAGCACCGGAGAGGGGTGCCCTCCCAGGAGCCTGGAAAGGCCATCAGTGGGGTTAAGGGGAACAACAACTCTCACCCAGACCCACCCAGATCTGCCGGGATCCAGGGCCTGAGAACACGGGGACAGAAAACTGTGAACCTTCCAGTTTACACTGGTGCCTAGGGACCTCTGCCTGGGCCAGTAGGAGACCTTAGCTAACAAGCACCATAGAAAGGTAACCTCCCAGGAGCTTGGAAGGGCCGTGAGTGGGGTTGAGGGGAGCAGCACCTCTCACCCAGACCCACCCGGATCTGCCGGGATCCGGGGCATGAGAACCCGGGGACAGAAAAATTGTGAACTTTCCAGTTTACACCTGTGCCTGGGGACCTCAGCCTAGGCCACAAGGCTCCACGTGAACAGGGAATCCCAGAAGTGCTGACACACCTTTGAGCACAGGCAAAACTACCACTTCTGGATCAAGAGAGACCTTTACAGAACCTTTGGGGCATAGGAACCAAGGGACAGCTGGGGAAAAGATCCTTCTGATTCCATTTTGCACCCCAGAGCAGACCCTGAGGGACAGCTCTCCAAACCCAAACACCTCTCAGAGAGAGCTGGTCTTCAAGGAGTACTGACACAGAGGCCTGCAGGAGGGGCAAGCCACAACCAGACAGAGTAAGATCAGCTAACATCAGAGTCAACAAGATGGAAAAAGGCAAGGGTAAGAACATAAAGAACAGAAACCAAGAGTACTCCACACCCTCAGAA
>CM052700.1:80624509-80642109 GCA_028551405.1 Uromys caudimaculatus
AGTTGACACTGTTGCTCCCTCCATGGGGCTGCAAACTCCCTCAGCTCCTTCAGTCCCTTCTCCAACTCCTTCATCTGGGACCTCACACTCAGTCCAACAGTTACCTTGAAGTGAAACTTGGGTATTCTGAACTTTTGGGCTAATATCCACTTATCAGTGAGTACATACTGTGTTTGTTCTTTTGTGACTGAGTTACCTCGCTCAGGATGATATTTTCAAGTTCCATCCTTCTGCCTGCGAATTTCATGAAGTCATTGTTTTTAATAGCTGAGTAGTGTTCCATTGTGTAAATGTACCACATTTTCTGTATCCATTCTTCTGATGAGGGACACTGGGTTGCTTCCAGATTCTGGCTATTATAAATATGGCTGCTATGAACATAGTGGAGCATGTGTCTTTATTATATGCTGGAGAATCTTCTGGGTATATGCCCAGGAGTGGTATAGCTGGATCCTCAGGTAGTACTATGTCCATTTTTCTGAGGATCCACCGCACTGATTTCCAGAGTGGTTTGTAGCTTGCAATCACACCAGCAATGGAGGAGCGTTCCTCTTTCTCCACATCCTCAACAGCATCTGCTGTCTCCTGAGTTTTTGATCTTAGCCATTCTGACTGGTGTGAGGTGGAATCTCAGATTTGTTTTGATTTGCATTTCTCTGATGACTAAGGATGTTGAACATTTCTTTAGGTGCTTCTCAGTCCTACCAATTAACTCAGTTGAGAATTCTCTGTTTAGCTCTGTTCCCCATTTTTTGATTGGGTTATTTGGATATTTGGAGTCTAAATTCTTGAGTTCTTTGTATACATTTAATATTAGCCCTCTATTGGACATAAGATCGCTAAAGATCTTTTCCCAATCTGTTGCTTGCCATTTTGTCCTATTGACAGTGTCCTTTGCCTTACAGAAGCTTTGAAATGTTGTGAGGTCCCATTTGTCGATTCTTGATCTTAGAGCATAAACCATTGGTGTTCTGTTCAGGAACTTTTCCCCTGTACCCAGGTGTTTGAGACTTTTCCCCACTTTCTCTTCTATTTGATTCAGTGTATCTGGTTTTAGGTGGAGGTCCTTGATCCACTTGGATTTGAGCTTTTTACAGGGAGATAGGAATGGATCAATTTGCATTCTTCTACATGTAGACCACAAGTTGAACCAGCACCTCTTTTTGAAAATGCTGTCTTTTTACCACTGGATGTTTTAGCTCCTTTGTCAAAAATCAAGTGACTGTAGGTGTGTGGGTACATTTCTGGGTCTTCAATTCTATGCCATTGATCTACCTGCATGTCGCTGTACCAATATCATGCAGTTTTTATCACTATTGTTCTGTAGTACAGCTTGAGGTCAGGATGCTGATTCCCCCAGAAGTTCTTTTGTTGTTGAGAATAGTTTTTGCTATCCGGTTTTTTGTTGTTGTTGTTGTTGTTATTCCAAATGAATTTGAGAATTGCTCTTTCTAAATCTATGAAGAATTGAGTTGGGATTTTGATCAGGATTGCATGGAATATGTAGATTGCTTTTGGCAGGATGGCCATTTTTACAATATTAATCCTGCCAATCCATGAGCATGGGAGATCTTTCCATCTTCTGAGGAAACATCTTCATGTTCTTTCTACAGAGACTTGAAGTTCTTTCACTTGTTTGGTTAGAGTCACACCAAGATACTTGAAATTGTTTGTGGCAATTGTGAAGGGTGTCATTTCCATAATTTCTTTCTCAGCCTGTTTATCCTTTGAGTATAGGAAGGCTACTGATTTCTTTGAGTTAATTTTATATCTGGCCACTTTGCTGAAGTTGTTTATCAGCTGCAGCAATTCTCTGGTAAAGTTTTTCAGGTCACTTAATTATATGATCATATCATCTAAAATTAGTGATATTTTGATTTCTTCCTTTCCAATTTGTATCCCTTTGACATCCTTTTGTTTTCTAATTGCTCTAGCTAGACCTTCAATCACTATATTGAATAGATAGGAAGACAGAGGGCAGCCTTGTCTAGTCACTGATTTTAGAGGGATTGCTTCGAGTTTCTCTCCGTTTAGTTTGATGTTGGCTACAGGTTTGCTGTATATTGCTTTTAATGTTTAGGTATGGGCCTTGAATTCCTGATCTTTCCAAGACTTTTATCATGAAGGGATGTTGAATTTTGTCAAATGCTTTTTCAGCATCTAATGAAATGACTATGTGGTTTTTTTCTTTGAGTTTGTTTATATAGTGGATTACATTGATGGATTTCCGGGTATTGAGCCATCCCTGCATGCCTGGGATGATGTCTACTTGATCATGATAAATGATCATTTTGATGTGTTATTGGATTCAGTTTGTGAGAATTTTATTGAGTATTTTTGTATCGATATTCATAAGGGAATTTGGTCTGAAGTTTTCTTTCTTTGTTGGGTCTTTGTGAGGTTTTGGTATCAGTGTAACTGTGGCCTCATAGAAAGAATTGGGTAGTATTCCTTTTGTTTCTATTTTGTGGAATAATTTGAAGAGCATTGGTATTAGGTCTTCTTTGAAGGTCTGATAGAATTCTGCAGTGAACCCATCTGGACCTGGACTTTTTTTGGTTGGGAGACTTTTAATGACTGCCTCTATTTCCTTAGGCATTATGGGACTGTTTAGATGGTTTATCTGACTTAACTTTGGTATTTGGTATCTGTCTAGAAAATTGTCCATTTAATTCAGATTTCCAGTTTTGTTGAGTATAGGCTTTTGTAGTAGGATCTGCTGATTTTTTGAATTTCCTTAGAATCTGTTGTCATGTCTCCCATTTCATTTCTAATTTTGTTAATTTGGATTCTGTCTCTGTGCCCTCTGGTTAGTCTAGCTAAGGGTATATCTATCTTGTAGATTTTCTCAAAGAAGTAGCTCCTGGTTTTGTTGATTCTTTATATAGTTCTTTTTGTTTCTACTTGGTTGATTTCAGCCCTGATTTTGATTATTTCCAGCCTTCTACTCCTCTTGGATTTATTAGCTTCTTTTTGTTCTAGAGCTTTCAGGTGTGCTGTTAAGCTGCTAGTGTATGCTCTCTCCAGTTTCTTTTTGGAGACACTCAAAGCTATGAGTTTTCCTCTTAACACTGCTTTCATTGTATCCCATAAGTTTTGGTATGCTTTACTTTCATTTTCATTAAATTCTAGGAAGTCTTTGATTTCTTTCTTTATTTCTTCTTTGAACAAGTGTTCATTGAGTAGAGCGTTGTTCTGCTTCCATGTGTATGTGGGCTTTCTTTTGGTTTTGTTGCCATTGAAGACTAGCCGTAATCTGTAGTGATCTGATAGGAGGCATGGGATTATTTCAATCTTCTTATATCTGTTGAGATGTGTTTTTTGACCAATGGCATGGTCAATTTTTGAGAAAGTGCAATGAGTTGCTGAGAAGAAGGTATATTCTTTTGATTTAGGATGAAATGTTCTATAGATACCTTTTAAATCCATTGGGTCTATAACTTCAGTTAGTTTCACTGTGTCTCTGTTTAGTTTGTGTTTCCAAGAACTGTCCATTGATGATAATGGGGTGTTGAAGTCCCCTACTATTCTTTTGTGAGGTGCAATGTGTGCTTTGAGCTTTAGTAAAGTTTCTTTTATGAATGTAGGTACCCTTGCATTTGGAGTTTAGATGTTCAGAATTGAGAGTTCTTCTTGGTAGATTTTTCCTTTGATGAGTTATGAAGTGTCCTTCCTTATCTTTTCTGATGACTTTAGGTGAAAGTCGTTTTTATCCGATATTAGAATAGGTATTCCAGGCTGTTTCTTGGGTCCATTTGCCTGGAAAATTGTTTTCCAGCCCTTTACTATGAGGTAGAGTTTGTCTTTATCATGGAGGTGCATTTCCTGAATGCAGCAAAATACTGGCTCCACTTTATGGATCCAGTCTGTCAGTCTATGTCTTTTTATTGGGGAATTGAGTCCATTGATGTTAAGAGATATTAAGAAATAGTGATTCCTGCTTCCTGTTAATTTCGATGTTATTTTTATGTTTGTGTGGCTATCTTCTTTTGAGTTTGCTGAAAGAGTACTTTCTTGCTTTTTCTAGGGTGTGGTTTCCCTCCTTGAGTTGACTTTTTCCATCTATTATCCTTTGTAGGGCTGGGTTTGTGGAAAGATATCGTGCAAATTTGGTTTTGTCATAGAATATTTTGGTTTCACCATCTATGGTAATTGAGCATTTTGCTGGGTATAGCAACCTGGACTGGCATTTGTGTTCTCTTAGGGTCTGTATGATTTCTGCCCAGTATCTTCTAGCTTTCATAGTTTCTGGTGAGACATCTGGTGTAATTCTGATAGGTCTGCTTTCATTTGTTACTTGACCTTTTTCCCTTACTGCTTTTAATATTCTTTCCTTGTTTTGTGTATTTAGTGTTTTCACTATAATGTGAAGGGAGGAATTTCTTTTCTGTTCCAATCTATTTGGAGTTCGGTAGGCTTCTTGTATATTTATGTTCATCTCTTTCTTTAGGTTAGGGAAGTTTTCTTTTATAATTTTATTGAAGATATTTACTGGTCCTTTAAATTGGGAATCTTCACTCTCTTCTATACCTATTATCCTTAGGTTCTGTCTTCTCATTGTTTCCTAGATTTCATGGATGTTTTGGGTTAGGAGCTTTTCGCAGTTTGCATTTTCTTTGATTGTTGTTTCAACGTTTTCTATGGTATCTTCTGCACCTGAGATTCTCTCTTCTATCTCTTGTATTCTGTTGGTGATGTTTGCATCAATGACTCCTGATCTCTTTCCTAGGTTTTCTAACTCCAGGATTGTCTCCCTTTGTGGTTTCTTTGTTGTTTTTATTTCTATTTTTAGTTCCTGAATGGTTTTGTTCATTTTCTTTGTCTGTTTGATTGTGTTTTCCTGTAATTCTGCCTGTTTGATTGTGTTTTCCTGTAATTCTTTAATGGGTTTTTGTATTTCCTCTTTAAGGGCTTCTAGTTGTTTACCTGTGTTCTCTTGTATTTCTTTAAGGAATTATTTCTTTCTTTCTTAAAGTCTTCTATTATCATCATGAGAAATGATTTTAAATCTGAGTCTTGCTTTTCTGGTGTGGTAGGGTATCCAGGGCTTGCTGTGGTGGGTGGGAGAGCTGGATTCTGATGATGCCAAGTAGCCTTGGTTTCTGTTCCTTATGTTCTTGCCCTTGCCTTTCACCATCTGGTTAACTCTGGTGTTGTCTGGTCTTACTGTCTCTGGCTGTGGCTTGTTCCTCCTGCAAGCCTCTGTGTCAATACTCCTTGAAGACCAGCTCTTTATGAGAGGAATTTGGGTTTTGAGAGCTGTGGCACAGGGTCAGCTCTGGGGTGCAGACAGAAACCAGAAGGATGCTGTCCCAAGCTGTCCCTTGGTTCCTGTGTCCTGGTGGTCTGCAAGGGTCCCTCTTGATCCTGTGAATTTGAACAGAAGTGGTGGCCTTGCCTGTGCTTGAAAGTGTGTTGGCACTGCTGGGATACCAGCTCTTTCCAGGCACTATTTGAGTATGGAGCCCTGTGTCATAGGATCAGCTCCCTGGCCACTGAAAGAAACAAGAAGACCTATCCCCAGTCACTATATACTGGGATTCCAGGTGGGTCCCTCTGAGCAGAAAGGCTTGTCCACACTCCTGGGAGTCTAGCTTTCTCCCTGCACTATTTGGCTATGGGCTCTGGCACAGGCTCAGGTCCCCAGCCACAGATGGAAACAGGAAGGCTCCTGTCCCAAGCTTTTCCTCAGTCCCTGTGTCCCCAGGGCCTGGAAGACTCTTTTTATCCTGGTGTTATTTGGCTATGGAGCCCTGGTGGCCCAGGCAGGGGTCTCCCCCCACAGATGGAAACCGGAAGGCTACTGGTCCTGGCTTTTCCTCAGTCCTTGTGTCCCAAGGATCCTGGGTATGTCCTGCTGAGCAGTGGTGCTCCTCTTAGCCCCACTCATGGGTTTTCCACACTCCTAGGAGGGTAACTTTCTCCTGGCGCTATTTGGCTAAGGAGCCCTGGTCGCCCAGGCAGAGGTCTCTATAAACAACTTCTTGAAATAAAGACATGATTGCCATTCCTTTAACTGGCATGACAGAACCATTCGTAGTTAGGGTTACAGGTGGGACATAGTCCAATCTTTGAAGACCATATTTTTAATCATAAACAGGAATGAACCGTTTTGTATTTACTCTAAGATGACTTTCAGCCTAAGGTTGAAGCGGGTTGGTTCTTCAGTATTACCATCCCTGATTTCCAATTTTACTCTAAAGCTATAGTAGGGAAAAATGCATGGCCTTGGAACAAAAACAGATACATTGGTTACTGGAATTGATGACCCAGAGAAGTCTATATATCAATGAATACTTGATTTTTGTTGAACTGAGAAATGCACAATGGAAAACAAGATGGTATCTTCAACAAATGGTAATGGTCAAACTGAATGTGCAAATATATCTGTATTTATCACAATACACAAAAGTCAACTATAAATGGATGAAAGCCCTCCATATAAGGCCAGGTACACAGAAGATAATAGAAAAAAATTTGGTAATATCCATGAACTCATGGTTCCTGGAAAAGCACTTTCTGAATAGAATACTGCTTACAGAGGCACAAAGAAGAGCGATTAATAAATGGGATCTCAAACTTCAACATGGAAAAACACATATTCATTCAGACAAGTAAGACAGAATGGGATAAGATGATTTGACCACCTGCATGACTGTTATAGGGCTTGTCTTGGGTTTTTATAGAGATTTTGAAAATGCAAACACAGAATGTAAGAGGAAATCAGACCATTGAATGCATGAGGAGCCCCAATAGATGAATGGGTAAAAGAGAAAACTGGTATTGGTTCTCAAGAGAATATTGCCAACATCCTGGGGCAATTAATAGGTAGAAGTTTCCAGAATCAAAATGACAGATGCATTAATTGTGGTGAATTTGGTTATTTCCACAGAAATTCTAAGGCTAGTAGATTCAGAGCTCAAAATAGCAGGCATATTGACTGTGGAGAGTATGGTATTCTCAGAAGAAAACAAGCAGGTTTTTGCTGCAATGAAGCACAAAGGCTTCCAGGATATTTGTAGGCACTGTGGAAAGGGCAAACATTGGTCAAAGGATTACAGGTCCAAGAGAGACATACAAGGTAACATCTTGCTACTGGGAAATGAACAGAGGGGCCTGTCAGCTCGAGGTCCTGCATCAAACAATATGAGTCATTTTTCTTTGGTCAGTCAGAAGATACCAAGTGTTCAAGAAAATCAAAACTAAGTATTTCTGATTTTATACATGCTACAGAAGAAAGTGCAGATTGGTTTCATGGACCTATACCTTTAGGGACAGTAGGAAAAATCTTGGGATGAAGGGGATTAACATCTCAAAAATGTAGTGTGTATCTAGATACAGTAGATCAGGATAGAAAGGAAGAAATAAAAATCACAGCATATGAGAAAAAAAAGATGAAAATTGATGTAGGGGATACAATTGCTGAGCTATTATTGTTTCTTTATGTCAAGGGCAAGACTGCTCAAGTAGAAAAAACCCAAGGCTTTTGCGAATATTAGAAAACATGTGTTCTAGGAAACAATGATTAATGATCAGAGACCAAAATTAATGGTAGAAGCATAGTACCTGAAGTTAGTATACTTTCCCAAAGTCTTGGATTCCCGATTGGCTACTTCACAAGTTTTACATACAGTTTTTTTTGGAACTGATAAATTATCATGAATAAGACAAAGTACATGATAGATGAACTATATGGAACCAGAAGAGCAAACAGGGAAGTTAAGACTTTATGTGGCAGACATAGACATACATTTATGGGGAAGGGATCCTTTACAACAATGGGGTACTCAAAATAATATTCCTGAGATTCCAAGGGCAGTAAATGAGAAAATTAGGGTTGATATGATAAATGATCCTAGAGAAGGTATTGATATGGGTAATTTATAACAATCATATGCTGTCCCCATTGTACAAATACAAGATATCATAGGGATTGAGTTTATAAATTTGTAAAAGGGGTCACTGCTGACATACCAACAGCCTTGCCCCTAAAATGGTTATTAAACCTATATGGTGACAGCAGTGGCCCATAACAAATGAAAAATTGCAGGCACTTGAACAACTGGTAAAAGAGCAGCTGTAGGCTCAACATAAAAAAGAGTCTACCAGCCCATAGAATTTTTCTGTGTTTGTTGTAAAAATAAGAAACCAGGAAAATGGAGTGTGATCATGAATTTAAGAGAAGTTAGTAGAGTAATTCAACCAATGCTTTCTTTACAGCCTGGACTTTCTTTACCTAATTTGTTACCAAGATTCTGGCCTATAATAATAATCAACTTGAAAGATTACATTTTTTTTTTTTTTTTTTTTTTTACAATACCCTTGCATAAGAAGGATAGGGAAAGATTTGCTTTCTCAGTCCCTACTCTGAACAATAATTGCCCAATAAAAAGATACCATTAGAAGGTAATTCTACAGGGAATGTTAAATTGTCAAACTTTATATCAGTATTTTGTGCAACAACCGTTAGAAATAATTGTTAAGCAATTTCCGCAATTTATCATTTATCATTATATAGATGATATTTCATTGGCTGATGCTGACAAAGATGTTATGTTTAAGGAAATACCAAGAATTCTGCCATGTTGGGAGTCCTGAAAAAAAATACAAAGAGGAGATTCACTTAATTAATTGGGTTTTAAAATCAGTTAACAAATATTTGACCACAAAATGTACATATCAGTAGGGACCACTTATAAACTCTTAACAATTTTCAAAAATTAATGGGAGATTTTAACTGGCTGAAGACTAAAATTGTATTAAGTCCATATGAGTTAAGTAATGCGTTTCAATCAATACAAAGAGATTCAAATTTATACGTCCAATGTATCTAACAACTGAAGCAGTAATAGTGCAATTCTTGTAGAACAAAGACTGCAAGATGTGTATTTAGATAGTGTTGATTCTAAACTTGACTGTATTTTGGTTATTTTGCCTTCAACTCATTCTCCTTTTGAGCTCATTATGCACAGGGAAGATATTATTATGGAATGGATTTTCTTAGTTCATATACAAATTTAAAAATTGACAACATATAGAAAGGTTTTCTGAATTAATTATAAAAGGAAGAATAAATCTAAAGAAAAGATTTCTGAATTAATTATAAAAGGTAGAATAAGTCTATGTCAATTGTCAGAACAGATCCAGACAAAATTGTAGTACTTCTTACTAATGCTGAAAGTATGTCATTATGGTTTATCAGTGAAGAAAGGCAAAGGACTTCTAGTAACTCTTTGGTAGAAATTCATAACAGATGTCTGCAAAACAAACTTATATAATTTATAAAAAGAACTAAATGGATTCTTCCACATATAGTAAAGATAATGCCAATTCCAGAGGCACCAACATTCTATACAGACGCAGTCAAGATGTGTATAGCAGGATAGAAGTCAGACAAAATAAGGGAGGTGATCAAAAGTCTATATACCTCAGTACAATAATCAGAATTATATGTAATCCTATGGCATTATTATTTTATCCTGAATAAGTTAATTACTGATTTTTAAATGCAGAAAGTTGTTCTACATATAGAAGCTGATGAATTTTTTTCTGATTATTCAGAATTAACTTTGT
The DNA here is from genome assembly GCA_028551405.1 of Uromys caudimaculatus. Taxonomy (NCBI): domain Eukaryota; kingdom Metazoa; phylum Chordata; class Mammalia; order Rodentia; family Muridae; genus Uromys; species Uromys caudimaculatus. Next base: position 80,634,083 of record CM052700.1, read on the forward strand.
AATTTGTACAATTTCAACATGCTATCAGAAGTAGAAACTATCCATTATATTTTACTCATATTCAGTCTCATACAGGTTTACCAGGTCCATTAGCACAAGGAATGAGTAAACTGACCAATTACTAATGTGAAATGTTAGAAGCCTCTACATTTCTTAAGAAACATCGTGTTAATAGAAAAGGTTTAAAGGAAAAAAATTCTTTTTTTTAAATTTTAAATTTTTTTATTGGATATTTTCTTTATTTACATTTCAAATGTTATCCCCTTTCCTGGTTCCCCCTCCCAGAAACTCCCTATCCCATCCTCCCAAAAATTCTATCACTTGGGAAGAAGCCACAAGAATAATAAAAAAAAAACATTCTACATGTTCTCTGTACAACTAAAGTCTGTTACCTGCTGGTTGCAACCCTACAGGTACCAAAATAAACAATATCTGGCAGGTAGATGTTTTTCATTTTGTAGAATCCGGAAAACAAAGGACTATACACCATACCTTTGATTTGTACTCAGGGCTTCAATGGGTGAGTGCTTTAAGATTTGAATGGCTAATTGTGTAATTTCACATATTGGAAATATGGCAATTATGGGGATACTGCACAAATTAAGATTGATAATGCTCCCACATATGTATTCAATAAGATGAAGCAATTCTTTTCCACAATCCGAGGATATATAATTAAGATAGCCTTAGAAGTTGGCAGTGTTGATGAAAGAAACAGCTCTTATCTCAAAAGTCCCTAATGCCTAAGAATACAGATAGAAATTACTCCAAAATTCTCTCTTCCAATGTGGAAGCAGTTTTATAACCTTTTTATATTTTTAAATAACAAAAAAAACCTATCAGTCAAGGCAAATTTAAAATGCATTGGTAGCCATATTAGAGCAGTGGATACATTAAGAAAGGGGAAGCTTGTTTATAGTCCCAATATGTTATCTGATGCCATGCTCAGCTCTCAGATTGGTGATGGCTAGTGTTCTGCTAATTTAATAGCTTCTAATAGCTTTATTTATTATCACAAGATTTTAATTTAAATTGATGGCGTCTAAAATGTTTTTCTATATAGAATCATGAAATGCTTGTTTAGATACAGTGTTGGTCAAGGAATGTTTGTTTCAGAGGCTAAAATTGTCCCCAGATAATGTTATAAATCTCTCTGATCTTAGAAAATCTCTTCACACTACTGAAATTCCACTATGCCCACAAGCCTCTGCAAACACAGACTCCTTCCAAGGGTTTTTAGTTCACAGCAAGACACAACCTCTTTTCAAGAATTGTCATTCACAGCAGAATCCCCACATTCATATCCTCACCTACTGTGTGAGGGCTATTATGGTTGGAAAGCACAAATGGAGGGCATTGGAGTTGCTCTTTTCAAGGAAAATAGGGAACACCAAACAATATCACATTCCTAGAGGGATTACAGAAGTCTATGCCACCCTAAAGGTTAAAAATATTCAGAAGTAATCATTTGTACCACATCTCTCTGTATTCTTTGGCCTGTATAGAAAGCAGATGGAGAAGTCCATGATGGAGCACTCAATCACGCAAAATGACTGCTGACTATGATGAATCTAGTGAGAAAGTGATGTAAATGATATTTTAAAATATTATTTATGAACTATATTAGTTACTACTATGACTCAGTCAGCCCGGCAATAATAGAGACAGCATCCTATGGATTTTAAAATAAGCTTTAGCTAATTATTGGGTAAATTTCCCCTAATCCATTTTCTCTAAGGTAGACTATTAATTCCCCAGCTATTCTTACCAAGTACTTTCTCTTTGGATGTCATTTCTGCTCTGTCAGTCTGTGCTGAGAGGGCATTTCACTGTGCCATGTGCTCTTGGTCCATCAGACCTAATAGAGACCTTCTGTACTCTCTGTCTTCTTTCTCGTCTCTCCTTCTCCACTCTCATTCTTGTTCAGTCTCACCCCTTTTCTCTCTCTGGTCCCTACCTGCAATCTCCAAACAGTTAACTTAAATCTTGCCAACCTCTCTATTCTCTACAATAATTGGTTGTAGCCACTTTCATTTAACCAATATCTTTAAGTTGGGAAGTTAAGTTAACATGACAAAGGCTTGTACTGCTCCTCAAGGGAAAATAGATCTTGGGTTGAAGAATTTAGCACATGTATATACAACAGAGCCAGAACAAACACCAACAGTGTGACTCCAATTGCACATGTTATACCAGATTTAAATTCTTTTCTAGAGCAGATAAACCTAACTCTGATATCTGTAAGCAGATAGTGACCTCACAAATGCGCTTTGAAAATATTTGTTCATCAATAAAAGAACTTCTGGAGGAAACACTATCTTTGACCTCAAGGTGTACTACAGAGCAAGAGTGACAAAAACTGCATGGTATTGGTTCCCACAAATAAAGCCACGTGCCTTTGGAAACTTAATTTTTTATAAAGAAGCCAAAACCATAAAATTGAAAAAAGAAAACATCTTCAACAAATGGTGCTGGTCTAACTAGATGTCTCCATGTAAATGAATGCAAATAGAACCATATTTATTACCCTGCACAAAACTCAAACCCAAGTGGATCAAAGATCTCAAGATAAAACTAGATACACTAAATCTAACAGAAGAGAAACTGGGAAATAGCTTTGAACACTTTGGCACAGGAGACAATTTCCTGAAGAAAACAACAATGGCTCAGGCTCTATGATCAACAATTGATAAATGGAACCTCAGGAAACTGCAAAACTTCTATAAGGCAAAGGACACAATAAATATGACAAAAGGCAGTCTACATATTGGGAAATCATCTCCATCTGACAGAGAGCTTATTTCCAAATTTACAAAATACTCAAGAAGTCAACAACCCAAACAACACAATTAAAAAATGGGCTATAGAGCTACAGAGAATTCTCAACAAAGGAAACTTGAATGCCTGAGAAGCACTTAAGAAATGTTCATAGTTCTTAGTCACAAGGGACATGCATATTAAATAACTCACAGGTATCATTTTTTGTTTAAAATATTTATTTTTAAATTTACATTCCAGCTGTTGTACCCCTTAGTCTCCCCTATCACAGTTCCTCATTCAATTCCTCTTTTACTTTGCCTCTGAAGGGATGCTCTCTCCCCCACAAGAACCGTCCCATTCCCTCAGGCCTCAAGGCTCTCAAGGATTCATCACATCTCTCACTGAAGCCAGAAGAGGTAGACCTCTGCCAGGAGCCTGGGACCAGCCTGTGTATGGTATATGCTCCTGGTTGGTGGCTCAGTCCCTGGGAGCTCTTTGAGGTCTAGGTTAGTTCAGACTGCTGGCTTTCCTATGGGGCGAGGAAAATGGGGGTCACACTCCTTTTCTCAGCTTCTTCAATTCTTCCCCTAATTCAACCAAAAGTGTCCCCGACTACAGTCCAATTGTTGGGTGTAAGTATCTGCTCTGTGTCACTCAGCTGCTGGTAGGGTCTCTCTGAGGACAGCCATGCCAGGCTCCTGTCTATAACCACATCATAGCTTAGTAGTATCAGGCCTTGGTTCCCTCCCACACCAAAAGATGGATCCAAAGTTGGGCCAGTCACTGTACCTCCTTTCCTTCAGTCTCTTTTCAATTTTCATACCAGCAGTTCTTTTAGACAGGAACAATTCTGAGTCAGGAATTTTGACTGTGGGTTAGTAACCATGTCCCTCAACCTGAGGCCCTGCCTATCTACTAGATGCAGATTTTTCGAGTTCTCTTTCCCCAGTGTTGGTCATTTTGGCTAAGGTCCTATCAAATGAGTCCTGAGAGTATCTCACCTCCCTGGTCTCTGGTACTTTCTAGAGTGTTTCCCACTCCCCACTCCCCAAGGCTTATTTCCATTTAATCTCTTGAATCTCTAGGCTTCTCTCCTGTCCCCTCCCCCTATATCTGATCCTGTTTTCTTTTTCCTCTCTCCCTCTCCTCTCCCACTTAGTTCCCTCCTTTCTCCTGCCTCCTGTGATTATTTCATTCTTCCATCTGTGTGGTTGAAGACTTCTCACTTGGGCATTCTGCTTGTTACACTTCTTACGGTCTGTAGGTTGTATCCGAAGTATTATGTTTTATTTTAGCTAATATCTATTTATCATCAGTGTCTTTTGGTTATGAGTTGCATCACTCAGGATGATATTTTCTAGTTCCATCCATTTGCCAGAAAAATTTATAAAGTCCCATTGTGTTAATGAACCACATTTTCTGTATCCATTTTTCAGTTGAGGGACATCTGGATATTTTCCAGCTTCTGACTATAACACATAAGGCTACTATGAACATGGTGGAGCATGTGTCCTTGTGGTATGGTTGGACATCTTTTGGCTTTATGCCCATAGTGGTATAGCTGAGTCTTCAGGTAGAACTATTTCCAATTTTCTGAAGACATGCCAGATTGATTTCACAACTGTTTTTACTGGTCTTGCAATCCCACCAACAGTGGAGGAGTGTTGCTCTCTTTCTATATGCTTGCTAGCATCTGCTGTCACTTGAGTTTTTGATCTTAGCCATAATGGTTGGTGTGAGGTGGAATCTCAGGGTCGTTTTGATTTGCATTTCTCAGATTACCGAGTACTTTGAATATTTCTTTAACTGCTTCACAGCCATTCAAGATTCTTCTGTTGTGAATTCCATATAGCTCTGTACCCCATTTTTAATGAGTTGATTTGGGAGTTCAGAGGTTGACTCCTTGAATTCTTTATATATTTTGGATATTAGTCCTCTGTCGGATGCAGAGTTCGTGAAGATTTTCCCATCTGTAGGTTGCCGATTTGTCCTATTGATTGTGTCCTATTGACAGAAGCTTTTCAGTTTCATGAGGTCCCATTTCTCATTTTTTTTTTTGTCTTAGAGCCTGAGGAATTGGTTTTCAGTTCATGACATTTTACCTGTGCCTACAAGGCTCTTTCCTATTTTCTCTTCTATTAGATTCAGTGTATTTTGTTTTATGTTGAGTTTCTTAATCCACTTGGATGTGAGCTTTGTGCAAGGTAATAAATATGGATCTATTTTCATTCTCCTACATACATACAACCAGTTAGACCAGCACTTTTTTTACTCTATGTTTTTGGCTACTTTGTCAATGATCAATTATTCATAGGTATATAGGTTTACTTCTGGGACTTTGGTCCTATTGCATGGTTTGACCTGTCTCTGCAAAATACCTTGTGGTTTTCATTGCTATTTCTTTGTAGTACAACTGAAGGTCAGGGATAGTGATTCCCCCAAAAGTTCTTGTATTGTTGAGAATTGTTTCCATTATCCTGGGTTTATGTTTTTTCATATGAAGTTGATATTACTCTTTCATATCTGTGAAGAATTGTTTTGGAATTTTGATTGGGATTGCATTGAATCTACAGACTGCTTTTTTAATAAGATGACCATTTTCACTGTGTTACTCCTACTTATCTATGAGCATGGGAGAACTTCCAATCTTTGGATGTCTTCTTCAATTTCTTTTTACAGAGATTTGAAGTTCTTGTCACACAGATATTTTACTTGCTTGATAAGAGTTACACCAAGATATTTTATACTGTTTGTGAGGAGTGTTGTTTCCCTAATTTTTTCTGAGTCCATTTATCATTTGTATAAAGGAAGACTACTGATTTGTTTGAAATATTTTATTATCCTGCCACTTTGCTGAAGTTGTTTATCAGCTGCAGGAGTTCTCTGGTGGAATTTTGGGGGTTGCTTAGGTACACCATCGTATCATCTGCAAATAATGATACTTTGTCTTCTTCGTTTTCAATTTGTATCCCTTTGACATCTGCTTGGTGTCTAATTGTGCTAGCTAGACCTTTAAGTACAATATTGAATAGATAAGGAGAGAATGGGCAACCTTGTCTTGTCTTGGATTTTAGTGGATTGTTTTGAGTTTCTTTCTACTTAATTTGATGTTGGCTGTTTTACATTAAGTAAAATCTATGTTTTTAAAAAATGGCTACAACTGATACCTTCATGCCTGTAAGCATCTGTTGAATGCTTATTATATAGTATGGCACAAAAGTAATATTCTAAGCAAAGAGTTCCATAATCCTTTATTACAGAATGTCCTGCTTCCTTCTATCACCTACTTACAGCTTTCATTATAATGAAGAGAAAAAGAAACACTCACCAGACTTGGCCTTTAACAAACATCCTTGCAGAATGAGTCCCTTTAAAGTAGTTATAAGGAATAAATGTCATCAGCTCATCTCCCTTTAGTCCCATAATTATCATGTCATCTGGAGAAGAGAGTTCTGACTTCGAGATTGTTACAACATAGTGCTATCAAATGGAAAAGTGAACTTTCCTAATGCCAGGAAATCTGTAGCGCAGGAACAGCTGGGCTCCAGGTTTCCCATGTGTGAGCTATTCTCTCCAGGCCATATGTGTCTGTGTGGATTAACTGATCCCAGTCCTTGTGAACACAACAAAAGTAACAATAATAGTATTTCACTTAAAAGAAGTAGAAACATTTTAGATTCCCCATAGTATCCTTTGTGTTTCCAAAACTTTGACAGTCTCCTCCCTAATTACTTGCCAGTGGCTTTAGTGTCTCACTTTGAAATTAGCAGCTCTTGTGATAAAATTAGGAAAATGCCACCTACTTCAAAAACACTTAGGAAAAGTAATCTTTCTTACATAGCACACAGAAGTAAGGTACTGTAACTGCCTTATTAGGAGAAACTGTACTGTGTGGCTGATATGTAGCTCAGTGACAGAGTGCATGCCTAGAAAATTTTATGTGGGACACCATGACATAAGTCAAATCTTCAAGTTATAGGCACAGGGAATGGAAAATAAAACCAAGTCAATGACAAATGCAGAGCTTCAATAAAATCATTAAAGAAACCATCCCAAAGTCATATCCATATCCCACAAGAAGCACAGGTAAAACACAGAAAAGACAAAGGCAGAATAAAAAATTTCTATGCAACTTATAGATAAAACACTATGTATGCAGAACTAAAAACTGGATTGAAAGTTCTAAGAGAAACATTGCAAGTCACAAATAAAGAAAACCCATTGTGAGGAAAAAATGAACTGCTGATTTCTCCAGATAGAATTTCAGTGTCATAAGAGCCTGCAGCAATATATCCCAAGTGCTAGATGACAGCCAAACTAAAATAATATAGTGAGCAAAACTACTGCCCTGATGAAGAAAGAACAATTTTCCAGAACATAGACAGCCAAAAGAAATTTTATATTCAAACTAATTGAAAGGTAACATGGGAAGCATTATTTTGGGTTTAAGGGAGGAATGAGCATAACAGAGAGACTATGGAGAAATATGAAGCCATAATCACCTTAACACAGAGTAACACACATATAAATAATACTTTAATATAAATGGTCTCAATTCTGTACTCAAAAATCACAGACTGAATAAATGGGTAAAGAATCAATTTCCATTTATCTGCTGCCTCTAAGAAATCCACATTAAGCACTACCTTTTTTTTTAAATTTTATTTATTTATTTTTTCCCCTTTTTTATTTTTGATACTTTATGTACATTTCCAATGTTTCCCCTTTTCTGAGTCTCCTCTTTGGATATCCCCTGTCCCCTCCCCAACCCGCCTCTAGGAGGGAATTCTACCCCCCCCCCCGTTCACCCATCCCCATATTCCCGCCTTGACATTCCCCTTTACTGAGGCCTCTAACATCTTCAGGCCCAAGGGCCTTTCCTCTCTCCCTGACGGACATCGAGGTCATCCTCTGCCACATATGTGGTCCAAACCATAAGTCCATCAATGTGTATTCTTTAGTTGGTGGTCCAAATTCCAGGAGGACCGGGGGGGGGGTCAGGCCCATTGACTCTCTTGCTCCCTCCATGGGGCTGCAAATTGCCTCAGTTCCTTCAGACCTTCCTCCAACTCCTCCATCTGGGACCTCACTCTCAGTCCAGCGGTTACTGTTAAGTGAAACTTGGCATTCTGAACTTTTGGGCTAATATCCGCTTATCAATGAGTACATACCATGTTCCTTCTTTTGTGACTGAGTTACCTCGCTCAGGAGGATATTTTCAAGTTCCATCCATTTGCCTGCAAATTTCATTAAGTCATTGTTTTTAA
>CM052700.1:80642609-80664157 GCA_028551405.1 Uromys caudimaculatus
ATGGATGTTTTGGGTTAGGAGCTTTTTGCATTTTGTATGTTCTTTTACTGTTGTGTCGATGTTGTCAATGGTATCTTCTGCTCCTGAGATTCTCTTTTCTATCTCTTGTATTCTGTTGGTTATACTTGCATCAATGACTCCTGATCTCTTTCCTAGGTTTTCTAACTCCAGGGTTTTCTCTTTTTGTCATTTCTTTATTGTTTCTATTTCTATTTTTAGCTCCTGGATGATTTTGTTTATTTCCTTTGTCTGTTTGATTGTGTTTTCCTGTAATTCTTTAATGGATTTCTGTTTCCCATTTAAGGGCTTCTAGTTCTTTACCTCTGTTCTTTTGTGTTTCTTTAAGGATGTTATTCATTTCTTTCTTAAAGTCTTCTATCATCAACATGAGAAATGATTTTAAATCTGAGTCTTGCTTTTCTGGCATATTGGGGATCCAGGGCTTGCTGTGGTGGGAGAGCTGTGTTCTGATGATGCCAAGTGCCCTGGTTTCTGTTCCTTAGGTTCTTGCCCTTGCCTTTTGCCATCTTGTTAACTCTGATGTTAGCTGATCTTACTTTCTGGCTATGGCTTTTCTCACCTGCAGGCCTCTGTATCAATACTCCTTGAAGACCAGCTCTCTCTGAGAGGTGCTTTTTCCATGCTCCTGGGTGAGTAACTTTCTCCTGGAGCTCCTTGACTATGGAACCCTGGTGGCCCAGGCAGACGTCTCCTGCTGCATCCGCTGCTGTTGGGATCCAGGGGGTTTCTATGCCTGCCTACTGCTGTCCCTGTGTCTCGCAGGTTCTGGGCCATTCCTGGTGAGCTGTGGAGCTTGTCTTGGGCCCACTCCCAGCTTTTCCAAGCTCCTGGGAGGGTATCCCTCTCCCGGCGCTATTCGGCTATGGAGCACTGTGGCCCAAGCTGAGTTCCCCGGCCGCCGATCAAATTCATTTTTCTTATTTTAAGTTTTCTTGATTAAACCTTGTTACAATGATACTATATAATATTGAGTAAGCTCTTTATCGTTAGTGAGAAAAATAATACCAATTCTTGAATAATATAAAATTATTTAAAATCCATAAAGTTTCCTCTAATAGTTACAAAATATAATACAATGCGCGCGTGCATGTACACACACACACACACACACACACACACACACATGCACACACACACACTTCCAGTGAACATTTTCTTCTCTTTCCCAAACTCACACCACACAATTTGTGATGAAGCTCTGGGTATGATTACTTCCCCACAGTCTCTGCAGTGACATTCCTGCTGCTGCTGCTTCATCTCAGAGGAACTGGCTCATAGTGTGAAACTGTAATATTCTACTCAGTGTCTGAGTGCTTATAGACCTATGCTAAACTCAATTAACAAAGAAGAATTCGTGCATTTAAGTTATTTAAGAGCATCAGGTAAATGTTACCAATTAGTACTTTCTTTAAAATGTAGTAATAGTTCCTGCTGGTATTATATATTTCATAAAAACTTCATGGAACTAATTTGAGTGGTTAAGTTCTTCATCTTTATGAGATTCCTAAAGATTTCTTCATGTTGCTGACAGTGGACAGTACATCAGCCAACAATTTCACTTGTCACCTGAAAGGCACATACTCACTTTATGTTCTCTCTGAGTAGTCATACAGCTTTTAGGTCATTACTCACTAAATGTGGTAAAGCTTAAAATGAAAATTATACATAAGATTTAGTATAACTTTATGTTCCTCATCTTATTAAATACCCATGAATCAGAATGCGAAGATTACTCTAAATTCATAAAACAAGTCTGTTCTAAAACCAAATATTGTGATAATGAAGTGGCAAAGTGATTTTTCATGGAAGAATGTAGACCTGTGCAGGAAGCAGCTTTTGCTTTTCTCTTTTTTTCTTTTTACTTTTTTCTTTTTCTTTTTTTTCTGTTTTGTTGTTGTTTTGCTGTTGTATGCCTCTTCAGAGAGCTGACTGAAAACTCCTAAGTCTTTTGACTGGGCCATTTAATCATGATGGTTTCTCCATGCATATAGATGTTTATGAATATACTCTGGGTTTTAGTACTTACAACGAAATATTACATGTTAAATTAATGTGGAGGCACCCAATGCTGCAATTGTCTTCTCAAGTACAACACAATTTTTCTCAGTGCATATCTATATTAACAACTCATGTGCATATATATTTACTTATGGAAGCTATAGCTTTTTTTGTCAACTCTCAGCTCCAGTGGGCTCCAAAGAAAGATGCCAATTGATGAATTAGATGTATCATTGTCTGTATATGATAAACATTTACCAAAGCAATGGATATGAAGTAGAGAAATTGAAGTGCATATCTTTAGACAAAAAATCCCATTTTAGATTACTATCTTTTAACTTATTTAATCATCTTTTTTATATTATCGAGATGTGCTATGTTAATAAATTATTAATGTATAATTCATAATAAAGTATTGTATTACATGTTTTATTGTAGTTTTAAAACTAGAATTGTGCTACAGTTCTTACAGTTTGGAGACCAAAGCTTGAAGTAAGTATTGTCTGCCAGGAGCCATCTAGGGCTAAAAACTAGCAGAACAACTTCCTGAGATAGTTTGAGCCTGGACTATTATGGATGACGGTAGCGGATGAGCCCTTCTACATAAGACTAAAGTGACTACATTTTTGGAAAGATTCATGCAATGAATATGTTTTTATGAATATGTCATTATTAAATACATATTTAATATATGCAAAACAATCACTCAGTATTAGCCCACACTTTTGGGCAGAGCTCTTTAGATGTAGTGATGCTACATAGACAAATAGATGGTTTCTTAATTCTTAATGATGATCTTATAAGAATTCCCAAAATTATATTAGTAATTATTAAGAACTTTATAATAGGACTGCTATAGCCATCTTTGACATGAAAACTGCAATAGAATTCTGCTAGTCCCCAAGTGTCACAAATTGCTTCTGAGATTAAAAAGCAGGCATATAAAATTTAAAACACATTCCAGAGATTGTAAAACAGTTAACAGTGGGACATACACACACACACACACACACACACACACACACACACACACACACACACATATATATGAGATACATGAAGGAATGTAGAAATATAGGTTATAAAGATCTAAAGTTACAGAAACAGATGAATCCACAATTGGTAAGGAAAATAGAATGATGATAGAGCCATATTGTCAATGAATCACAAGTTTGATGTATAATTTATTACTTTTTTCAGATATATGAAGTAAACATCCACTATGCTCTTCAGATGAAAATGCTCTGCACTTATGTCCTTATTCATGAATGTCCTTTATTTCCAAGCTGGACTTGAAGCCCTAGCCCATATGTTTCTTTTTTTTTTTTTCTATACTTTCATAATCCTTGGTCATAGACCTAAACCCACGGACCTGATTTCCTATCAACTGACCTTCATTCACATAATGATGCTTCTCACTGAAGGGGATATTTGCATTACAGACATACTTGAGACACTGAATATTGAGAATGCAAATGTAAGACAATATTTTACATAAGCAAGGTGATGAAAGGCCTCCCTATCTGCACCACCTAACTCCTGGGTATGGCCCAGGCTGTCACAATCAGTCCCAGTACCTCACTGTTGGCAATATTTAAACATAGACTGAATATGTACATGACCTATGCTTTCTTAACCAGATTTCTTATGTTGATAGTTTTACCAATGAAAGTGAAACCAACCACACGCAGGTCACTAAATACTGTTCACTCTTCCCCATAAACTACATCATCAGTGGGTTGATTTTAAAAGTGTTACTTTCCAGATATGTTTTTTTTGTAGGAATCACACTGACCACGAGTACATACATGGAGATTATCTTGCACAGATAGCAGTGGCAATACAAGCATTGTCATAGCATCCGCCACCTGAGAGTTTCCCCTGAAAAAAGAGCTACCTAGAACATCTTACTACTTTTGGTTTTCTTTGTGGTCATGTACTGGGTGTACTTCACGATCTCATCCACCTCAGACCTGTTATAGATGTATGATCCAGTCATCCAGACTATTCAGGAGTTTGTCATAAATGCTTATCCCACAATTATTCTTTTGGTACAAATCAGTTCTGATAAGAGTATAATCAATATGCTGAAAAGATTGCAGTCTTAGTGCGTGCAACTAAATTGGTTTGCCTATTATTTTATTTATTTACATTTCAAATGTTGTCCCCTTCCTGGTATTCCCTCCACAAACTCCTCATCCCATCCCCCTCTGCTTTGCTTCTGTGAGGGTGCTCCCCCACCTGCCACACACTCCTGCATTACTCCTCTAGCATCTAACTTTGCTGGGGCAACAAGCCTCCACAGGATCAAGCACCTCACCTCCCACTGATACCATATAAGGCAATACTCTACTAATATGTAGCAGGAATCATGGAACCAGCCATGGATACACTTTGGTTGACAGTTTAGTTCTTTGGAGCTCTGAGAGGTCTGTTTAGTTGATATTGTTGTTATTCCTATGGGGTTGTACTCCCCTTCAGCTCCTTCAGTCCTTCCCCTAACTTTTCCATTGGGGTCCCAGTTTCAATCAGATGGCTAGCTGTGAGTATCTGCATCTGTCTTAGTCAGCTGCTGTCAGAAGCTCTCAGAGGACAGCTGTATCAGACTCCTGTCTGCAAGTACTTCTTGGCACCAGCAATTGTGCCAGGGTTTGGTGCCTGTAGATGGTATGGATCCCATTCTGGGGTGGTCTCTAACTGGCTGTTCCTTCAATATCTCTTCCATTTTTTTTTTGTTCTTGTGTTTCCATTATACAGGAACAATTCTGGTTTAAATTTTTGAGATGGGTGGGTGGCCCCATCCTTCAGTTGTGGACCATGCCTATCTAATAGAGGTGTTCACTTCAGGTTCTGTCTCTCCTCTGCTGAGTATCAGATCATCACAGACTAAGGCTGGTATTCAATAAAAACAAAAGCAACAGAAATCCCACATACCCATGGAAAATGACCAACTCTCTACTCAATGAAAACGTGGTCAGGGAAGAAATAAAGAAAGAAATGAAGCCGGGCAGTGGTGGTGCACGCCTTTAATCCCAGCACTTGGGAGGCAGAGGCAGGCAGATTTCTGAGTTCGAGGCCAGCCTGGTCTACAGAGTGAGTTCCAGGACAGCCAGGGCTATACAGAGTAAACCCTGCCTCGAAAAACAAAAAAAAAACAAACAAAAAAAAACAAAAAAAAAAAAAAAAAAAAAGAAAGAAAGAAAGAAAGAAAGAAAGAAAGAAAGAAATCAAAGACTTCCTGGAATTCAATGAAAATGAAGACATAGGATACCCATACTTAAGGGACACAGTGAAAGCAGTGCTAAGAGAAAAATTCATAGCATTAAGTGCCCTGTAAAGAAATTGGAGAGATCCTACACTAGTAAATTAGTACACCTGGGAGCTCTAGAACAAAAAGAAGCAAAAAACCCACAAGAGGAAAAGAGGTCAGGAAATAGTCAAACCCAGAGCTGAGATCAACCCAATAGAAGCAAAGAGAACAAAACAAAGAATTAACAAAACCAAAAGATGTTGGGTTGTTTTTTTGTTTTGTTTTGTTTTGTTTTGGAGAAAATCAACAAGATAGATAAATCCCTAGTAAAACTAACTTAAAGGTCCAGAGACATTATCCAAATCAACAAAATCAGAAATGAAAAGGGAGACATAACAACAGAAACTCCTACTACAAAAGCCTATACTCAACAAAACTGGAAAATTCAGAATAAATGGATGATTTTCTAGAAGGATACCATGTACCAATGTTAAATCTAGAGCAGGTAAACCATATAAACAGGCCCCTATCCACTAAGAAAATGGAAGTCATTAAACACCTGCGAACCAAAAAAGCACAGGGCCAGATGGCTTTAGCACAGAATTCTACGAGTACTATAAAGAAGAGCTAATACCAATATTTCTCAAACTATTCCATAAAATAGAAACAGAAGGAACACTATCTAATTCATTTTATTAAACCACAATTACTTTGTTACCTAAACCTCACAAGGACACAACAAATAAAGAGAACTTCAGCCCAGTTTTACTTATGATTATAGATGCAAAAATACTCAATGAAATTCTCGCAAACCGAATCCAAGAACACATCAAAACATTCATCCACCATGATCAAGAGGGCGTTATCTCAGGGATGCAGAGCAGTTTCAATATATAAAAATCCATTAATGTAATCCACTATATAATGAAACTCAAAGAAAAAAATCACATGATCATGTTATTAGATGCTGAAAAAGCATTTGACAAAATGCACCACCCAGCTGGTACAACCACTCTGGAAATCAGTTTGACGGACCCTTAGAAAAATGGACATAATACTCCCTGAGGACCCAGCTATACCACTCCTGGGCATATACCCAGAAGATGCTCCAACATGTAATAAAGACACATGCTCCACTATGTTCATAGCAGCCATATTTATAATAGCCAGAAGCTGAAACAACCCAGATGTCCCTCATCAGAGGAATGGATCCAGAAAAAGTGGTACATTTACACAATGGAGTACTACTCAGCTATTAAAAACAGTGACTTAATGAAATTCGCAGGCAAATGGATGGAACTTGAAAATATCATCCTGAGTGAGATAACTCAGAAACAAAAGAATGAACATGGTATGTACTCACTGATAAGTGGATATTAGCCCAAAAGTTCGGAATACCCAAGTTTCACTTCACAGTAACCGTTGGACTAAGAGTGAGGTCCCAAATGGAGGAGTTGGAGAAGGGACTGAAGGAGCTGAGGGAGTTTGCAGCCCCATGGAGCAAGTAACAATGTCAACTGGCCTGACCCCCCTGGTCCTCCTGGAGGCTGGACCACCAACCAAAGAATACACATTGTGGGACCCATGGTTCAGACCACATATGTGGCAGAGGAAGGCCTTGTTGGCCATCAGGGGGAGGAGCGGCCCTTGGGTCTGAGGGTGTGAGAGGCCCCAGTAAAGGGGAATGTCAAGGTGGGAATACGGGAGTGGATGGGCAGGTGGGTGGGAGGTGGAATACCCTCATAGAGGTGGGGGAGGGGGAAGAGATAGGGGGTTCCAAAGAGGAAACCTGGAAAGGGGGAAACATTGGAAATGTAAATAAAGTATCAAAAAATGCAACATCCCTTTATGTTAAAAGTATTGGAGAGATTAGGAATTCCAGGCCAATGTCTAAACATAATAAAAGCAATATACAGTAAACCAACAGCCAATATCAAATTAAATGGAGAGATACTTGAAGCAATCTCACTAAAATCAGAGACAATACAAGGATGCCCACTCTCCCCATATCTATTCATTATAGTACTCAAAGTGCTAGCTAGAATAATAAGACCTCAAAAAGAGATCAAGGGGATACAAATTGGCAAAGAAGAAATAAAGGAATCACTATTTGCAGATGATATGATAGTATACATAAGCAACCTCCAAAACTCTACCAAAGAACTTCTCCAGCTGATACACTTCAGCAAAGTGGCCAGATAAAATATTAACTCATATGAAACAGTAGCCTTCCTTTATACAAATGATAAACAGGCTGAGGAAGAAATTAGGTAAACAACTCCCTTCACAATAGCCACAACTAATATAAAATGTCTTGGGGTAACTCTAACCAAAGAAGTGAAAGATATATATGACAATAACTTCAAGTCTCAAGAAAGAAATTTAAGATCTTAGAAAATAGAGAGATCTCCCATGGTGATGGATTGGGCGAATTAACACAGTAAAAATGGCCATCCTACCAAAAGCAATATACAAATTCAATCCAATCACAATCAAAATCCCAACACAATTCTTCAAAGCTATGGAAATAGCAATTCTCAAATTCATCTAGGAAAACAGAAAACCGATAGCAGGGAAAACAATTCTTAACAATAAAGATGGGGGAATCTCCATACCGGACCTCAAGCTATACTACAGACCAATAGTGATAAAAACAGCATAGTATTGGTATAGGTACAGACAGGTTGATCAATGGAATAGAATTGAAGACATAGAAATAAAACCACATATTTATGGACAATTTGTCTTTGACAAAAAAGTCAAAAATATACAATGGAAAAAAGAAAGCGTTTTCAAAAATGGTGCTCATCTAACTGGCAGTCTGTATGTAGAAAAATGAAAATAGATCCATATTTGTTACCTTACACAAAGCTCAAGTTCAAGTGGATCAAGGACCTAAACATAAAACAAAATACACTGAATCTAATAGAAGAGAAAGTGGGAAAGAGCCTTTAACACATTGGAACAGGGGGACATTTTCTAAACAGAACTCCAGTGCCTTAGGCTCTAAGATCAAGAATTGATAAATGGGACCCCATGAAACTAGAAAGCTTATAAGGCAAAAGTCATAGCCAATAGTGCAAATGAGCAACCTATAGATTGGGAAAATCTTCATTAACCCCACATCTGATAGAGGGCTAATATCCAAAAAATATAAAGAACTTAAGAAACTAACCACCAAAAAAACCCAAATATTCCAACAAAAAAATGGGGTATAGAACTAAACAGAGAATTCACAACAGACGAATCTCAAAGGGCTGAGAAGCACTTAAAGAAATGCTCAAAGTCCTTAGTGATCAGGGAAATGCAAATTAAAACAACCCTGAAATTCCAACTAAAACCAATCAGAATGGCTAAGATCAAAACTCAGGTGACAGCAGATGCTGGCAAGGATGTGGAGAAAGAAGAACACCCTTTCATTGCTGGTGGGAGTGCAAACTGGTACAAAAACCCTGGAAATCAATCTGGAGGTTATTCAGAAAATTGGAAATAGATCTACTTGAAGACCCACTTTACCACTCTTGGGCATATACCCAAAAGATGCCCCACCATGCCACAGGAGTACATGTTCCACTATATTCATAGCTGCCTTGTTTGTGATAGCCAGAAGCTGGAAAAAAACCCAGATGTCGCACAATGGAAGAATGGATACAGAAAATGTCATACATTTACACAATGGCATACTATTTAGCTATTATGATCAAAGACATCTTGAAATTTGCTGGCAAATGGATGGAACTAGAAAATATCATCCTAAGAGAGATAACTCAGACCCAAAAGGACATGCATGATATGTACTCATTAATAAGTGGATATTAGCAAAAAAAAAAAAAAAAGGACAGAACATCCAGGAAACAACCCACAAAACTCAAGAAGGATAACAAGCAGAAGGATCAAAGTAAGGATGCCCCAATCCCACTTGGGAGGGAGAATACAGCAGTCATGGGAGCAACGGGAGGGAGGCACCTGGGTAGGAGAGAAGGGGGAAACATGATCATGTATTGGAAGGAGAAACAGGACTGAAGCTTTGAGGGCCAGCAGAAAGAATGAAAACAGGCAACTTGGAGAGTTAGGAGGTGGGCAGAACCTCTATAATGTACCAGAGGCATGGGAGGTGAGAAACTCTCAGTACTCAAAGGGAGGCACCCTGGATCAAGGGCTCTACAGTGGTGAGAGGGAAGTTACACAGTCCACCTCCATTGGACAGACAGGATATCCAGTGGAGAGATGGGTTGCCATTCCACAGTCGAAAGCTCTAACCTAGAATTGTTCCTGTCTGAAGAAATTGCAGGGACAAAAACGAAGACAAGCATTTGAGAAAGGTTGTCCGGTGACATGCCCAAATTGGGATCCAGCTCACTGGGAGGCCTGGAGCCCTGACACTATTACTGATGCTGTGGTATGCTTACAGACAGGAGCCTAGACTGCCCTCTGAGAGGCCTAACAAGCAGCTGAAAGAGTCAGATGTAGATACTAGCACCCAACTAATAGTCAGAAGCTGGGGACCCCTGGGGTCGAATTGGAGAAAAGCTGTATTGATGACAGTATACTGCTTGTACCAGACAATCAGAAAGTAGCTGCTTTTGGGGACTTGTTATTCAAATTGATGCTCATTAGATGATGGGAAAATAATTCTAACCTAAATTCAAGTACTTTCTTCTGTGTGAAATTTCCTAGTAAAAATTCTAGTAGTCCAGTGATTTGGGACATGTAGAAATATCCTTTCAAAGCAGGAAGGTATATTGCTCTACCAGGTTCCTGCTATTACCTAGAAAAAAGCAGAATGCTTAGTGGGACTATATAGATTCTGGAAACAGCTCATTTCTTAAGTGGGTGCTTCACTCTAGCTCATATACAAAGGCACTTGGAAAACTTCTAGCATTGTATAATAGTGAAGATAAGACTCCTCCACACTTCTATAGTATTGTGCAGGCTGCTTTTCCACTTGGGCCAACAATTCAACAGACCCAATTTACCTTAGGTTTCAGTTGCAGATAGGGATCCTGTTCAGAGCTTTAGCAGGCCTCTATATGTAAATCACAATTGAAGCCCTTGGGATTTGGGATCAAGACTCTATCATCATCATTGTCATCATCATCACCATCACCATCTATAATCAAATAGTCTCCCTTTGAGAGACAGCTCTTCTATTGTTATCGAACCTTAGAAGATACCAAACCCTTGGATAATAAAATTCCTGGAAAGGATAGGGATACACTACACTTCAAAATAATAAAGGAAATGTAGAGCAAGCCCATAGTCGACATCACCTTAAATGGAGAGAAACTTAGAGAAATTATACTAAAATCAGGAAGAAAATGGTGTTCAATCTCTCCATACCAATTCAATATAATACCAGAGGATATAATAGAGCCATAACACATGTGAGGTAGAGAAAGCATACACAAAAATGAGAGGAGTCAAAGTATCTGTATCTGTAGATGATATGATAGTGTTATGACAATTCTTGGTTGTCAACTTGACTACATGTACAACTAACTAAACTCAAATGATTGGGCACACCTGCATGACACTTTTTCTTAATTAAGTCATGTAAA
Organism: Uromys caudimaculatus; assembly: GCA_028551405.1. Taxonomy (NCBI): domain Eukaryota; kingdom Metazoa; phylum Chordata; class Mammalia; order Rodentia; family Muridae; genus Uromys; species Uromys caudimaculatus. The sequence continues at coordinate 80,653,437 of CM052700.1, forward strand.
ATGGGAAAATCCTCTTCTAAACTGGATCTTTGAGGCAGAAAGATCCACCTTTAATCATAACCACACCTTCTACTGGCAGCTTGATTAGAGAACATGGAAGAAAAGAGGGAAGCTTGACTTCTCTTTTCCTGTTGCTCTTGTTATTGCTAGCGAGTCCATCCTTTCAATGTCATTAGAGCCTAATTATTCAGGAATATGGCATATACAGAGACCAGTTGAGGCAACCAGCATCATAAAATGAGTAACTACTGGATCCATGGACTTTTGTTTGATGGATTGCCACTGTTGATTTACCTGGACCACATCTGTTAGTCATTCTAATAAATCTCTTTTCTATTTAGATGTAGATTCATTCTATAAGTCCTGGTCCTCCAGAGAACACTGAATGTTCAGACAGTATGCTATGTGACTCTAAAACATTGGTTCTCCACCTTCCTGTTGATGTGTTCCTTTAATACAGTTCATAATATATTGGAAATCTCCCATGTGAAACTATATTTGTTGCCATTTCATAACAGTAATTTGTAGGCTTAGATTTTTCAAAGTGTTAATTAGACTTCTTGAATGATTCAATGTTCCTTCAAGCACACTGAAAATAGGTAGGGGAAAAGGGTTATAGGAAAATGGGATTAAGGACCTCTTTAGAAGTAGTCCTTTGCAGCAATTAGACTCATTGCTGTCAGGATAATCAGTAGCAGCAGTCCAGTCTAATACCAAACACCAAACATGAATCAGTAGCAGTGGCTAGATCCATCAGAAATAACAAAGCTCAGCTAAACCTTCACAAGTCAGAGGAAATGGCCAGAATCAGTCGGAAGTTCTTTGGCACATTTATCTCAAGCAAGTGAAGACCAGAGAAGACCACCAGCGAGGACCGGCAAAGTGTTGCAAGACATTTCATTGCAATACCATCCTTTCACTGTTGGTGGGATTCTACTTATTCTCTTTTCAAATATTACTATGCTTCTTTAGCATCTGCTTCAGCAAAACATCCTCTCAGAAGAAGCTTCCAGAGAAACATCACGTGACACAACTGAGTTTTTAAAGAAACCAGAAAATTTCACTTCAGTAATTTTGCTACTGCTATGAATGTCAGTGTAAATATCTGATACTTCTGATGGTCTTAGGCACCCACACCCTAAGGGAGGAACACAAAGGTTGAGAACCATTGATCTAATATTTCTAGCAAGAATCTCCTACAGCTTATAAGGACTATCAGCAAATTCACTGGAGACGAAATTAACTCACAAAAATATGTAGTCTTCCTATATAATACAAATGGAATAGAAAGAAATCATGAAAGCAACACCTTTAACAATAGCCTACAAATATATAAACTATTTGGAAAATATTCTAATACAAGAAGTGAAAGACTTATTTAACAGATGTTTAAAGAAACTGAAGAAGATTTTGGAGGATGGATACACCTCCTATGCTCATTGGAGAGGAAGATTAATATAGTCACAACAGACATCCTACCCAAAGAAATTCATAGATTCAATATAATGCCCATAAAGACTTCAACACAATCATCACAGAACTTGAAAGGATAATTTACAACTTCATGTAGAAACACAAAAAATAAAAATAAAAATCATAAACAAAGAAAAAATCAGGCTTGCTAAAATACTCTGGAGAAATTCTGAAAGTATCATTAATTCCATACATGGGGGAGAAAGACCACTGATTCAAATCATCATGGCTGAAATAATAAAAGCAAGTGATTAATTCAAAAAGTTTTTTCTTTCTACTGTCTTCCTTTCACTAAACTGGGGTTTGAGAGGTCACCATGAATTTGAGAAAGACAAAGACTTTATAGCTCAGGGAAAAGGGGTTTCCAAGTGGGAAATTCAGTGGATAAAGTAGACATGGTTACAGACACAGAATATAAACTTAATAAGTTAGGCGCTTGTGAAAAAAGACCAAAGAGGGATACCATGGAAGTCATGTCACTTTTTGAAACAAAGATAGGCATACAATATGGTTATTAAGAACTTTTTGAAGCAAATATACAATTGTCATTCATTTAACATGCAGGACAGAACCATTTATAGTAGTATTACAGATGGGCATAGCCAAATCCTTAAGAAACAGAGTTTTCATCATAAATAGGAATAAATTTAATTTATCTTCACTCTAAGATAACTTTAAGCCTATGATGAAGGCTAACTGGTTCTCCAGTATCACTTCCAGGTTTCAAATTGTACTTTAGAACTACAGTAGTAAAAATCTCATGACATTGGAACAAACCAGGATCATTAGTGCAATTGTATTCATGACACGAACATACGTCCATATCCAAAAGGATACCTGTTTTTTTTTTATGAAGTAAGAAATAAACAAGGGAGAAAAAATGGTATCTTCAACAAATGGTAATGATCAAAGTTATGTTTGCACACAGAAGAATGAAAATAGATACATACTTATCACACTACACAAAACTCAAGTTCAAATGGATTAAAGACCTCAAAATAAGACCAGATACACTGAAACTTACAGATGAGAAGGGTGGGAGTAGTTTTGAACTCATTTCCACAGAAAAAATCCTTTTGAAACAGAACACTGATTGCACTGGGACCAAGCACACAACAATTAATAAATGGGACACTTCAAACTAAAAATCTTTTGTGTTACAAAAGACACAATCATTCACAGTAATTAATTAGCTACAGAATAGGAAAAGATTTTTACTAACTACCCATCTGGTAGAGGACTTGTCTCAAGGTTTCTATAGTGCTGACAAAACATGATAAACAAAAACTAAATTGGGGAAGAAAGGGTTTATTCAGCTTATATGTTCACATTACTATTCATCACCAAAGAAGTCAGGGCAGGAACTCCCAGGGAACAGGAGCCTAGAGGCAGGCGTTGATACAGAGGAGTGTGGAGGGGAGATGCTTACTGACCTTCTTCCCCTGGGTTGCTTGTCCTTCATTCTTATAGAACTCAGGACCACAATCCCAGGGATAACAGGATACACAATGAGCTGGGACCTGTGCCATTGATCACTAATTGTGAAAATGCTTTACTCACTATGATGGATCTCCTAGAGGCATTCCCGCAACTGAGAATTTTTTTCTCTCTGATGATGCTAACTTGTGTCACATAGACAGAAATACAGCCAACAATGAGCTAATATCCAAATTATATAAAGAATATAAAAACTTTAATATCAAGAAAACAAAAGAAAACAATTTAATGGTGGGTACAGACCTAAACAGAGAATTCTCAAAAGAAGAACCTCATATGGTTGAGAAACATTTACAAAACAGTTAATATGCCAAGTCATTGTTGTGCTGCAATTTTAAACTATTTGAGATTCAATCTTACCAGTCAGAATGTTCAAAATGAATAATAGCAAAGGAGAACACTCATGCAATTATGTTCGGAGCACAAACTTAAACATTCATAGCAGAAATCAGAAAATTGAAATCAGGAAATCAGGAAGTTGAGGATAGACCTACTTAAACATATTGCTTTACCACTACTAGACATATACCCAGAGGATACTTCATCCTACTATGGAGACACAGCTTATTCATCATAATCAGAAATTGGAAACAAAGTAAATATTCATCAACAGATGAATGATTAAGAAATGTGGTTCATTTACATAATAGATAATCACTAAGTAATTAAAAGAAATGAATTTTGCAGGTAAAAGAATAAAACTAGAAAATCTCATTCTGTGTTATGGATTCAGAGTTTGCAACACAGACTCAGGAAGACAAACATGATATATCTGTGCTTATATGTGATTTTTAGTTATTATGTCATTCATAAGCAAGCTATAATCCCATAACCATGGTGGTTAGGTATTTAGTGTAAGGGAAGGCAGGGAAGAGTGGATCTCCCTAGGAAAGGAAGATAGAATATATAGAATATATAGGTGTGGATAGATGGATGAGGGGATTCAAGTGAGAGTATCAACATGGGAGGAGGAAGTGGGGCAAGAATGGAAATGCTAGGAGGAGTGTTAAAAGCTAAGGAACATTAAGGGTCATATGGAAAATTATATATATACACGTGTGTGTGTGTGTGTGTGTGTGTGTGTATGTTGCTGGAAATAATAAAAAGAAATGGCATTTCCTGTGCTACTCCAGGCACTGCTGGACCACATGGCTCCAGCAGGGAGTTCTCATCTCAGCAGATTCTTTGGCCTGGAGTTCCTGAGTTCCCTTGGCAGGTTGCTTCCATGCCAGTCCCAATGCAATGAACATCCACCTCACCGTTAGCTATCACAATTTCCAATAAAATGGTAAAATCAAAACTTTAGAAGCTTATAATTAATCAGTCAGACTTATATATCAACAAAGTCTCAATTCACAAGATGCCCACACAACAATATCAGAGCCAACTGATAATTATACAAGCTGCCCAATTACATTAGACAAGTTACCACAATCATTGTATCCCTATATGATATTATATCTCCCTGTAGCTATTTAAAACCATGCTGAATCTGAATCATCCTGTCTATCTTCCATCTTAGTTCCTCCTCCTTTCTCCCTGAGTCACTCCCAGTCTCTGCAACTCTTAGCTCCACCTCCCTTTTCCCTGGTTCAATCACAGGCCTCCTGCTGCACTAATATTTCAATTAATTGGACAGGGAAAATCCTGCCACATTTGACCCTTTCTATTCAATTAAAAGAATCTTTTCTCAAAATATAAATTGAGCACAACTATTACCATTATGTAATTTATAAAGCATAAGATATACTTAACACCCAGTCCATCAATTTTGTCAATTAAATAAAGCACTCTGCAATCAATCTATCCTAATTTAAAAGACCTATAATTCTTCACTTGACTTATGTTCTGGCTTTAGATTGCATGCAATCTTAAAACCATCCTCTCAAATCTATTCTCTCAATGTAAATAGCCTGGGTTGGCTATGATACTATAAGTAGTCTTTCAATCCCGTCAGAAATCTGAGAATGAACAACATAAACTGAAAATATATAGGAAGCCTAACACAGTTTCCAGAACTGAGACAAATTGTAGAGACAGCTGCCTACCCATACAGCCCCAGTAAGTCAGGGAGTTGGAGCATCAGTCTTCAGCCTTCTGGTGCAGGATCATCTGACAGACCTTTGAGAAATAGGAATATTAAGGACTAGTCTATTCTGTCTCAGCAGAACTAAGCAGTCTAACCTGTAAATTGTGTCCTCTCAAGAAGAATACAGGTCTGCAGGAGAGATTGGCAATTTTCTGCCCAGTGGCAAACGAGCCACAATGTACAGCCTCACCTGGAGGTAAGATGCTCAGTTGCTTCTTTGAATCCATGATTGGGAAGCTGTTATGAGCAGATTTGTCTCAACAACAAGTGAATAGATAACTTTAAATGCCACATTCTGTGGATCTCTGATGTTTTTGAAAACCAACTATCTATATAAAGAAATCTGGACTGTTCTCTGTTAACTACTCTCAGCTATTTTTAATTAAAATATCTGAAAACACCCTAACAATAAACTCAGAGCCATGAATTTGCTATTTGGCCCTTAACTCACACTTAAACATCTCAGATCAATTTATAGTAACAGTCGTAGAAGGACTGGATCTAGACCTTGTACTTTTAAAATTTTTGTATCAGTAGAAGAAATTTATACCAAAGAAAGCTTTGATTTTGCATCGAAATTAATTCTGCACTAAAGTAAGAAATTATGACTTCAAATTAGTAACAAAGATTTCTACCAAATGAGATTATGGCTATACACTCAATTCTAGCTATTTTCTCCCTGTTCCAATTATGACCATTTCTAAATTCCCTAAAAAGGCAACCTATAATAACCACCTCCAACCCCAAAGTCCAGGAAACTGGGACGACTCTTCATAACTTCTTCAGCTGAATATGGTCGTTTAGATATTTCGAAGTGGGGGGGATAGGGAAAATAGGGAGTTGGTTGGCCTTAAGAAGGCCACACCAATGATTGATTTAGTCACTGATACCTGTGTCCTGACTGGATCTGGCTGAAAGTCCAAGACATCAGGAGCTCAAGCAGGTCAGTTCAGCATGTCTGACAATGAGATTCACCAAGGCTGTATCTTCTATAATATACAAATCTCAAAACAAAATTTTAGTATCATCAAGATAACATTTTTTTTGATTCTCTGGAATCTAGTTTTCTGGGGGTCTCCCTCTATCAAATCTGATCCACATTACTCTGGAAGGTGCATAGACATTAATCACCTTTTCTAAAAATGCAAAGACAAAACCTTTCTCCCAAATCAGCATATCCTTGAGTCAGTAACCAAAAAAATCTTTATTTTGACCTCTCTCCCAGAGGAATAACATAACCACAAAACTTAAAATCAAACTCATTTGAAAATTAAAACAATCCAAGGAAAAGTGAAGTAAACTAAAATACTATATGTGCCTATTCTTAGGCCTTATCTATTTTGCCAAGCAGGATAATAACCCAAGATTTCTATGGAGCCTACATTAAACAACATTTGAGTACCCTGTAAGGCATATTAGAGCAATATATCTTTATCCCTTTTTTAAAGCAATTAATTCAAATTTTCACTAATATCTACCTATAGGAAGCAGGCAGTTTTTACTTGTTAATTTCTTTGCCTAGAGCAGCCATCCTGTTATACCATCTATCTGTTCCACTCTCTGCCTGGAGCCACAAACATTTATTTTATTAATATCTGTTATAATATCTATTTGTTGATCTCTTTACCTGGAGCCACAGACATTATTAATTAATACTTGTACATAGCAGGCAATTATTATCACTGCCCTCTCTACTTGGAGTCAGTGACTAATTTTCCCTATCCTAGTTCTGAACTATAGGTGAAATTCCCCATGTGATTCAGACAAAGCCTGTATATAAATCTTTCCTAAAAGTAAATAATCCCATTCCATTCTCCAGCTCTCTGACTCAGAGCAGCCATCTTATCTCTTTCCACATCAGGGGATCTCAGAGCCTGTTTTGTTTCAATTCTCACACTTGAGTCCACATGATTCATCTCAGCACTACGCAACTACTCACTTAAAACTTTAACTCTCAGGCTAATAATCTTAAGTTTCTAGTGGATTCTTGCCCAACATGTTGGTTTGTCACCTATTGTGGGAAATAATAAAAAGACTAGCAATATTTTCCCATGCTGCGCCGGCACTGCCAGGCCACAGGGCTCCAGGAGGGTGTTCTCATCTCGGCAGATTCTCTGGCCTGGAGCAACCAATTTTCCTTGGTCAGTCACTTCCACAGCAGCTGCAATGCAATGACTGTACATTGCAGTTAGCTATCATAATTCCCAAAAACCCAGTAAAATCAAAACTCTAGAAGCTTATAATTAATCAGTCAGATTTATATATCAACAAATTCTCAATTCACAAGATGCCCACATAATAATATGAGTCAACTGAGAATTATACAAGCTGACCACCTATATTAGACAAGTTACCCCAATTATTTTATCCATATATGATATCTACTTATGGCTATTTAAAGCCATGCTGAATCTGAATCATCCTGTCCATCTTCCATCTTGCTTCCTTCTCTCTCCCCGAGTACTTCCTATCTCTGCAACTCTCAGTGCTCCTTTTCCCTGTCCAATCATAGGCTTCTTGCTGCACTAATATTTAAATTGATTGGACAGAGGAAATCCTGATATATATACATATATCTTTTGACAGCCTATAACCATTAATTATGGTTATAAATGTTCCTAGATGTCTCCCAGGTTAGTTACAAACTTATCACCTTTGTGAGCGAGAACATCAGATTTTTTTTGTTTGTTTGTTTCTTCGAGACAGGGTTTATCCGTGTAGCCCTGGCTATTCTGGAACTCACTCTGTAGACCAGGCTGGCCTCGAACTCAGAAATCCACCTGCCTCTGCCTTCCAAGTGCTGGGATTAAAGGTGAGCGCCACCACTGCCTGGCGAGAACGTCAGATTCAAAGAACTAAATCCCAGCTACCAATACAAATAGTATTTCTCTTTTCTTTTCAAGGATCAATATAAACTTTTAATCACTAAAAAGAGTGGTTATGACTTTTCAGGCTTCCATGTTGATATTTTACCTGCCTGCCTATTTATTTTGTATTTACCTTCTAAGTCACCCTTTTCCTATTCCTCTGTTTTGATACCTTTATCCTGCTTTTCTACTCTCTATTCCTCCAGCACCCTGGCCAAGGTCCTATTTTCCTTTCTTTGTTTCTATAGTTAATACATGTTACATAATCACATCTAAAGATGTAGAGCTAGGAGCCTCCAACAAGAGAGATCATGTAACATTAAGACAAGCACTATTTTCAACATATTATGACACACATGACCTCACTAAAGATGACCAGATAGTGACCGTGTTAGGAAATTTCTGTTTTAAAAGAGATTCCTTCCCATGCATTGGAAAACATAGTTCACAATGTTAACATACATCATCAGTAGCCATGTACTTTTTACTGTTTCTCTCAACAGTCTTACATTTAGTGCTTATTTTAGTTATTAGACCAACTTAAATGGTCAATTTATTATTGAATTAATTTACCTCAGGACTTTAAAATCAGCTCGTGATAGAAAAATATTAAAGAACTACACTCATCCAGATTCTTGTGAGAAAAAAAGTGCCCAATTATATTTTCAAGTTCACTAATGTATCCCATATATATAGCTGCATGTATAAAAATAATGCAGAAAGTAACCTGAGATCCTCACATAACATACCCATTAATATGAAGTTATAAATCACACATTTCATAGTCACATGATTTTAGCTCCTAAAAAGCTTAATCTTGTAAAGGAATTAATCCATCGAAGTCTCCAGTGCCAAGCTTCTGATTATCTTACAAACAAACATTTAGCTGCACAGTGATGTTCTGTGTTTAAAAGCTCTAGGATTCATGCTGGAGAGATGGTTCACTGTTCAAGAGCACTTCTTGCTATTGGAATGACCTCAGTTTGATTCTGTAGAATGACATCATGGCTTGGGACCATTATGACCCTAATTCACAGGGTTGCATTGCCCTCTTTGAAAAGCATGCAAGTGGTGCATGGATAATACATGTAGGCAAAACACATATATATGTAAAATAAGATAAATGAATAAAGCTCCAGGATAATTGTCAGAGGCCAGCTCCTACGTTGTTGTTCTCACTTGAAGGTAGACAAGGGGAAAGAGCATCAGTGGGAGCAGGGCTATGTCTTACAAAAATCAGCATTGCTATTTTTTAAATTTTTTTTTATTTTAATTTTTTTGATATGTTATTTATATTTCCTATGTTTACCCCTTTCCAGGTCTCTACTTTGGAAACCCCCTATCCCCTCCCCCCTTCCCCGCCCCTATGAGGGTATTCGCCCTCCCACCCACCTGCCCACCCACTCCCGTCTTCCCCCCTTGATAGTCCCCTTTACTGGGTCCTCTAACACCCTCAGGCCCAAGGGCCACTCCTCCCCCTGATGGCCAAAAAGGCCCTCCTCTGCCACATATGTTGTCCAAGCAATGGTCCCTCGATGTGTATACTTTGGTTGGTGGTCCAGCCTTCAGGAGCACCAGGAGGGTCAGGCCAGTTGACACTGTTGCTCCCTCCATGGGGCTGGTAACTTACCTGTCTTAGGTCTAAGTTACTTTGAAGTGATCTGTGACTGGGGACCTCAGTTTGGACCACAGGGCTCCATAGCCAATTAGTGCCAGGAGAAAACTACCCTCACAGGACCTTGGAAAAGCTGAGAGTGGGGCCAAGTCAAGCTCCACTGCTCAACAGGAACCTCCCCGAACCTGCGGGACACAGGGACTGAGGTAGGCAGGCATAGGAACCCTTTGGTTCCCATCTGTGGCAGGAGACCTCAGCCTGGGCCACAGGGCTCTAGGAGAAGGTTGGTATCGCAGGAGTGCTGACACACCTTCGAGCATACGCAAAACCACCACTTCCATTCAAACTCACTGGATCAAGAGGGACCCTTGCAGGGTCATCAGGACATAGGAACCAAGAGACAGCTGGGGACAAGATCTTTCTGGTTTCTGTCTGCACCGCAGATCTGACCCGGTGCCACAGCACTCCCAAACCAAACACCTCACAGAGAGAGTTGGTCTTCAAGGAGTATTGATACAGAGACCTGCAGGAGGGACAAGCCATAGCCAGACAGAGTAGGATCAGCTAACATCAGACATAACAAGATGGCAAAAGGCAAGGGCAAGAACCTAAGGAACAGAAACCAAGGCTACTTGGCAACATCAGAACCCAGCACTCCCAGCACAGCAAGCCCTGGATTGCCCAACAAACCAGAAAAGGAAGACTCAGATTTAAAATCACTTCTCATGATGATGATAGAAGACTTTAAGAAAGAAATTAACACCCTTAAAGAAACACAAGAGAAAAGAGGTAAAGAACTAGAAGCCCTTAAAGAGGAAACACAGAAATCCATTAAAGAATTACAGGAAAATACAATCAAACAGACAAAGGAAATGAACAAAACTATACAAGAGCTAAAAATAGAAATAGAAACAATAAAGAAATCACAAAAAAGAGACAACCCTGGAGTTAGAAAACCTAGGAAAGAGATTAGGAGTCATCGATGCAAGCATAACCAACAGAATACAAGAGATAGAAGAGAGAATCTCAGGAGCAGAAGATACCATTGACAACATCGACACAACAGTAAAAGAACATACAAAATGCAAAAAGCTCCTAACCCAAAACATCCATGAAATCCAGGACACAATGAGAAGACAGAACCTAAGGATAATAGGTATAGAAGAGAGTGAAGATTCCC
>CM052700.1:80664657-80681827 GCA_028551405.1 Uromys caudimaculatus
CTATACTCAAAGGATAAACAGGCTGAGAAAGAAATTAGGGAAATGACACCCTTCACAATTGTCACAAACAATATAAAGTATCTTGGTGTGACTCTAACCAAGCAAGTGAAAGATCTGTACGACAAGAACTTCAAGTCTCTGAAGAAAGAAATCGAAGAAGACCTCAGAAGGTGGAAAGATCTGCCATGCTCATGGATTGAAAGGGTTAATATAGTAAAAATGGCATTCCTGCCAAAAGCAATCTACAAATTCAACGCAATCCCCATCAAAATTCCAACTCAATTCTTCATAGACTTAGAAAGAGCAATTCTCAAATTCATTTGGAACAACAAAAAACCCAGGATAGCAAAAGCTATCCTTAACAACAAAAGAACTTTTGGGGGAATCAGCAACCTTGACCTCAAGCTATACTACAGAGCAGTAGTGATAAAAACTGCATGGTATTGGTACAGTGACAGGCAGGTAGATCAATGGAATAGAATTGAGGACCCAGAAATGAACCTACAAACATATGGTCGCTTGTTTTTCGACAAAGAGCTAAAACCACCCAGTGGAAAAAGACAGCATTTTCAACAAATGGTCCTGGTTCAACTGACGGGCTACATGTAGAAAAATGCAAATTGATCCATTCCTATCTCCTGTACAAAGCTCAAGTCCAAGTGGATTAAGGACCTCCACATAAAACCAGATACAATGAATCTAATAGAAGAGAAAGTGGGGAAAACTCTGGAACACATGGGTACAGGGGAAAAGTTTCTGAACAGAACACCAGTGGCTTATGCTCTAAGATCAAGAATCAACAAATAGGACTTCATGAAATTGTAAAGCTTCTGTAAGGCAAAGGACACTGTCAATAGGACAAAACGGTAACCAACAGATTGGGAAAAGATCTTACCAATCCTATGTCTGATAGAGGACTAATATACAATATATACAAAGAACTCAAGAAGTTAGACTCCAAAAAACCAAATAACCCCATCAAAAAAGGGGGAACAGGCTAAACAGAGAATTCTCAACGGAGGAAACTTGCAGGGCTGAGAAGCACCTAAAGAAATGTTCAACATCCTTAGTCATCAAGGAAATGCAAATCAAAACAAGTCTGAGATTCCACCTCACACCAGTCAGAATGGTCAAGATCAAAAACTCAGGTGACAGCAGATGCTGGCGAGGATGTGGAGAAACAGGGACACTCCTCCATTGTTGGTGGGATTGCAAGCTGGTACAACCACTCTCAAAATCATTTTGATGGACCCTCAGAAAAATGGACATAATACTACCTGAGGACCAAGCTATACTCTCCTTCGAATATACCCAGAAGATGCTCCAACATGTAATAAAGACACATGCTCCACTATGTTCATAGCAGCCATATTTATAATAGCCAGAAGCTGGAAACAACCCAGATGTCCCTCATCAGAGGAATGGATACAGAAAATGTGGTACATTTACACAATGGAGTACTACTCAGCTATTAAAAACAATGATTTAATGAAATTTGCTGGCAAATGGATGGAACTTGAAATATCATCCTGAGCGAGGTAACTCAGTCACAAAAGAATGAACATGGTATGTACTCACTGATAAGTGGATATTAGCCCAAAAGTTCAGAATGCCCAAGTTTCACCTTACAGTAACCGCTGGACTGAGAGTGAGGTGCCAGATGGAGGAGCTGGAGAAAGGACCGAAGGAACTGAGGGAGTTTGCAGCCCCATGGAGGGAGCAACAGTGTCAAGGGGCCTGACACTCCCCCCCCCCCGGTCGTTCTGGAATTTGGACCACCAACCAAAGAATACACATCTATGGACCCATGGTTTGGACCACATTTGTGGCAGAGGGTGGCCTCATTGGCCATCAGGGAGAGTAGAGGCCCTTGTGCCTGAAGGTGTTAGAGGCCCCAGTATAGGGGAATGTGAAGGTAGGAATACAGGAATGGGTGGGCAGGTGCGTGGGAGGTGGAATTCCCTCATAGAGGCAGGGAAGGGGAGGGCAAAGGGGGTTTCCAAAGAGGAGACCTAGAAAAGGGGAAACATTGGAAATGTAAATAATGTATCAAAAATTAATTAATTAATTAATTAAAAAAAAAAAAGAAATGAAAAAAAAAGTTACTTTGAAGCAGTAGCTGGCCTGTTTGTCTGAGTTTCTTTGAGGCCAGAAACTCAGAGTCTCTGGCTTTTAGAGCCTCATTGTAAAATAACAGGGTTATTATTATTTTTGTTTTTTTATTTTTTGATATTTTATTTACATTTCCAATGTTTTTCCCTTTCTAAGTCTCCTCTTTGGAAACCACCTATCCCCTCCCCCTCCCCCACCTCTATGAGGGTATTCTACCTCCCACCCACCCGCTTACCCACTCCCATATTCCCACCTTGACATTCCCCTTTACTGGGGCCTCTCCTCCCCCTGATGGCCAACAAGGCCCTCCACTGCCACATATGTGGCCCGAACCATGGGTCTCTCGATATGTATTCTTTGGTTGGTCGTCCAGCCTCCAGGAGGACCTGTGTAGGGGTCAGGCCAGTTGACACTGTTGCTCCCTCCATGAGACTACAGACTTCCTCAGCTCCTTCAGTCCCTTCTCCAACTACTCCATCTGGGACCTCACTCTCAGTCCTGTGGTTACTGTAAAGTGAAACTTGGGTATTTCGAACTTTTGGGCTAATATCCACTTATCAATGAGTACATACCATGTTCATTCTTTTGTGACTGAGTTACCTCGCTCAGGATGATATTTTCAAGTTCCATACATTTGCCTGAGAATTTCATTAAGTCATTGTTTTTAATAGCTGAGTAGTACTCCATTGTGTAAATGTACCACATTTTCTGTATCCATTCCTCTGATGAGGGACATCTGGGTTGTTTTCAGCTTCTGGCTATTATAAATATGGCTGCTATGAACATAGTGGAGCATTTGTCTTTATTACATGTTGGAGCATCTTCTGGGTATATTCGAAGGAGAGGTGTAGCTTGGTCCTCAGGGAGTATTATGCCCAATTTTCTGAGGGTCCGCCAAACTGATTTCCAGAGTGGTTTTACCAGCTTCCAATCCCACCAACAATGGAGGAGTGTTCCTCTTTCTCCACACCCTTGCCAGCACCTGCTGTCACCTAAGTTTTTGATCTTGGCCATTCTGACTGGTGTGAGGTGGAATCTCAGACTTATTTTGATTTGCATTTCCCTGATGACTAAGGATGTTGAGCATTTCTTTAGGTGCTTCAAATTGTGCTGGTTCAACTGGCGGTCTACATGTAGAAGAATGCAAATTGATCTTTTCCTATCTTCCTGTGCAAAGCTCAAGTCCAAGTGGATCAAGGACCTCCATATAAAACTTGATACACTGAATCTAATAGAAGAGAAAGTGGGGAAAAGCCTGGAACACATGGGTACACAGGAAAAGTTCCTGAACAGAACACCAATGGCTTATGCTCTAACATCAAGAATGGACAAATGGGACCTCATAAAATTGCAAAGCTTCTGTAAGGCATAGGATACTGTCAATGGGACAAAACGGCAACCAACAGATTAGGAAAAGATCTTAACAAATCCTACGTCTGATAGAGGGCTCATATCCAATACATACAAAGAACTCAATAAGTTAGACTCTAGAGAACCCAATAATCCTATCAAAAAATGAGGAACAGAGCTAAACAGAGAATTTTCAACTGAGGAATTTCACAGGGCTGAGGAGCACCTAAAGAAATAGCATCATTATAAAGTACAGGATTCATTGCTAGGGTTGTTTCTCTCTTGCTCAGAAGCCTCACCTCTAGCTTTTCAGGAGGGAGGGAAGTTTGGAGCAATAAACTCTTATTGACCAAGAACAAGAGAGTCACTCACAGATGGAAAAACAATTACATAAGCAAATATGCATAAAGTCTCATAAATTCAAATACAAATTCAGGCATATACAAACATCTACTTTCGTGCATACCAGTTGGGCTCTGCTACTTACTTATCTCATACTTACTTACACACAAGCACACACATCTGTACTTACATACGCATATGGAGGAAAAGTCCAAGCACCTGTGCAGAAAGAACTCACTCATTCTGCATGAAAAATGAGCGGCAACCTTTATTGCATAGAGAAAAAAAAGTTTATACTTTTATTGCTAAATGAACTAAACCCAAGTCTGTAAGAGAAAAGCTGTTGTAAGACCTGTTTTGTCCCATGCTAAGGAAAAGCCTGTGTGGTCTTTCTGCTTTCTCTGCAGGTTCTTTGTCCCTCTTTCTGCATTCTGTGTATTGTTCTTTTCTTCTATTCCTCTTAATTTCCAAGTGAAAGTAAAAGGTAAAATCTACCATAATATGCTCTCTTAATTTCTAAGTTGCTCTCTAAATTTCTAAGTTATTCTACCCCGCTGTCCTTTTCTTAATCCTCCTCCTAATCCTGTTCTTTCCTTCTGCTCTGATGTAATAATTCCATGTAATGCAACTGTTCCTAGTTGTTTGTTTATTTTTTTTAACTTTTCTTTGAGGAAGAGATCACATGGCAAAAAGTTCACCATGAGTTTATACATAAATTCAAATCATAAATTGAATAAGATGTTTAGAACAGAGATGTTTACATACAATCTATTAAGACATGACCTGTCACTAGCTCTACAGGTTCATTGAATGTTAAAAAATACATAATTTTTATACCTAAGTTGTTATTGAAACCCAGGCAATAATTTATCTTCTGTCCTTGCACCTGTAATAATTCATTAATTCTCTTTTATGGACATTGGTTAATTGTTTTACACTTTCTTGAACTGAGTTTTTAAGTTGTAAATGCCTGCTTTTTATCTCAGAAGCATTTTGTGACACTTGGAGACTGGTAGAATTCTAATTGCAGTTTTCATAACAAAAATGGGTATAATAGCTGTCTTACTATAAAGGGCTAAATAATTACTAATATAATTTTAGAAATTTTGTAAGATCATTATTAAGAATTAAAAAATCATCTATTTGTTTATGTAGCATCACTAAAAGACAGTACGTCTTAGTTGATCTGAAGAAATTTGCCCCAAAGTGTGGGATAATACTGAGTGATTTTTATATATGTTTAATAATGATAGAAAAATCATATTAATAGCAACAATCTTCTTAAAAATGTAGTCACTTCATCCTTGTGTAGAAGGCCTAATCCACCATAGTTGTGTCAGGAAGACCATCTGCTAGTTTTTAGCCTCTCCTAGATGGCTCCTGGCAGATAATACTTACTTCAAGCACTAAACTGCAAGAACTATAGCACAATTCTAGTTTGAAAACTAAATGTATGAATGATATAATATAATAATTTATTATTAATTATACATTAGTAATTTATTCACATTGCAAATCTCAATCATTTAAAAAGATGTTCATATAATAAGTTAAAAGATAGTAATCTAAAATGGTTTTTTTATCCTAAAGATATGCACTTCAATTTCTCTATTTCATATCCATTGCTTTGGTAAATATTTACCATATGCAGATAATGATACATCTAATTTATCAACTGGCAACTTTCTTTTGAGCCCACTGGGACTGAGAGTTGATGATAAATTCCATAGCTGCCATGGGTAAAAACATATATATGCACATAAGTTGTTTATAAAGATATGCACTGAGAAAAAATTGTGTTGTACTTGAGAAGAAAATTGCAGCACTGGGGGCTTCTGCATTAGTTTAACTTGCAATATTTATCTGTATGTAGTAAAACGCAGAGTATATTTATAAACACTTATAATAGTGGAAAACCATCATGATTAAGTTGGCTTAGTCAAAACATGTAGCAGTCTGCAGCCAGTTATCTGAAGAGATACACAGCAACAACAATAACAACAACAACAAAACAAAAAAGAGAGAAGAAAAAAATAAAGAGAAAACAAAAAGCTGCTTCATGCATAGTTCTACAATACTAAATGAAAAATCATGTTACCTCTATATTATTACAATATTGATTTTAGAACAGTCTTGTTTTATGAATTTAGAGTAATCTTTGCATTCTGTTTTATGTTTATTTAATAACATAAGGAACACAAAAGTATATTAAATCTTATTCATAATTTTCTTGTTAAGCTTCACCATATTTATAGAGTAATGACCTAAAAGCTGCATGACTGCTCAGAGAGGACATAAAGTGAATAATTGCCTTTCAGGTGACAAGTGAAATTGTCTGCTGATGTACTATCAGCAACATGATGAAATCTTTAGGGATCTCATAAAGATGAAGAACTTAACCACTCAAATTAGTTCCATGAAATTTTTATGAAATATATAATGGCAGCAGGAACTATGATTACTTTTCAAAGAAAATACGAATTTATAACTTTTACCTGATGCTTTTAAGTAACTTAAATGTTTCTTCTTTGTTAATTGAGTTTAGGTCTGTAAGCACATAGACACTGACTAGAATATTTCACTTTCACACTTTGAGCCAGTTCCCCTTAGATGAAACAGCAGTAGCAGAAGTATCACTGCAGAGACTGTGGGGAAGCAATCATTCATCACAAGTTGTGTGGTGTGAGTTTGGGAAGGATAAGAAAAATGTTCACTGGAAGTGTGTGTGTGTGTGTGTGTGTGTGTGTGTGTGTGTGTGTATTATATTTTGTAACTACTAGAGAAAATCTTATGTATTTTGACTTTCAATAATTTTATATTATTCAAGAATTCGTATAATTTTCTCACAGTCAGTGAAAAGGTTGCTCAGTATTATACAGTATAAGTGCAACAATGTTCAATCTTGAAAAGTTGAAATAAAAAAGTCTAAAATTCCTATGAATAATTATCCAAATTACATTTATGTAAATATAACTCTAGAAAATTTAACAAATGATATATTTTCAGATATTTTTGAGGTACATATAAAGTATCTACTTTATTAGGAATCACTGCACTAGATTAAACAAATCTATATAAAAATTTTCAAATTTAAGTGATGTCAAGAATTCTTTATGCTTTACTAGGCCATGAGCTGAAACCTTCCTAAGAATTCTTAGGTATATGCAAAGTTAACCGACTAAAAGTATTACTGATATACAATAAATTAGTATTTGTTTGATATTTCTAGCTTCCGTTTCTTATACTAAATAAATAAATAAATAAATAAATAAATATATTTAGGTACCTGAGAAAATATTAAATGAGAAAATACAAAATGAAATTCAATATTAAACAAATGCATTAATATTATAAATCTATTCCTGCACACCAACGAATATCTGGTCTTTGTTTTGCACCCTCTATGAGATCTCAGGTGTCTTGTTTCAGGGATGGAAAAGTAACACAGTTGGCAATACCTAGGTAAAATTGTGATCTTAGGATTATTACAGTACACACTTAGAAAAATGCTACGTCAGATGTACTCCTTAATATATGCATCTGCAACTACTTTTTACATATTTATAAATGTTCACTCATTTCATGACATGTTCATTCAATACACAATACCCTTGATTGTCTTCACCTTATTAGCGTTTTCTGTCTCACTACTCACCCTTCTCCTAGGTACCTGTCGCATATATAATCAGAGACCACATTAAGTGAAATCTATGTTCTGTTGTAAATCATTACATTTACATCTTTTATGTCTACAAGCTTTTGATATATGTTTATTATTCAGAACCACTTAAAAGCAATACTCAAATCAGAAAATTCTTTAATCTCTTGTTATAAAAATATCTTGTTTCCTTCTACCACCTTCTTACAGCTCTCACTCCAATGAAGAGAAAAGGAAATATTCAACGGGCTTTTCCTTTGATAAACATCCTTGTAGAGTGAGAATAAGAACTAGTTAAAAGGAAGTAATGTCATCAGCACATCTCTCTCTAGACCCACAGTTATCATGTCATCTGGGCTAGGCAATTCTGACCTTGATGTTGTTACAAAGTGGTACCATCAAATGGAAAAGTGAACTTCCCTAATTCCAGAAGAACAGTGGAGTAGGAACACCTGAGTTCTTGGTTTCCAATGTGTGAGCCATATCTTTCAAGGCCACATCTGTCTGTATGAATTGATTGATTCCAGTCCCTGTGGACAAAACAAAAGTAAGAACAATGATGTCTCCTTTAAAAGGAGTAGAAAAACTTTTCAGACCTCAAGGTATCCATCCTGCTTCCAAAACAGTCATTGTGTACTCCATCCTTACTTGACAGTGGCTTCAGGGTCTCACTGAGAATTTAACAGCTCTTTGCTAAAATTTAGAAAATGCTGAAGGGCCTGAGAAAATGGCTCAGCACTTAAAGGTTGCTGCTCTTCCAGAGGACCCAATTTTGATCCCCAGCACCCACATAGTACCTCACAACTATCTGCAGTTACAGTCCCAGGGGATCTGATTTTCTTTTTGACCCCGAGAACACTTATATATTCATTGTGCACAGACCTACATACAGGCAAAACACAGGTACACACAAAAGAGAAATAAAATAACAAAGCATTTTGAAAGAAATGTAATTGAGGATATCAGAGGAAATGTTGAGTTAGCAGCATTCCTCTGTGTTCTCTGCTTCAATTCCTGCCTTGACTTATCGATGGACTGTAAATTGTAAGCCAAACAAACCATTTTCTCTTAAAAAAAAAAAAAGAAATAAAGAAAAGAAAAAAAGAAAGGAAAAAGAAATGCCACCTCTACCAAATATAGTTGGAGAAAGTCATTTTTTATAGAGCACATAGATGGGAAGAAATATAACTATATTATTAGTGGAAATTGGGCTGTGGGCAAGAAATGTAGCTCAGCTGGTAGAGTGCATATCTATAAAGTATTGTTTGTGGGATACCATGAAATAAATCAAACCTTCAAGTTATAGGAATTTGTGAGTGAGAGGAATTCCAAGTCGAAGGCAAATATAAGACTTTCAATAAGATCATAGGTGAAAAATGCCTCAAACAAACTATATAACATAAGAACACAACACAAAAACGGTCAAAAGTAGAATAAAAAATTTCCATGAATATTATAGTTCAAACACTAAGTATATAAAACTACAACAACAAAAATATCAATTGAAAGCTCTAAGAGAAAAAATGCAAGACATAAATAAAGAAAACCCATCAAGTGGAAAAGTGGACTTTCCCAGTTCCAGAAACAGCTGATTACTCAAGGTAAACTTTAAAGGCTAGAAAGAGCCTGCAGCAATACATCCCAAGTGCTAAATGACAACCATTCATAAATAATATACCCAGCAACACTACAGTTGAAGCATGAACAATTTTCCAAAACATAAACAGCCTAAAAAATTTATATTTCACAGACCAAACATAACTTAATACAGGAAGCATTATTTTGGACTGAAATGTGGAGTGACCATAGCATTGAGATTATATGGCAAAAATAAGCCATAATGATCAAAACGCAAAGTACCACTGAGAACATAAAATCAAGATAAACAACATGATGACAAGAACTAACACACACATTTCAATGTTAATTTAAATATGAATGGCCTCATTCTCCACTCAAAATATAGAGCAAGAATGATTGGATCAAGGGACAAAACCCTCACAAAAGCTTTCCAGTCTCATGTGCTTATCAATTGATGATCTTATAGCCTGAGCCATCGTTATTCTCTTCAGTAAACTATCTCCTATACTAATGCATTCAAGGGTATTTCTCACCTTATCTTCTATGAGATTTAGTGTATCTGGTTTTATTTTGAGGTCTTTGATTCACTTGGACTTAAGTTTTGTGCAAGGTGATAAGTATGGGTCTATTTTCATTCTTCTTCATTTAGACATCCATTTAGTCCAGCACCATTTGTTAAAGATACTTTCATTTTTGACTTGTATTCTTTTGACTTCTCTATCAAAAATCAAGTCTGTAGGTGTGTGGGTTTATTTTTCAGTCTTCAATTTGATTCCGTTGCTCAATGTGTGTATTGCTGTACCAATACCATGCAGTTTTTATTGGCAGTCCTCAGATTGGGAGAAGATCTTTATCAATAATACATCTGACAGAGGGGTAATATCCAAAATTTACAAAGAACTTGAGAAATTAGATACCAGAAACCTAAATAACCAAATTAAAAATTGGGGATTCAGCTGCTGGGATGGAAAAACCTCCTATGCACATGGATCAGGAGGATTAACATAGTAAAAAAAGCGATCTTATCCAAAGCCATCTAACGATTCAATGCAATCCCCAAAAATACTTCAACACAATCTTCACAGAACTTGAAGGGATAATTCACAACTTCATGTAGAATTCAAAAAATAAAAACAAAACCAAACAAAAAATCAGGATAGCTAAAATGTTCATGAAAAACTTAGAAAGTATTGTTATCCCAAAAATGGGAGGAGAAAGACCACTGATCCAAATCATTATGGCTAAAATAAAGCAAGTGACTAATTAAAGCAGTTATTTTTTATAACCACTGGCTGACTGCTGCTAAATTGGGGTTCAAGATATCAGCATGGATGTGAGAAAGACAAAGATTTTATAACTTAGGACTAGGGGTTTCCAAGTAGGGAATTCAGTGGGCAAAATAGGCATGGTTACAAGAACAGAATATAAACTCAATAAATTAAGTGCTCCTGAAACAAAGACATGGTTGCAGAATCGGGATAACATGGCAGTCATAAACTCTTTTGAAACAAAGATAGGGGTGCAAGTTGGTTATAAACAAGTTTTTGAAAAATTATACAATTGCGATGCATTTACGGGGCAATTAAGAACCATTTGTAGTAGGGTTACAGGTGGGGATAGCCCGATCCTTAAGAAACAGAGGTTTAATCATAAGCAGGAATTAATCTAATTTTTTCTTTACTATAAGATGGCTTTAAGCCTAAAATGAAGGCTGACTGGTTCTTCAATATCACCACTCCTGATTTCAAATTGTACTTTGGTGGTATAGTAGTAAAAAAGTCATGGCAGTGGAATAAACCAGAATCAATAGTGGGATTGAATTGAAGACACAAACATAAGTCCATATCCAAATGGATACCTGATTTTTTTAATGAAGTAAGACATACACAAGGTTATCTTCAACAAATGGTAATGGTCAAACTTAATGTTTGCATACAGAAGAATGCGAATTGATCCATACTTATCACACTACATAAAACTCAACTGCAAATGGATCAAAGACCTCAACATTAGACCAGATACCCTGAACCTGACAGATGAGAAGGGTGGGAGTGGTTTTGAACTCATTTTTTCAGAAATAAAAAAAAACCTTTTAGAACAGAACACTGATTACACAGGGCCTAAGAACAACAACTAATAAATGAGATATTATAAACTAAAAATCTTCTGTGTGGCAATACACATGATCATTCAAAATAATTAGATAGCTACAGAATGGGAAAATATTTTTACCAAATACTCATCTGGTAGAGGGCTTATCTCAGGGGTTCTATAGTACTGACAAGACACGATGAATCAAAAATAAGTTGGGAAGGAAAGGGTTTATTAAGCTTATACTTTCACATTACTATTCATCACCAAAGAAGTCAGGATAGGAACTCCCATGGGGCAGGAACCTGGAGACAGGAGCTGAGGCAGAGGAGTGGAGGGATGATTTTTACTGACCTGCTTCTCCTGGGCTGCTTAGCCTGCTTTCTTAGAGAACTCAGGACCTCCATCCACCATCCCAGTGATGAAGCTACACACAATGGGCTGGGACCTCTACCATTGATCACTACTAGTGAAAATGCCTTACTCAGTATGATTGATTTGCTAGAGGCATTTCCTCAATTGAGGCTTCTTCCTATCTGATGACTGTACCTTGTACCAAGTTGAAAGAAAACCAACCAGTACAGGGCTAATATTCAAAATATTAAAAAAAAGAACACAAAAGCGTTAATATCAAGAAATCAAAAAACCCAATTTAACATTGGGTACAGACCTAAACAGAGAATTCTGAAAAAAAAAACAAAAACAAAAAAAAAACACAAATGGCTGAGAAACATTTGAAGAATAGTTAACATCCATAGTAATTGGTGTGCTGCAAATTTAAACTATTTGAGATTTAATATTATACCAGGCAGAATGGTCAAATAAATAATAGCAATGTTACTTCATTCTTGCCAGGATGTGGAGTAAAAAGAACACAGTCTTCAATAACAGCAAGAACAACTGAAAGCCACATACACATGGAATCTGAACAACTCTCAATTCAATGATAACTTGACCAGGGAAGAAATAAAGAAATTAAAGACTTCTTGGAATTTAATGATAATTTTGACACATCATACCCAAACTTATAGGACACAATGAAAGCAGTGCTAAGAGGAAAATTCATAGCACTAAGTGCCCTGGTAGAGCAACTGGAGAGATCTTAGACTGGCAACTTAACAGCATACCTGAAGCTCTAGAACAGAAAGAAGCAAACACACCCAAGAGGAGTAGATGGTAGGAAATAGTCAAACTCAGGGCTGAAATCATCCAAACAGAAACAATGAGAACAATACAAAGAATCAACAAAATCAAAAGGTGGTTCTTTGAGAGAATCAACAAGATAGATAAACCCCTAGTCAAACTAACTAAAGAGCCCAGAGGCAGTATCCAAATTAGCAAAATCAGAAATGAAAAGGAAGACAGAACATAAATGGAGAACATTTAAAAAATCATCAGATCCTACTACAAAAGCCTATATTCAACAAAATTAGAAAATCTAGATGAAATGCATGGTTTTCTAGACAGGTACCACATACCAAGTTAAATCAAGAGCAGCTAACTATCTAAACAGGCCCATATCCCATAAGGAAATAGAAGCCATTAAAATCCTCCCAACCAGGGCCAGATAGATTTAGTGCAGAAATCTAACAGACCTTAAAAAAAGACATGATACCAATATTCCTCAATCTATTCCATAAAATAGAAACCAAAGAAACACTACCTAATTCATTCTATGAAGCCACAATTACTCTGATACCTAAATCACACAAGGACCCAACCAAAAAAGAGAACTTAAGACCAACCTTGCTTATGAATATTGATGCAAAAATATTCAACAAAATTCTTGCAAACCAAATCCAAGAACACATCAAAACCATCAGTCACCACGATCAAGTAGGCATCACCCCAAGTATACAAGGTTGGTTCAATATATGAAAATCCATTAATGTAATCCATTATATAACAATACTCAAAGAAAAAAATCACATAATCATCTCCTTAGATGCAGAGAAAGTATTTGCAAAATACAATACCCTTTCATGTTAAAAGTATTGGAGAGATCAGGAATTCAAGGCCCATACCTAAACATAATAAAAGCAATATATAGGAAACAGCAGCCAATATCAAACTAAATAGAGAGATATTTGAAGCAATCTCACTAAAATCAGAGACAAGACAAGGATGCCCACTCTCCCCATATCTAAGTGCTAGCTAGGACAAAAAGACAAAAAAAGAGAGATCAAGGGGATCCAATCTGCAAAGAAGAAATAAAAGTATCACCACTTGCAGATGAAATGATAGTTTACATAAAGGATCCTAAAAATTCTATCAGAGAACTTTTCCAGCTGCTAAAGAACTTCAGCAAAGTGGCTAGATACACAATTAACTCAAATAAATCACTAGCCTTCCTTTATACAAGTGATAAACAGGCCAAGGAAGAAATTAGGTAAACAACTCCCTTTACAATAGCCACAACTAATATAAAATATCCTAGAGTAACTCTAAACAAACAAGTGAATGATCTGTATGACAAGAGCTTCAAGTCTCTCAAGAAAGAAATCAAGGAAGATCTCAGAAAATGTAGAAATTGCCCATGCTCATGAATTGGAAGAATTAATATAGTAAAAATGGCCATCTCACTAAAGGCAATCTACAGATTCAATGCAATCCTCATCAAAATCCCAACACAAAGACATGGAAACAGCAATTCTCAAATTCAGCTGGAAAGACAAAAACAAAACAAAACAAATCAAACAAACAAACAAATATAATAAACAAAAAACCCAGAACAGTAAAAACAAATCTTAACATTAAAAGAATGGATGGGGGAATCACCATCCCTGAACTCAAGCTTTACTACAGAGCAATAGTGTTAAAATCTGCATGGTAACCACATATGTGGCAGAGGATGGCCTCGTTGGCCATCAGGGAGAGGAGAGGCCCTTGGGCCTGAGGGTGTTAGAGGCCCCAGTAAAGGGGAATGTTAAGGTGGGAAGACAGGAATGGGTGGGCGGGTGGGTGGGAGGTGGAAAACCCTCATAGAGGCGGGGAGGGGGAGGGGATAGGGGGTTTCCAAAGAGGAGATCCAGAAAAGGGAAAACATTGGAAATGCAAATAAAGTATCAAAATAAATAAATAAATAAATTTTAAAAAATCTGCATGACATTGGTACAGAGACAGACATGTTGATCAATGGAATAGAACTGAAGACCCAGAAATAAAACCACACACTTATGGGCACTTGATCTTTGACAAAGAAGCCAAAAATATACAGTGGAGAAAAGAAAGCATCTTCAACAAATGTTGCTTTTCTAATTGGCTGGCTGTATGTAGAAAAATGAAAATAGACCCATATTTGTCACCTTTGACAAAGCTCAAGTCCATGTGGATCAAGGACCTCAACATAAAACCAGATACATTGAATCCAATAGAAGAGAGAGTGAGAAAGATCTTTGAACTCATTGACACAGGGCAAAATTTTCAAAACAGAACTCCAATGGTTCATGCTCTAAGATCAATAACTGATAAATGGGTCCTTATGAAACTGGATAGCTTCTGAAAGTCAAAGGACATAGCCAATAAGACAAATCAGCAACCTACAGATTGGGAAAAAATCCTCACTAATCCCATGTCCGATAGAGAGCTAATATTCAATACATATAAAGAACTCAAGAAACTAATCACCAAAACACAAAATAACCCAATCAAAAAATGGGTATAGAACTAAACCCAGAATAAACAACAGGAATCTCGAATGGCTGAGAAACACCTAAAGAAATGTTCAAAGTCCTTAGTGATCAGAGAAATGCAAATCAAAATGACCCTGAGATTCCACCTTACACCAATCAGAATGGCTAAGATCAAAACCTCAGGTGATAGCACATGTTGGTGAGGATGTGGAGAAAGAGGAACACTCCTTCATTGCTGGTGGGATTGCAAACTTGTACAACTACTCTGGAAATCAATCTGGAGTTTCCTCAGAAAATTAGATCTACCTGAAGACACAGCAATACCACTCTAAGGATTATACTCAAAGGATGCCCCACCATGCCACAGGGACACATGTTCTACTATGTTTATAACGGCCTTGTTTGTGATAGCCAGAAGCTGGAAACAACCCATATATCCCAGAACAGAGTAATAGATACAAAAATGTGGTTCATTTACACAATGGAATACTATTTAGCTATTAGGAATGAGGACATTCTGAGTTTTTCAGGCAAATAGATGGAACTAGAAAATGTCACCCTGAGTGAGGTAACTCAGATCCAAAAGGACATGCATGCATGGTATGTACTCACTAATAAGTGGATATTAGCAAAAAAAAAAAAAAGAAAAGAAAAGAGTACAGAATACACAAGATACAGTCCAGAGAACTCACAAAGTTCAACAAGCTGAAGGGCCCAAGTGAGGATGCCTCAGTCCCAATTGGATGGGAGAAGAAAGGAAGCACAAACAGGAAGAGAGTGAGGGAATTGGGAGGGATATTGGATGGGAGGTTGGAGGGGAACATGATTTGGTATTGGGTGCAGGAAAAGGAGTGAAGCCCTGAGGCCCCACAGAAAGAATGGAAACAGGCAACCTTGGGAGGTAGGAGGTTGGGGGACCCTCCAGAATGCACAAGAGACCTGGGAGGTGAAAGACTCTCAGGACTCAAAGGAAGGGACCTTAGATGAAATGTCTGACAGTAGGGAGAGGGAACTTATAGAACCTGCCTCCAGCAGAATGTCAGGGATGGCATCAAGTGAGGGATGGGTTGCCATCCCACAGTAAAATCTCTGACCCATAATTGTTCTTGTCTGAAAGAACTACAGGTATGGAAATGGAGAGGAGCCTGAGGAAAAGATGGTCCTTCGACAGGCCCAAAGTGGGATCCAGCTCAAGGAGAGGTCCCAAGGCCTGACACTATTACTGAGTCTATGGAGTGTTCACAAAATGGGACCTAGCATGACTTCCCTCTGAAAGACACAACAAGCAGCTGAAAGAGTCAGATGCAGATATTTGAACCCAATCAATGGACAGTGACCCCTGTGGTTGAATTAGGGGAAAGCTGGAAGAAGCTGAGGTGGTGGGTAACCCTGTAGAAGGACCAGCAGTCTCAATTAACCTGGACCCCCTATATCTCTGAAATATTGGACCACCAATCAGGCAGCATACACCAGCTGATATGAAGCCCACAACACATGTACAGGACTGCTGGATCTAGCTTTAGTCAGAGAAGATGTACCTAACCCTCAAGAGACTGGAGGCCCCAGGGAGTTTGTAGGTCTGGTGGGGTGGGGAGTGGGGGTTGGGGGATTCGGACTTCCTTTCTGAGACAGAAGGCGGGGAGGAGGTATGGGATGTGCAATAGTCGGAGGGTGGACCGAAAGGGAATAAAATCTGGAGTTTTAAATAAATAAATAAATAAATAAATAAATAAATAAATAAATAAATAAATATTTAAAAAATACAAAAGCAAACAAACAAAAAGAACATGCATGCAATGCAGTTGGGAGGACAAACTTACATATTCATAGTAGAAATCAGAATACTGAAATCAGGAAATCAGGAAGTTGAGAATAGTCCTACTTAAACATATTGCTTTACCACTACTAGACATATACCGAGAGTGTATTTCATCCTACTACTGAGAAAGTGCTTATTCATAACATCCAGAAATTGGGAATAAACTAGATATCCATCAAGAGATGAATGAGAAAGAAATGTGGTTCATTTATAAAATAGATTATTACTCATCCATTAAAAGAAGTGTCTTTTGTAGGTAAAAGGAGAAAACTAGAAAATCTCATTCTGAGTATGGATTCTGATTTTGTAACACAGACTCAGAAAGAGAAACATAAGTTTGTTTATATGTGAATTGTAGTTATTAAGTCATTCATAAGCAAGCCATAATCCACATAACCACAGAGGCTAGGTATAGAACAAGGGAAGGCAGGGAAGAGTGAGTCTCCTTAGGAAGGGGATATAGAATACACAGATATGGATGGATGAGGGGACTGAAATGAGAGTACTAACCTGGGAGCGGGGAGTGGGAGGAATAGAAACATTAGTACAGTTAAAAATAAGAAAATTATGGCTCTTATGGAAAGT
>CM052700.1:80682327-80703054 GCA_028551405.1 Uromys caudimaculatus
ACATGCTCCACTATGTTCATAGCAGCCATATTTATAATAGCCAGAAGCTGGAAACAACCCAGATGTCCCTCATCAGAGGAATGGATACAGAAAATGTGGTACATTTACACAATGGAGTACTACTCAGCTATTAAAAACAATGACTTAATGAAATTTGCAGGCAAATGGATGGAACTTGAAAATATCATCCTGAGCGAGGGAACTCAGTCTCAAAAGAACGAACATGGTATGTACTCACTGATAAGCAGATATTAGCCCGCAAGTTCAGAATGTCTAAGTTTCACTTAACAGTAACCGCTGGACTGAGAGTGGGGTCCCAGATGGAGGGGTTGGAGAAAAATCTGAAGGAGCAGAGGGAATTGCAGCCCCATGGAGGGAGCAAGAGCGTCAATGGGCCTGACCCTCCTCCTCGTCGTCCTCTAGTTCAGACCACTAACCAAAGAATACACATCTATTGACCCATGATTTGGACTACATATGAGGCAGAAGAATCACCTTGATGGCCACCAGGGAGAAAGGAGAGGACTCTGGGCCTGAGGGTGCTAGTGGCCCCAGTAAAAGGGAATGTCAAGGTGGGAATATGGGAATGGGTGGGTGGGTGGGTGAGAGGAGGAATTCCCTCACAGAGGCAGGGAGGTGGAGGGGACACGGGGTTTCCAAAGAAAAGGGGAATCATCGGAAATGTAAATAAAAATAAAATAAAATAAAATAAAATAAAAAATAAATAAATAAATAAATAAATAAATAAATAATTATCATTATTAGCATAAATCCATGAAAAAAAATCTATTCAGTTTTGTCAAAGTTCTTTAATTATTTCCCAAACTTATTTAATATATACTATGTATTGCTTCTTTAATATATACTCGTCATTTAATATAGAAATTAAAATAGAAGAGCTGAAGAGATGGCTCTCCAGTAAGGTGCATTGGCTACGTTTCCAGAGGCCCTGGATTTGATTCCTAGCACCCATGTGGCAGCTCACAGCCATCTGTAACTTCCATCTCAGGGGATCTAACACCCTCTCTGGCCTCCTTGGGCACCAGGCATACATGCAATGCAAAGACATATATGCACATAGAACACCCATATACACAGGACAAATAAATACAAATTTTAAATAAAAAAAAAATTACTTGGTGGTCGTTTAGAAGTTGAGGTTTTGCTTACTTTTGCAGCCAGCAAATGTTCCTGCAGGCTGAAATGATTCTTATTGTGTCTAATGGCCTGAGTTTGATCCCCATGCTTGGTGAAAGGAGAGAGCTGACTTAAACTCTGTCATATTAAGATGCATGTGGCAAATGTGTATTCACACACATGCATATGCATGCACTCATACATGTGCACACACACACACACACACACACAAATGATGTAATAAAAGTAAGTTTTCTTTTGGTGAAATCTAAACAGTTACATAGAGACAACATGGAAACTCATTTTACTGCTTGCTTTTTGTCACTTGACACAAGCCTAGAGTCATTTTGCAAGAGGGAACCTCAGTTGAGTGAGGACAAGCTTGTCGTACACTGGTTTATTTGATGATTGATTTGTTGAGATGATTGAAGTTGAAGTGTCTGACGTACTGTGAGTGATGCCATCCATAGGTTCATGCTTCTGGGTCCTGTAAGAAAGCAGGGTGAGTCAGCCATGAGTGAAAGTCAGCAAACAATACTTTTTCATGTCTTCTGCATTGTTTTCTGCCTCTATGTTGCTGCCCTGTGTGAATTCCTGCTCTATCTGACTTCAGTGATGAACTGAATGTTACCTAGATAGTCTGGTGCTTCTTGGGAAAATTAAGGAACTTTTAGCAGATAAAGCCTTCCTGGAGTAAGTACATTGTTGAAGGTGTACTTTAAGTGTTTTTAACTTCTCCCCTACTCTCCGTTCACTCTTTCTGTTTCCTCTTTGGGTTTAAGATGTAATCTCTCAGCTTCCAGCTATTGTCACCATGCTGTCACTTCCTGCCATGCCTCACCATCAGGATGGACTCTTTTCTCTGGAACTGTAAGCTCAAGCAAATGGTTCCCCAAAGTGCTTTTGATTGTGCCTTTATAGTACAGAAAAAAAGGGAACCAACACCACAACTCCAACTTTACTGTATGAATTATATGATAATAAAGTCAAACTATGTCAGAGCTTCACATATGGGCTAATGTGACACTTGCTTTGTCCTCGACGGTTTGTTTTCTCATATAGCTAATAATACTAGTCACTACAATGCTAGTTAGTCTATAAACATTGAAATATTGCTTATATGAATTCAAAAGTCAAGATAAAAATATTAAAAAATAATCTCTCTTATTGAAGACCCTCTCTTTTATCATTATTTAATAAAATTTAATTGTTAGAAAATTTTAGAGAAATGTTCCATATAACAGTACAAATCAATAAAGTACTTCTAATGAACAGTTTACCAAAAAGTACCAAAGTATAAATTGTGCATAAAATTTATCTAGTAATCTTACTTCCAGGAATTTATGTTGAAAAAATATGTATGTACTATGAGATATCTATCACAGGATTATATACAATTATGAATTATGAGAAACATGTCAAAATTAAATACAGAAGTAATAAATTATGAAATTACTTGTAGACCTTTCTATAACAAATAAAATACTATTTTCTAGGCTAAAACTTTAGAAGCCAATATTATCATCATCTTATACTTTCAAATCATAAATATCATTAAAATAAATTAAATTACTTTGTTAAAACATTATGCAGTTGGAAATTATTTCTGACAGATCAACTTTTACAGTTTTATAGGTCATTCATTTTTTTCTCCTTTGACATGACATAGGAAATTTGACTTCAGTCAAAATAGGACACATAACATAATCTCATAAATCCCAAGTTTAATGTTACTTGTTTTCAGTAGACTTTGAAAACCTTACTACTGTCACATTCAACTAGAAATAAATTGACAACTCCTAACTAAATTCAGAGAAATTAAATACTAGTCTTCTAAAATATACAGGACTCACCTCCTTAATGTGAACATAAAATTCAAATACCTTCAATTTTAACCCTTGAAGATATGTTAGCTTCACTCTGAGTAAAGAGCAACATTCCTCTGTGTTTCCTAAAGCCATTACACTAAGACTCATCAGTTACCTAAAACACTTGCTGAAGTTACCCCTTAAATATTACTACTTTGGAAGTGACAATTTCTGTAAAGAATGAAGTGTGGGATTTCTTTTTCAAGACATTTAAGTTTTTTAGTAGTTAAACCACAGATATATAAAATAAAAGAATTCAAAGTATTAGCAACAAATAAAATTGTACCAGTGGACTTTGGTAAAATTCTATAAAATTATAATAATTTCAATTATAATCACTGTTAAAGATGCTTTAGAAAACAATCTCTTGAGTCTTATCTATCCTTCTGAATGTGTCAGTTTCATGAAGTGTGCCACATTTGCATATTTCAAACATATATTATTATTATACTGCCTAAGATTTTTAGAATATAGATGTTTAGAATTGAGAGTTCATCTTGGTGAATTTTTTCTTTGACCAGGATGAAGTGTCCTTCCTTATTTTTTTTGATAACTTTTGGTTGAAAGTTGATTTTATTCTATATTAGAATGGCTACTCCAGCTTGTTTCTTGGTACCATTTGCTTAGAAAATTGTTTTCCAACCTGTTACTCTGAGGTACTCTCTGTCTTTGTGACTGAGGTATGTTGCTTGTATACAGCAAAATGCTGGGTCCTGTTTATGTATCCAGTCTGTTAGTTTATGTCTTTTTTGGGGGAATTGAGTCCATTGATGTTAAGAGATATTAAAAAAAGGTGACTGTTACTTATTGTTATTTTTATTGTTAGAGGTGGATTTATGTTTGTGTGGCTATCTTCTTTTGGGTTTGCTGAAAGAAGATTACTTTCTTGATTTTTCTAGGGTGTAGTTTCCCTCCTTGGTTTTCCATCTATTATCCTTTGTAGGACTGGATTTGTGGAACGATGTTGTGTAAATTTGGTTTTGACATGGAATATCTTGTATTGTCTGTCTATGGTATTTGAGAGTTTTGCTGAGTATAGTATCCTGGGCTGGCATTTGTTTTCTCTTAGGGTCTGTATGAGATCGGCCCAGTATCTTACAGCTTTCAAAGTCTCCGGTGAAAAGTCTGGTGCAATTCTGATAGGTCTGCCTTTATGATACTTGACCTTTTTCCCTTAATGCTTTTAATATCCTTTCTTTGTTTAGTGCATTTAATGTTTTGATTATTATGTGACAAGAGAAATTTCTTTTCTTGTCCAGTTTATTTGGAGTTATGTAGGCTTCCTGTGTGATCATAGGCATCTCTTTCTTTAGGTTAGGAAAGTTTTGTATGATTTTGTTGAAGATGTTTACTGACACTTTAAGTTGGGAACCTTCACTCTCTTCTATATCTATTATCCTTAGGTTTCATCTTCTCATTGTGTCCTGGATTTCCTGGATGTTTTGGGTTAGGAGATTTTTGCTTTTTGCATTTTCTTTGACTGTTGTATCAATGTTTTTTTTTTTTTTTTTTTTTTTTTTTTTTGGTATCTTCTATACCTGAGATTCTCTCTTCTCTCTATTGTATTCTGTTGGTGATGCTTGCATCTATGACTCCTGATCTCTTTCCTAGGTTTTCTAACTCCATGGTTGCCTCCTTTTGTGATTTCTCTTTTTTTCTTTTTTCCATTTTTAGATCTTGGATGATTTTGTTCAATTCCTTCACCTGTATAGTTGTCTTTTCCTGTATTTCCTTAAGGGATTTATATATTTCCTCTTTAAGGGCTTCTACCTGATCATGTGTTCTCCTGTATTTCTCTAAGGGAGTTATCTATGTCCTTCTTAAAGTCCTCTATCATCATCATGACAAGTGATTTTAGATCCAAATGTTGCTTTTCCAGTATGATGGTGTATACAGAAATTGCCATGGTGGGAGAATTGGTTTGTGATGATTCCAAGTAACCTTTGTTTCTGTTGCTTATGTCTTATGCTTGCCTCCCACCATCTGGTTATCTCTAGTGCTACCTGCCCTTGCTGTATCTGACTGGAGCCTGTCCTTCCTGTGATCCTGGTTCTGTCAGAACTCCTCAGAGACCAGCTCTGTCTGGGATCCTGGGATTCTGTGATTCTGTGATTCTGAGATCCTGGGTGTGTCAAAGTTCCTGGAAGTCAAGCTGCCTTTGGGACCCTGAGATCCTGCTGTTACCAAGCTCCTGTGACCCTGTGATTCTGTGATCCTATGATCCTGTGATCTTGTGATCCTGGATGTTTCAGAGTGCCTGGGATTGGATCTTCCTCTTGGTGTTGTGGGACTGGCTGTGGAGTTTGTGCCCAAGCTTTGTCCTATTTTCCATTCATTTATTTTTCATTTATCTTTTTGTTTATTTTCTTGTTATTATTGAGAGGCCTGCTCCTTTTCTAAAGAGAGAAAGAAATGGTGTCAATTTGGAAGGGGTAGGAAGTAAGGGGCAACTGGAAGGAATAGGGGAAGGAGAAACCCTAATCGGACTATATTGTATGAAAAAATTTTCTTAATAAAAGAAAAGCATAATTTTTAAAAGGGGCAGGGGTTCTGGTGGTGAACACTTCTAATCCTCGAACTGGAGAGGCCTAGAGAAGAGAAGCCCTTGGACTATCATTTTTGACACAGGTCACAGAGAGAGAGAGAGAAAGAGAGAGAGAGAAAGAGAGAGAGAGAGAGATGCTCTATTAAGACCACAGGTGAATGCCAACAGTAGAACAAACAGAAACAGCAGGAGACAGCCAATGTTGTCTCCTGGTTTCCAGTGTACACACACGTACATTCTTCATCTGTGTGCACACATACATACATGCATACAGATACACAATGAACACATTTAAAACATGTATGTGTATCTAAACAATTTTTATTTATGAACAATAATTTTAATAAGTATAAATTAAAGTACAAATAAACAAGCACATGATATTTTCATATGTGAGTCATTAAGTAACCTCAGTAAGAAATTGGAACCTTAAATTCACAGTATCTTTATGGATCCAGAGAAGTTATAATTAGGGAATAGGAATAAAGATACAGTAAAATATTGAAACTAGTCTTGATGAGAGAGAGTAGATTAAAACCTTTTTGAGAGAAAGCTTAAAAAGTCACTATCAGCAAGGATCTTCTTTTGAGTAAACTTGGAAGCAAGGAAATATTCATTTTCCAAAGTAAAAAGAAGAAAGAATTTATATAGAAATATCAACTTATTGTGTATAATTAACTCTATAGTACTTAGCAACAGAAATGTCAAAAGAATGTGTATGTGTAATGGCACAAATTTTAATTAAAACATATGAAGAAACCTGCTTGTCTACCTGAACCATTAAGGTTTAATTTTTAAGAAAATGTGTGTATGTATGTATGTATGTATGCATGTATGTGTTTATTCATTCATTTATTCATCCATTTAAATCACAAACAGTGTCCCTTTCATGGAGTTCCACTTCCCATCCCTCTTCCCCTTCTCCTCTGATATGGTGCCCCACCCTAATATATTACACCACCCAAGCACACAAAATCTCTGCAGGTTTAGTTGCATCTTCTCCAGCTCATGCTAGACAAGGCAGCTCTGTTGGGGAACGGATTCCATGACAGGAAGCAACTTTAAGAACAAGCATCACTTGTTGGAGGAATCTACATGGAGACTAAGCTGTACATCTCCTACATATGTGCTAGGGCCATTAGAGTTTAAAAGAAAATGTATTACAATTGGTGCTGTATAGAATGATTCCTTATAGCCATCTCTAAGTCCAACTTCAGGGGATGCCATGATATCTTCTCACCTCTGTGGGTACCAGGAATGCACACGTACATCCATGCTGGCACAAAACTCACAGGTATAAATTATAAATTAATAGGTTTTTAAAGAGATAAAAAAAATCTTTTAAAAAAAACTATGGTGATGCTTTGAGTGCATGTTTTTCAGCATAATTATTATTCTATTATCAGAACTTATTTGTACCAAAGGAGTAATTGTGGGATAGGCATACATCAGAAATTTCTGAACCCTCAGGATGACTGGGTCATAAACCCACAACAGAACTGATGTGACTGAGATGATGTAGTCCACCCAGTACATAATCACAAAGAAAACCACCAGCAGCAGAATAGTCTGTGTGGCTTTTTTCTCAGGGGATGCTCTCAGGTAGCTGATGCTATGAAGATGCTTGTATTGCCTCTGATGTCTGAACAAGATAATCACCATGTATGTGCTTGAGGTCATCATGACTCCTACAAGAAACACATCTCTGGAGGTTGTCACTGTAAAAATCATAACCCTAATGATGGAGCTCATACGGAAGAGTAAGCAGGATTTAGTGACTTGCATCTGGTTGGTCTCACTCACATTAGTGTAACCACGAACATGGAAGACCCTGCTACTACTGTAAAAAAAACTAAAAGACCAAATAAATAAGAAAACATAAGTCATGTATTTTTTTAGTTTTTGTTTAAATTTTGCCAACAAAGAGGTACTGGGACTGATTGTGACAGCCTGGAACACACTGAGGAGGCAGGTAGTACAGATAGAGAGGCCTCTCATCACCCTGCTTATGTAAAAAGTTGCCTTACATTTGAAGTCATTCTCAATGTTCAGTGACTCAAATATGTCTGTAAGCAAAAGGTCCCCTCCAGTGAGGAACATCATTATGTGAATGAAGGTCAGTTGACAAGAAATCAAGTCCGTGGGCTTAAATCTATGACCTAGGATTATAAAAATATAGAAGCAAAGAAGAGACATATTTGCTAGGACTCCAAGTCCAGCTTGAAAATAAAGGACATACTTGAATGAGGACATAAGTAAAAAATTGTATTCATCTTAAGAGCACAGTAGAAGTTTATTTGGAATATCTGAAAAAAGAATATAGTACACATCAAGCTTTTGATACACTGGATAATAAGACTACATCCTCATTTTATTTTTCATACTAGTTGATAATTGGCTTGTCTCTTTAACTTTTGATGTTCCACATTTTACATCATATCCTACATTTCTTTCATATATCTCCTTTATACATACACTATTATAGACAATAAATGCATTCATACATATTTATACACAATTCACAATTTGTGAACCTATAGTGCCCATGAGTATCATGTCTTAACAATCCAATCCTGTTGATTTAAATTGCCTTATTTTATACTTAACCCCTAAAAGAGTAGTGATGAGCACAAATACTCACATTTGTAAAATGGAATAAAACTTATATTGATATGGAAAATAGTCATGAAAGATATCAAAAAAATGAGGTGAGTCCATAATTTTACTTAACATTTGTTTACAACTATGTTAAGACTCAAAATTCTAATGAAAGCATGGTGCTTACTAATTTATGATAATCCCACTATTTTAATTAGCAAAATATCTTTCTCTCTTTTTTTCTAAAACAGGGTTTCTCTGTGTAGCCCTGGCTGTCCTGGAACTCACTCTGTAGACCAAACAGGCCTCAAACTCAGAAATCCGTCTGCTTCGGCCTCCCAAGTGCTGGGATTAAAGGCATGCACCACCACTGCCCGGATGCAAAATAGCTTTCTCAATTCACCTATTTTCATGTTCCCTTTTCAAAGAAATCCATAATCTGAGTTCAAGACCTGATACAGTTGGAAGCCACTAGTTTACTTTCCACAACCTATAACCATTAATTATCATTATAAATATTCACAGATGGCACCCAGTTTAGTTCCCATCTCATCACCTTTTATGAGAGTGAATTAAGGTTTCAAAAAACTAACTCCCAGCTACCATGGCAAATAATGTTTTTCCTTTCATTTTGAATGGAATTGTAAATTGTTAATTGGACGACCATGAAAGGCAGCCTGGTTTCTGGTTGAGCTAAGGTTTAAAACCCCAGAGACACAGTAGAGGGTCCCCAGTAGGGGATAACTGTACAAGGAACTGTAGGCATTTTGCCATGCTCCTGGACCCCAGGCTCCTGACACAGGGCATAGCTCTCTATTGGTCTGTGTTTATCAGTCACATAAGGGCAGCAAATGCCCCAAGCCCTTCCACAAGTAGAGGTGTGGTCACTTAGCCTCAAGAGACCCCATTTTAATGAGCTAACTAGAGGCTTAGCCAATAAACTCCCCTTCCCAGCCACTCCTCCCTGTAAAAGGTACTTTAACCTCAGGCTCGCCCTGAGAAAATGGAGTATGATTTCACTTATTGCCACTGTCTGCCATGACAATAAATGCCCTAAAACCTCAGACTGTCTCTCTTCATCGGGATCTGCAGTGGGGAACAATGGAACAGGCCTTCTTCTAAAGAGCCACTAGTCTCCTGAAGAAGGCTTCTCAGCCACGGCCTTTACCAAACCAAGCCAGCTAGCTGCTGACAAGCCAAGGACTTGATCCCCAGCATGACCCAGCCAGGCTCCTCCCTGCCTTTCTCCCTTTGCCTGGGCTAGATCTATCCCTCGGGCCCCATTCCATTCTCAGCTCTTCCGTGGCATCCAGTGGTGCCTGGCATACCCAAGAGCCTGAGAACCAGACAGAGCTGGCTCCATGTAGTCCTCAGGACCCCAGGCCATGCTCCCCCACCCCCAGGCAGTGTCCCACAGCTTCTCACAGCCCGACGCATACCCAGTGGTACTCTGGGGTGAGCTTAGTCAAACTTCCCATGTCTTGTCTCTCGCAGAGGTCTGAGCCCTGGGACGGATGTGGGACATACACTACTCCAACCCAACAGCTAATAGAATTAGAATTTATGCCTTGTAAGCCATTCATGTTGATATTTTACCTACCTACCTCTTTCTTCTGTATTTATCTCCCTCTATACTCTAAGAAGCCCTCTTTCCTATTTTCCTGTTAAGATACCGGTATCCTGCAATTCTGCTTTCTATAGCTCCCACCCCCAACCCTATCCTGACAACGGTTCTGTTTTCCTTTCCTGGTTTTTGGAGTTACTACATAATCACACCTGAATATGTAGCATTGGAGTTTCCAACAAGAGGGAACATGTGACATTAAAAGAATCACTATTTTCCAAACATAATGACAAACATGAACTTGCTGAAGATTTCTGGTTTAAAACAGATTTCCTTCTCATGCGATGGAAAACAAAGTCCCCAGTGTTATCATATGTCAACAGCACCCACACATGTTTTATAGTTTCATTCAACAGTCTTACCATTAGTGCCCATGTTTTTTTATTTGGCATAATTACCAGGATCAATTTATTATGGAACTAATTTAATTTAGTACTTTAAATTCAGCTTGTGATAGAGAAATAGAAAACAACTACACTGGCCCAGATTCTTGTGAGGAAAGGTGTGCCTAATTATATTATCAACTTCACTGGTATAGTCCATCTATATAGATACATGCATGCATAGATGTATTGAAATAATGCAGAAGATATTGCCCAAGACCATCCTAAAACATATCCATGAAGTTGACAGCATAAATCACACATTGAATATTTACATAATTTTTGCTCCTAAAAAGGTTAATCTTGTAAATGAATGGATTAATCTGAATTGCCAGAGCCAAACATCTGATTCTCCTACCAACATATATTTACATTAGTTGCACCATGATGCTCAGTTTTTAAAACCTCCCAATACAGAGTAGTGATGTAGTTCAATGTTTAAGATGACTTTTTGCTTTTGCAAAGACATGGGTTTGATTCTCAGTAATGAACATGGTCGTTAATGTGCTATCTGGGACTCTAGTTCAAGTGGGTACCTTGCCCTCTCTGAACAGGCACACAAGTGGTGAACAGGTAATATATGTAGGCAATTTATATAATTTAAATAAATAAAGCTTCAAGATCATTCTTAGTTCAAACCTTGGTCTCCAAACTATAAGAACTGTTCTCTAATCCTAATTTTAAAACTACAAATGGACAAAACATATACATATAAAATTTATTACTAATTGTACAGAATAATTTATTAACCCAACATAAGAATTGCAAGTGCTAATAAAGATGATAACAAGGTAAAAGAAAGTGGTGTAAAATGTAAAATTAACACCTTTTAACTCATAAATTGGCACCTTTATTTGGGACTCAGTGGAACTGATATTTGCTGGAAAAAAGATCAAAGCTACCATGAGTGAAAACATAGATATGTGCATTGAAAAAAAATCATGTTTTATTTGAACGAAAATGGCAGCACTAGTGGCTTCCACATTAGTTTAAGCTGCAGTATTTGGTTGTATGTAGTAAATCCAGAGTATATCCATAAACATTTATAATAGCTGAGAAGCCGTTATTAAAGTGACCCATACCAAAAGAATAAGCAGTTTGCAGCCAGCTGTTTGTAGAGCAATGCTACAAAAAGGAACACACACACACACACACACACACACTCACACACACACACACACACATACACACACTCAAACACACATTCACAGAGAGAGAGAGAGAGAGAGAGAGAGAGAGAGAGAGAGAGAAAGAGAGAGAGGAGAGAGGCGTCTTTATGCACTGCTCTACATTCTCTGAGACTAGTCACTTTACCTCTTGCTTATCACAATAATTGATTGTAGAACAGTCTTGTTTTATGCACATATAGTGATCTTTGTATTCTGTTTGTGAAGATTTAATAATATAGGGAACATACAAGTATAGCAAATCGAAATTATCATTTTCAATTTAAGCTTTACCACATTTAGTGCATAATGACCTAAAAGCTGTATGACTGCTCAGAGAGAACATAAAGTGAATGTGTGACTTTCAGGTGACAAGTGAAATTGTTGGCTGATATACTGTCCACTCTCAGCAACATGAAGACATTTTTAAGAATATCACATAGATCAAAAAACTTTGCCACTCAAATTAGTTCATGAACTCATTATAAAACTTAGAATGCCAGCAATAACACTTATTATTTTTTAATAAAGTAGTAATTAATATCTATTACCTGCTACTCTTAAATTATTTAGATGCATAATTTTTTTCTTGGAAATTGAATTTAGCACAAGTAATAAATGGAAGTCCACAAATGCTTAGTAGAATGCTATAATCTCCGAGTTATGGGCCAATTCCCCTGAGATGAAGCAGCAGAAGTGTCACTGCAGAGACAGAGACTGTTGGGAAGCCATCCTGCCAGAGCTTTATCACAAGTTACATGATGTAAGTTTGAGGAAGATATGAGAATATTCATTGGAAATGTGGTGTGTGCGTGTGTGTGTGTGTGTGTGTGTGTGTGTGTGTGTGTGTGTGTGTTTTGGCGTGTCTTTGTGTATGTCTGTGTGTATATATTCCTTTGTATGCCTTTCTATGGGTATGAGTGTGTGTGTTGTGTTGTGTGTTTTGTGTGTGTGTGTGTGTGTGTGTTTTGGCGTGTCTTTGTGTATGTCTGTGTGTATGTATTCCTTTGTATGCCTTTCTATGGGTGTGAGTGTGTGTGTTGTGTTGTGTGTTTTGTGTGTGTGTGTGTGTGTGTGTGTGTGTGTGTGTGTGCAAAAGAGAAAGAGATTGTTGGACTACCAGGTCTATGAATAAACCAAATAGTGTGTTCTGGAGTTGCTATCATG
Organism: Uromys caudimaculatus; assembly: GCA_028551405.1. Taxonomy (NCBI): domain Eukaryota; kingdom Metazoa; phylum Chordata; class Mammalia; order Rodentia; family Muridae; genus Uromys; species Uromys caudimaculatus. Next base: position 80,694,816 of record CM052700.1, read on the forward strand.
AATATATTTACACCACTGGAGTGAAAAACTGAAAGGTACATCAAAATATGTTCTTGAAGTGAGATGAACTTTAGGAAAATGAAGAATGCGCCCTTTGTTTTCTAGGTGACAGGATCAATTCCACAATGGTTCTGCCTAGTATACCAGTGTAGACTTTTAAAGTAAATTATTCAAAGCAAACTGAAAAATGTGCAAGGCTTGCAAAATGAAAATTCTGTAATGCTTAAAAAACATAAACTTATGTTTCTGACAACTGTTTTTTTTGTTTGTTTGTTTGTTTAGGTTGTACTCTGTGGCCAGAGAATTAATAGCATTTCCTTACATTATTTTGATCCATGTTATTGACAAAGATTTCATAATTCTACATTATCAGTTTTCACTTTGTCAGTTTTCACTGACAGAGAATCTCAACATGCATTTCAGACAGACTTTGATCAACTCATGATGCTCCTGCCTTAGCTTTGAAATTGCTGAGATTATAGGCATCTGCCACCCAAACTGCCTTAATTTTGCATTTTAATGTCCTATATACATTAGTAATTTACATTCCAGGAAAAGAAAACTGGACTTGTGATATTTATCACAAAAACTTAAATTTTGTTGGCATTTTGGATGTGTGTGTATGTATGTGCAAAATATTTCGGAAAACAATTGATATTTAAAACTCTTAGAATAAACCTTAGGGGATTTGACATTAAATAATCTTATACTATTCATGAATTGCAAATACTTTTCTCATGGCTAATGAAAAGCTTACTCAATATCATTCAGTATTAATGTTATAAAATTCAATTTCTAAAATCTGAAATAAGAAAAATTAATTCATTTTAATAAAATGACTAAAACTCCTACCAAAAATTTTACAGTTTACATTTATGCAAGGATAACTTTACAAGGACTTAAAAAGTGAGGTGACAGTTCCAAATGTTTTTCAAGTAACTATAAAAGATCTCCTTTATTAGAAATCATTGCTATATATTAAACAATCTATGTAAAACATTTAAAAGATTTATGATGTTAAGAGGGTTTTATGCTTTACTATGTCATTAATTGAAACTTTCCTAAGTATGCTTAAAATTACCAGACTAGAAAAGAAGTGATAAATGTTAAATTAGTTAATATTTGTTGTATATTCTTAGCTTAAGTTTTATATAAATAAATGCATACAGTCAGTTAACTTGAGAAAAGTGGTAAAAATGAGAAAATACAAAGTACAATTTAAATGTACCTTAATAAGCACTCCTGCACACCAATAAATGTCTGTGTTTTGTTTTTTACCCTCAAAGATATCCCAGGTATTTTGATACAGGGATGGAAAACTAACACATTTGGCCACACTTAGGTAGAACCATGATCATAGAATCATTAGAGCACACTCTCAAGCGAATCCTCTGTCAAATATGATTGTGAAAAATTTGAGGTTAGAGCTATATTTTAAATATGTTTCAGTGTACAGTCATTGTAAAAAGTGAGATGATATTTTCATTTAATATATAATACCCATTGATCATCTTAAATCTATGAGACCTTCCTGTCTCTATTTGACCTTCTGCTGCTCCCTGCCCTATTCCCAATACTCACTTCTACTGTCACATATGTAATAAGAAATCAACTTTAGTGAAATCTGTGCTGTTATTAATTATTACACTGATATTTTATGTCTACAAGCATCTACTTTATTTTCTTTTTGTGCAATATAACTCAAAAGTAAAATTCTAAGCAGAGAATTCCTATAATTTATTATAGAATCATACTTCATTCTAACACCTACTTACAGCTTTTACTATAATGCAGAGCAAAAGAAACACTCACCCATCTGGACCTTTGAAAGACTTCTATGTAGAATGAGACCTGAAGAAGTAGTTATATAGAAGATATATCATTAGCTCATCTCCCTCTACACCCATACTTATCATGTCATCTGCAGAAGGCAGTTCTGACTTTAAGGTTGTTAGAAATTGGCACCATCAAATGGAAAAGTGAACTTTCCTAATTCCAGGAGAACAGTGGAGTAGAAACAGCTGAGCTCTGGGTTTCCCATGTGTGCGCTATTCTCTCCAGGCATTAGCTGTGTGTGTGGATTAATTGATACAAGTTCTTGTGAACAAAAAAAAGTAACAATAATATCATTTTTAAAAGAAGTAGAGAAACATTTTACATTCCCCAAGGTATCTGTCCTGCTTCCAAAACATTCATGGCATCCTCAATATCCTCAATACACACTTGACAATGGCTTCATAGACTCACTTATATTTAACATCTCTTTTGCTAAAGTTATGAAAATGTTACATCTAGCAAACATACTTGGGGAAAGCCATTTTTCTTAGAGAGAAAACAAACAGGAGGTAATATAACTATTGTCAGAAGAAATCAAGCTGTTGGTCTAGAAATGTAGTTCACTTGGTAGAGTGTGTAGAAGTATTTTGCATGTAGGACATCATGAAATAAATCAAATCTTGAAATTATAGGCACCAACTAGAGAGAAGAATCCCAAGTAAATGGCAAAGAGAAGGCCTTCAACAAGATCATAGAAGAAAACTGCTGCAAAATTACACCCATATAAATACAAGAATCACACAGAACACAAAAGGGACAAGAGCAGAAACAAAAGACTTTATGCATCATATAGTTAAACCACTAAGAATACAAAACAAAAATTGGATTGAAAGCCATAACAGAAAAACTGCAAGTGACAAAGAAATCCCATCAAATGGAAGAGTGAACTTCTATAATTCCTGATTAATAGAACAGGACTTCTCAGGGTAAACTTTCAAAGTCAGAAGAGTCTACAGAAATGCATCTCAAGTCATAAATGGCAGTCAATCTAAAATAATATACCTAGCAAAACCACTGCTTTGATTGAAGGAATAAGAACAAATGTTCATCAGAGAGAGAGAGACAGAGAGAGAGAGAGAGAGAGAGAGAGAGAGAGCCTGTGTGTGTGTGTGTGTGTGTGTGTGTGTGTGTGTGTGTGTTTGTGTGTGTGTTTGTGTGTTTGTATTCAAGTTAGGGAGGATGATTTTGGCTGAAGTTAGGAGTAAGAATAGCAGAGAGAATGTGGAAAAACATGAAGCTACAAGTATGAAAACACATAATGTCACTGAGAACACAACACAAAAATCCAACAGTAGAATGTCCAGAATTAAAACACACACTTCCATAATCACCCAAACATGAATGGTTCCAATCCTCCACTCAAAATCACAGACTGACTGAATGAATCAAGAAACAAATTTATCTGCTGCCTCTAAGAAACACATCTTAGTTTTAAAACATGTACCACCTTATAGGAAAAGGACAGGATTATTGTAATGGAACCAGGGAAACAATAGGTGTCCTTATCCTAACATCTGCCAAAATAGACTTTGAACTAATACTAATCAGAAGAGGGATCTTTCATTCTAATCAAGGGAACACTTGACCAAGATGTCATTAGCATCCTAAAAAAAATGAATCAAACTCAGAGATGCATGGATCTATAAAATAAAATATATAACTGGATTAAAAGACAAAAATTAACATCAATCCATTAACAGTAGTAGATTTTAATACCCAACAGGTGGTGTGTCCTAGGCTTGTAATCTTTTCGATGTGGGAATGAGGATACTTGCCTTTCTCCATGAACTTGAGTGCTTGGAGAGGTTACCCCCCCTCACCTACCACTACCTCTTTCATAGTTTTTTGTCTTTCTTTTTCTATCTTTCCCTGTTTGTAGCAGGGATAACATAATTAACTGTAAGAATGGAAGTAGAGCATGCTATAGATGAGTGTGAAATCAACAGCCTCTGATCTTGGCGCTAACATTTACTTTCTGGAATCTGGATAACTGGAGATCATGTTAGAGAGTTGCAGAGACACAGAGAGACTCTCAGTAGGGGACTCATCATTTTCCTATACTGTAACCATGAAAACGAGGAAGATATAGGTAGGCATGATGTGAAACTAGCATCTATCTTCAAAACTAGCATGAAATTACTTGATATCCACTCAAAGAATGAAAGCAGATCCATGTTCTGGATAGTTTTATGCCAACTTGACACAAGCTAAAGTCATATGACAGGAGGAAACCTCAATTAAGATAATGTCTCCAAAGGAGGGGTGCTGTGATCAGGATGTAAAGCTGATAAAGTAAATCAAAAAAAAAAAAAAAAAAAAGCAAAGGGAACTGAAAATGTCTCCAACATGGTGCCATCCCTGGGTTTGTGCTCCTGGGTTCTAGAAGAAAGTTGGATGAGCAAGCCATATATTGCAAACCAGGAAGCAGCACCATTCCATGGCCTCTAGATTAGCTCCTTTCTCTAGGTTCCTACCCTCTTTGTATTTTTGTCCTGACCTCTTCCAACAAAACACTAACAATTGGAAGTCTAAGGCAAATAAATCCTTTCCTTCTCAACTTGCTTTGGACCATGATGTTTGTCACATCAATAGTAAGCCCATGTCCAGTTGGTATTGGTGTACTCCTTTGAGAAACCTGGCCATATGCTTTGGGAAGGATTGTGGAAGTACATTGAACCTTTGGATTAGCATGCACATTGAATGTTCAGATCTTGGTGGACTGTTCTCTAGGAACTTGGAAACTAAGAGAACAGTGTGGATGATGGAGGCCTAGCTTCTGTAGTTTCACAGGAAAGATTAAAGGCTCTATCAGGGCCATTTGCTATTGAATGAAAATTCTATGGTTCTGGTTAGCTGGGGCTGATGTATCAGCTTTTATTAACAAGAAAGTGAAACCTTTTATTTGCTGGAATACTCTATTCTTCTTCTTCTTTTTTTGTATAGAAATAGAGTTTATTTAGGGCATGGGGAGGGGAGTTAAGAGGGTAGTAGAGGCAGAGAAAGGCAGAGAGACGGAGAGAGTAGAGAAGTAGAGAGGTGGAGGCCGGCCATGACCACGTGGAGAGAGGGGGGAAGGGAATGGGGAGAAGTAGAAGGTAAGAGATGTAAGAGAGAAGGAAGAGAAAGAGATAAGAGAGCAGAATACTCTATTCATATCCAAAGGAACTGAGGAATTAGTGGTGGTTGGGAAGACACCAGCATCATTAAGTTAAAAATCTTAAAAGTATTCTTGAGAATTCACCACACAAAATCTGTGTTCCAGAAATAGGTAATGAATTTGGTAGTGTACAAAATACCCAGCTGGTGCAGGTTTTGAAGCATGAAGAGGTCATGGAGAACAGTACATTTCTGGCACTACTCTTTTGAAACTCAGATTGATACTCTGATATCTGTGGAACAGTTGCTCTCTTGGGGCTTGAGGATGAGGACTGTAGATGAAGAACTACAGAACAGGGTGCCTAATCAAGGGTAGTCCTGGCTGAGTAGGGGAAGCTTCAAGATTTATACACTCAACATGACATCCAAAGTAAGCATGTAATATCAAGAGTTTGCTGAAGAATTCTCAAAAGATGGCTTACTCTGAAGGATTAGGGTATACCTGAGATCCCTTTGTTTAATGGTGATGAAAAGCTTTTTAATATCAGGGTATTTGTTTTATTTAAGTGGATTTATTGTTTAAATTTAATTTTCCTGGTAGGAGAGAAATGGCTCAGTTGTAAAGGACCCTTGCAGTCTTTCAGAGGACCCAAATTCAGTTCTTAGCACACACATATTGAAGCTTGAATCAAGAGTTTTCCTGATAAACTTTTCCCATTTCTCTCAAGAAGAACCTCCAGGGTTTTACTTGGGTGTCTATACACTGAGTAAAACAAAATTATCATATTCTCCAGCCCTAGTGGATATTGCTTTTGTATAGACAATGATTCTGAGAGACTTCAAAAGCATTTGACTTTCCACTTGAAGTACTTGCTGATGGTGTCTGGTGACTAATAGAATTGTGGCTAACATCTGATTTACAGTGGAGCCCCAACAACAAGATCTGCTTTTTTCCAAAATCCAACGATGTGACATTAAGATATTTGTCTTAGAAGATGGAAGGGTCTACCAAAAATAAATATGACTCAGCAACAGATTGATCTTACCTCACAATTCTGAGTTCTAATGTTAAAATAGTTGTTTTGCAAACTTATGGAACAAAGAAAAATCCAAGTCAAATGCATTAGTAAGCATATGAGAGAGGTGTGTACCCTCATACAGAAGGGCTGAATAGGGGAAGCTGTGGCTTAAAGCCTTTAGATATTATCTGATGACCTTCTTAGCACTTGGTGGGATCTATTATTCTGCTAAATTAATAGTGTCTAATAGGATTTATTTAATATCATGAGATGTTAATTTCAATTAATAACTTCTAAAATGTTTTTTTTTTTCTGTCTAGTATCATGAGGTGGTAGTTAACATATAGAGTAGAACAAGGAATGGATATTCCAGAAGCTAAGATAATGTCATGAGCCTCTGATCCTACAAAAGTCCAGACTCTCCACACTACTGAAACTCCAATCTGTCCACAAGTGTCTGAAAACACAGACTCTTTCCAGGAGCTTTTTTTTTTTTTTTTTTTTTTTTTACTGTCATACACAGCCTTTTAAAAGGAATTCTCGTTCACAGCAGAATCCCCACATTTGTTCCCTCACCTGCTGTATAAGGGCCATTATGGTTAGAAAAAACAAATGGAGGCCATTGGATTTGCTTTCAACAGGAAAAATACTGATCAAAAAGCAATTCCACATTCCCAGAGGAATTATAGATATAAACAACAGCATCAAGGATTAAAAAGTTGCAAAGATAATGGTTACTCCCACATCACAATATATATTATTTGGCCTGTGAAGTGGGTAGGCCTAATCCTGCTTATATCCTAATGCTAATTTGGGTCTCCTAAAACTTCTCCAAAGAAAAGAGAGTTAGCATGTAAGACACTGAGGGACTCTACACCCAGTTGATTTTGTAATTAAAGATGCCAGCAGCTAATCCCTGGGGAAAAGAGACACAGGTGGGGTTGAGGTCTGCTGTCTTGAGACCAAGAGGAGAGAGAAAGAGGGGAAGAAGCCTCCATGGGATAGAGAAGTATGTGCAGGAGAGGGAAAAGGTAAGCCACTATGAGCTAGGGCCAAGGAAATCTGCCCCAGAGGGCTACTTAATTGGAGCTAAGTCCAGCCCGATGAAGCATATTAAGTAATAATTTCGGTTATAGATAGGAGGTAGATTCTAACAACATGGATGGTAGGCAGCTGTCCAGCTAGTGTGCCGTTTAAGGCATATTAAAATATAAAGGCTGTTTGTGTGTGTGTGTGTGTGTGTGTGTGTGTGTGTGTGTGTGTGTATGTTTGTCTTTCACCTGGGAACATAAATGGTCTAAGGTGGGAAGAAAAAGCCTGTGCCAGGATTTTTTAGAATATATTTTTTACTAAAGGCCATTAGAGAAAACAAATGGAGATGTCCATGGTGGAACATTCATTTATGGAGAATGACAGTTGACTATGATTAACTCAGTGAGGAAGTATCTACAATCACACTTGATAAACTAGATGTGATATCTTTTCTTGAGCAGATTCATATATCCCCTGAAACATGTTAGCAGATAGTGACCTCACATATGTTTTATTTTTTATTTTTTATTTTTGATACTTTATTTACATTAGCAATGTTTCCCCTTTTCTGGGTCTCCTCTTTGGAAGCCCCCTATCACCTCCCCATCCCTACCTCTATGGGGTAATTCCACCTCCCACCCACCCACCCACCCATCCCCCTATTCCCACCTTGATATTCCCCTTTACTGGGGCCTCTAACACCCTCAGGCCCAAGGGCCTCTCCTCTCTCCCTGATGGCCATCAAGATCATCCTCTGCCTCATATGTGGTCCGAACCATGGGTCCATAGATGTGTATTCTTTGGTTGGTGGTCCAAACTTCAGGATGACCGTGGGGGGGGTGGTCAGGCCCATTGGCGTTGTTGCTCCCTCCATGGGGCTGCAAACTCCCTCAGCTCCTTCAGACCTTTCTCCAACTCCTCCACCTGGGACCTCACTCTCATTCCAGCGGTTATTGTTAAGTGAAACTTGGGCATTCTGAACTTTTGGGATAATATCCGCTTATCAGTGAGTACATACCATGTTCCTTCTTTTGTGACTGAGTTACCTCGCTCAGGATGATATTTTCAAGTTCCATCCATTTGCCTGCAAATTTCATAAAGTCATTGTTTTTAATAGCTGAGTAGTACTCCATTGTGTAAATGTACCACATTTTCTGTATCCATTCCTCTGTTGAGGGACATCTGGGTTGTTTCCAGCTTCTGGCTATTATAAATATGGCTGCTATGAACATAGTGGAGCATGTGTCTTTATTACA
>CM052700.1:80703554-80731726 GCA_028551405.1 Uromys caudimaculatus
TATATATATATATATATATATATATATATATATATATATATATATATATATATATACATAAATGAAATCACAAAATAGCAGGAGAAACATTACCACAAATGAAATTTCTCATTACCAAATGAAGATTCCAGTACTGGGATTTGTTTATATCTAATGATGGTGAAGACCAACAGGAACTTAAAAACAATACAGGATACTGTCAAGGCTATTGTGTGCTCTCTACAATCTGATGTTAAGACCCTATTCCTGAAGACAGCATTTATACAACTCATTAAACATAGAGAAATCAATCTGGTGACTATCTAAAGTGTTCACCCCTGTGGATGAGAGTTTATAATACTGCAAGCTACCATGCACACTACCAAAGAAGAAAGGAAAACATCTACCTAGCTAAAGAACCTTCTGTCTAAAATGGTGTCCTGAGTGTAAGATGTGTTTGTACAAAGGTGGCACAAAGCTTATGGGAGCAATGAATCAATCTCTGATTTGATTTAAACTGTGAATACCATGAGATTGAAACCATACCCAGTACCGCTCTTGTTGTGAAGGACATGAGACTATTATGTAGGTCTGGGACCAAGAAGAAAACTAAATACTAGTGTTCTTGTAGTGGAATATAGCAATAAAATGACAATCACATGCTGCTAGACTCATAGATCTGAGTCTCTCTTAGGCATCATCAGAGAAACTTCCTCCAGCAGAAGATAGGACTAAATATAGAGACCCACAGATAGAAAATATGAAGAGAGTGAGGAACACTAAGATAGTCAGCCCTACAAGGGAAGTCTCCACCAAACTCTTTTTCTTAGAACACAGGGAACTCTGTGGAAGAAGTGATAAAAGACTAGAAGAGCTAGAATCAATGAAGGACACCAAGAAAAAATGGTCTTCTATCAACACAATGGATACAGAGACTGTGACAGCACACACAGGGACTGCAGAGGTATGTACCCGATGGGGTCCTAGAAAAGAAGTAGTAGATACACATCTGCTGCATAACTGAGAAACTGTCTCCCTTTGATAGCCACTTGCAAATAAAAATTTAGTTTTTTCCAAGGGAGTCTTTCTGGAGAAACTATCCACTCTTAAGGGTAGGCTCCATGCCGTGCATTCATGGCCAACACAAAACAGCCTTAATGAATTCTTACTGATCCTTTGCATATGTACGCGGACTTCTGCTTTTATATTTTGTAGGATCCCTGTGCGAGATCTTGTGTTCTCTTTCTGTTTGTTGTGCTTTTGCTTTGGCACTTTTTCTTCTCTGTATTTTGTCCTATTTTTCATTCTTTCTTTTTTATTTGATCTACACAAGAAATTTAATTTTGAAGACATACTTTGGCAAATATAAGAACTCAGTCTTTAATTTGGGAATGTGAAGTTATGAAACGTGTTCTATTACAAATTACATGGTGCTCTTTTAGAAGTCGAGTTTTGGCTGACTTTTGTAGCCAGCAAATTGTCCTGCAGGATGAAATGATTCTTATTGTGTCTAATGGTCTGAGTTTGATCCCCATGCTTGGTGAAAGGAGAGAACTGACTTAAACTCTTTCATATTAAGATGCATGTGGCAAATGTGTATTCACACACGTGCATATGCATGCACTCATACATGTGCACACACACACACACACATACAAATTATGTAATAAAAGTAAGTTTTCCTTTGGTGAAATCTAAACAGTTACGTAGAAACAACATGGAAACTCACTTTACTGCTTGCTTTTTGTCACTTGACACAAGCCTAGAGTCATTTTGCAAGAGGGAACCTCAGTTGAGTGAGGACAAGCTTGTCGTACACTGGTTTGGTTGATGATTGATTTGCTGAGATGATTGAAGTTGAAGTGTCTGACGTGCTGTGAGTGATGCCATCCATAGGTTCATGCTCTGGGTCCTGTAAGAAAGCAGGGTGAGTCAGCCACGAGTGAAAGTCAGCAAGCAATACTTCTTCATGTCTTCTACATTGGTTTCTGCCTCTATGTTGCTGCCCTGTGTGAATTCCTGCTCTATCTGACTTCAGTGATGGACTGAATGTTACCTAGATAGTCTGGTGCTTCTTGGGATAATTAAGGAACTTTTAGCAGATAAAGCCTTCCTGCAGTAAGTACATTGTTGAAGGTGAACTTTAAGTGTTTTTAACTTCTCCTCTACTCCCAGTTCACTCTTTCCATTTCCTCTTTGGGTTTAAGATGTAATCTCTCAGCTTCCAGCTATTGTCACCATGCTGTCATTTCTTGGCATGCCTCACCATCAGGATGGACTCTTTTCTCTGGAACTGTAAGCTCAAGCAAATGGTTCCCCAAAGTGCTTTTGATTGTGCCTTTATAGCACAGAGAAAAAGGGAACCAACACCACAACTCCAACTTTACTGTATGAATTATATGAATATAAAGTCAAACTATGTCAGAGCTTCACATATGGGCTAATGTGACACTTGCTATGTCCTCAACGGTTTGTTTTCTCATATAGCTAATAATACTAATCACTACAATGCTAGTTAGTCTATAAACATTGAAATATTGCTTATATGAATTCAAAAGTCAAGATAAAAATATTAAAAAATAATCTCTCTTATTGAAGACCACTCTTTTTTCATTTTATAATAAAATTTAATTGTTAGAAAATTATAGAGAAATGTTCCATATAACAGTACAAATCAATAAAGTACTTCTAATGAACAGTTTACCAAAAAGTACCAAAGTATAAATTGTGCACAAAATTTATCTAGTAAACTTACTTCCAGGAATTTATGTTGAAAAAAATATGTATGTACTATGAGATATCTATCACAGGATTATATACAATTATGAATTATGAGAAACATGTCAAAATTAAATACAGAAGTAATAAATCATGAAATTACTTGTAGACCTTTCTATAATAAATAAAATACTGTTTTCTAGGCTAAAACTTTAGAAGCCAATATTACCATCACCTTATACTTTCACATCATAAATATCATTAAAATAAATTAAATTACTTTGTTAAAAATTCATGCAATTGGAAATTATTTCTGACAAATCGACTCTTACAGTTTTATAGGTCATTCATTTTTTTCTCCTTTGACATGACATAGGAAAGTTGGCTTCAGTCAAAATAGCACACATAACTTAATCTCATAAATCCCAAGTTTAATGTTACTTGTTTTCAGTAGACTTTGAAAACCTTACTACTGTCACATTCAACTAGAATAAATTGACACCTCCTAACTAAATTCAGAGAAATTAAATACTTGTCTTCTAAAATATACAGGACTCACCTCCCTAATGTGAACATAAAATTCAAATACCTCCAATTTTTTCCCTTGAAGATATGTTAGCTTCACTCTGAGTAAAGAGCAACATTCCTTTGCATCGCCCAGGCCATTACACTGAGACTCATCAGTTACGAAAACACTTGCTGAAGTTACCCCTTAAATATTACTAGTTTGGTAGTGACAATTTCTGTAATGAATGAAGTGTGGGATTTCTTTCTCAAGACATTTAAGTTTTTTAATAGTTAAACCACAGATGTATAAAATAAAATCATTCAAAGTATTAGCAACAAGTAAAATTGTACCTGTGGACTTTGGGAAAATTCTATAAAATTATAATCATTTCAGTTATAATCACTGTTAAAGAATGCTTTAGAAAACAATCTCTTGAGTCTTATCTATCCTTCTGAATATGTCAGTTACATGAAGTGTGTGACATTTGCATATTTCAAACATATATTATTATTATACTGCCTGAGAGTTTTAGCACATAGATGTTTATAATTGAGAGTTCATCTTGGTGGATTTTTCTTTGACCAGGATGAAATGTCCTTCCTTATCTTTTTTGATAACTTTTGGTTGAAAGTTGATTTTATTCTGTATTAGAATGGCTACTCCAGCTTGTTTCTTGGTACCATTTGCTTAGAAAATTATTTTCCAACCTGTTACTCTGAGGTACTGTCTTTGACACTGAGGTGTGTTGCCTGTATGCAGCAAAATGCTGGGTCCTGTTTATGTATCCAGTCTGTTAGTCTATGCTTTTTTATTGGGGAATTGAGTCCATTGATGTTAAGAGATATTTTTAAAAAGGTGATTGTTACTTCCTGTTATTTTTATTCTTAGAGGTGGAATTATGTTTGTGTGGCTATCTTCTTTTGAGTTTGTTGAAAGTAGATTACTTTCTTGATTTTTCTAGGGTGTTGTTTTCCTCCTTGTTTTGGTGTTTTCCATCTATATCCTTTGTAGGACAGGATTTGTGGAACGATGTTGTGTAAATTTGGTTTTGACACGGAATACCTTGTTTTCTCTGTCTATGGTATTTGACAGTTTTGCTGGGTATAGTATCATGGGCTGGCATTTGTTTTCTCTTAGGGGCTGTATGAGATCTGCCCAGGATCTTCCAGCTTTCATAGTCTCTGGTGACAATCTGGTGCAATTCTGATAGGATTGCCTTTATGTTACTTGACCTTTTTCCCTTAATGCTTTTAATATCCTCTTTGTTTAGTGCATTTGGTGTTTTGATTATTATGTGACGAGTGGAATTTCTTTTCTGGTCCAGTCTATTTGGAGTTTTGTAGGCTTCCTGTGTGATCATAGGCATCTCTTTCTTTAAGTTAGGAAAGTTTTCTTGTATAATTTTGTTGAAGATATTTACTGGCCCTTTAAGTTGGGAATCTTCACTCTCTTCTATATCTATTATCCTTAGGTTTCATCTTCTCATTGTGTCCTGGATTTCCTGGATGTTTTGGGTTAGGAGCTTTTGCTTTTTGCATTTTCTTGACTGTTGTATCAATGTTTTCTATGGTATCTTCTATACCTGAGAGATCTTCTCTCCATTGTATTCTGTTGGTAATGCTTGCATCTATGACTCCTGATCTCTTTTCTAGGTTTTCTAACTCCATGGTTGCCTCTTTTTTTTTTTTTTTTCTTTTTTCCATTTTTAGATCGTGGATGATTTTGTTCAATTTCTTCACATGTATAGTTGTGTTTTACTGTATTTCTTTAAGGGATTTATATATTTCCTCTTTAAGGGATTCTACCTGATACATGTATTCTCCTGTATTTCTTTAAGGGAGTTATTTATGTCCTTCTTAAAGTCCTCTATCATCATCATGACAAGTGATTTTAGATCGAAATGTTGCTTTTCCACTGTGATGGTGTATCCAGGACTTGCTATGGTGGGAGAATTGGGTTGTAATGATTCCAGGTAACCTTCTGTTTTCCTATTGCTTCTGTTGCTTATGTTCTTATGCTTGCCTCCTGCCATCTGGTTATCTCTAGTGCTACCTGCCCTTGCTATATCTGACTGGAGCCTGTCCTTCCTGTGATCCTGGTTCTGTCAGAACTCCTCAGAGACCAGCTCTGTCTGAGGTCCTGGGATTCTGAGATTCTGGGATCCTGAGGCCCTGGGTGTTTCAAAGCTCCTGGGAGTCAAGCTGCCTCTGGGACACTGAGATTCTGGTGTGACCAAGCTCCTGTGTTCCTGTGATCTTGTGATCCTGTGATCCTGTGATCCTGGATGTATTAGAGTGCCTGGGATTGGATCTTCCTCTTGGTGTTGTGGGACTGGCTGTGGAGTTTGTGCCCAAGCTTTGTCCTATTTTCCATTCATTTATTTTTCATTTATCTTTTTGTTTATTTTCTTGTTATTATTTAGAGGCCTGTGTCTTTTCTAAAGAGAGAAAGAAATGGTATCAATTTGGAAGCGGTTGGAAGTAGCAACTGGAAGGTATAGGGGAAGGGGAAACCCTAACCAGACTATATTGTATGAAAAAGTTTTCTCAATAAAAGAAAACCTTAATTTTTAAAAGGGGCAGGGATTCTGGTGGTGAACACTTCTAATCCTCAAACTGGAGAGGCCTAGAGAAGAGAAGCCCTTGGACTTTCATTTTTGACACAGGTCACAGAGAGAGAGAGAGAGAGATGGTCTATTAAGACAGCAGGTGAATACCAACAGTAGAACAAAGAGAAACAGCAGGTAACAGCCAATGTTGTCCCTGGTTTCCAGTATACACACACATACATGCTTCATCTGTGTACACACACATACATGCATACAGATATACAATGAATACATTTAAAACATGCATGTGTACCTAAACAGTTTTTATTTATGAACAATAATTTTAATAAGTGTAAATTAAATAAAGTACAAATAAACAGGTACATGATATTTTCATATACGAGTCATTAAGTAACTTCAGTAAGAAATTGGAACCTTAAATACACAGTATTTTTATGGATCCAGAGAAGTTATAATTAGGGAATAGAAATAAAGATACAGTAAAATATTGAAACTATTCTTGATGAGAGAGAGAGAAGATTAAAATCTTTTTGAGAGAAAGCTTAAAAAGTCACTATCAGCAAGGATCTTCTTTTGAGTAAACTTGGAAGCAAGGGAATATTCATTTTACAAGATAAAAAGAAGAAAGAATTTATGTAGAACTATCAACTTATTGTGTACAATTAATTCTATAGTACTTAGCAATAGAAATGTCAAAAGAATGTATATGTGTAATGGCACAAATTTTAATTAAAACATATGAAGAAGCCTGCTTGTCTACCTGAACCATTAAAGTTTAATTTTTTTTTTTTTTTTTTTTTTTTTTTTTTTTGGTTTTTCGAGACAAAGTTTTTCTGTGTAGCCCTGGCTGTCCTGGAACTCACTCTATAGACCAGGCTGGCCTCGAACTGAGAAATCTGCCTGCCTCTGCCTGCCGAGTGCTGGGATAAAAGGCGTGAGCCACCACTGCCCAGCTAAGGTTTAATTTTTAAGAAAATCTATGTATGTATGTATGTATGTATGTATGTATGTATGTATGTATGCATTTATTTATTTATTCATTCATTCATCCATTTAAATCATAATCAGTGTCCCTTTCACAGAGTTCCACTCCCCATCCCTCATCCCCTTCTCCTCTGATATGGTATCCCACCGCATTGTATTACACCACCCAGGCACACAAAATCTCTGCAGGTTTAGTTGCATCTTCTCCAGCTCATGCTAGACAAGGCAGCTCTGTTGGGGAACGGATTCCATGACAGGAAGCAACTTTAAGAACAAGCATCACTTGTTGGGGGAATCTACATGAAGACTAAGCTGTACATCTCCTACATATCTGCTAGGGCCATTAGAGTTTAAAAGAAAATATATTACAATTAGTGCTGTACAGAATGATTCTTTATAGCCATCACTAAGTCCAACTTCAGGGAATGCCATGATATCTTCTCACCTCTGTGGGTACCAGGAATGCACACATACATCCATGCTGGCACAAAACTCACAGGTATAAATTATAAATTAATAGGTTTTTAAAGAGATGAAAAAATCTATTTTAAAAAAAACTCTGGTGGTGTTGCTTTGAGTGCATGTTTTTCAGCATAATTATTATTCTATTATCAGAACTTATTTGTACCAAAGGAGAAATTGTGGGATAGGCATACATCAGAAATTTCTGAACCCTCAGGATGACTGGGTCATAAATCCATAACAGGACTGATGTGGTTGAGATGATGTAGTCCACCCAGTACATAATCACAAAGAAAACCACCAGCAGCAAAATAGTCTGCGTGGCTCTCTTCTCAGGGGATGCTCTCAGGTAGCTGATGCTATGAAGATGCTTGTATTGCCTCTGATGTCTGAACAAGATAATCACCATGTATGTGCTTGTAGTTAGCATGATTCCTACAAGAAATATATCTCTGGAGGTTGTCACTGTAAAAATCAATACCCTGATGATGGATCTCATACGGAAGAGTAAGCAGGATTTAGTGACTTGCATCTGGTTGGTCTCACTCACATTAGTGTAACCACGAACATAGAAGACCCGGCTACTACTGTAGAAAAAACTGAAAGACCAAATAAATAAGAAAACATAGGTCATGTATTTTTTTAGTTTTTGTTTAAATTTTGCCAACAAAGAGGTACTGGGACTGATTGTGACAGCCTGGAACACACTGAGGAGGCAGGTGGTACAGATAGAGAGGCCTCTCATCACCCTGCTTATGTAAAAAGTTGCCTTACATTTGAAGTCATTATTAATGTTCAGTGACTCAAACAAGTCTGTAAGCAAAAGGTCCCCTCCAGTGAGGAACATCATTATGTGAATGAAGGTCAGTTGACAAGAGATCAAGTCCGTGGGCTTAGATCTATGACCTAGGATTATAAAAATATAGAAGCAAAGAAGAGACATATTTGCTACGATTCCAAGTCCAGCTTGGAAATAAAGGACATTCTTGAATGAGGACATAAGTGAAAATTGTATTCATCTTAAGAGCACAGTAGACGTTTATTTCAAATATCTGAAAAAAAGAATATAGTACACATCAAGCTTTTGATACACCAGATAATAAGACTACATCTTCATTCTATTTTTCATACTAGTCGATAATTGACTTGTCTCTTTAACTTTTGATGTTCAACATTTTACATCATAGCCTACATCTCTATATGCCTTTCATGTATCTCCTTTATACATACAATATTATGGACAATAAATGCATTCATAAATATTTATACATAATTCATAATTTGTGAGCCTGTGGTGCACATGAGTCTCATGCCTTAACAATCCAATCCTGTTGATTTTGATTGCCTTATTTTATACTTAACCTTAAAAGAGTAGTGATGAGCACAAATACATTTGTAAAATGGAATAAAACTTACATTTATATGGAAAATAGTTATGAAAGATATTTAAAAAATTGAACTGAGTCCATAATTTTACTTAACTTTTGTTTACAACCATCTATGTTATGACTCATAATTCTAATAAAAGCATGGTGTTTACTAATTTATGATAATCCCAGTATTTTTATTAGCAAAATATCTTTCTCAACTTACCTATTTTCATATTCCTTTTTCAAAGAAATCTATAATCTGAGTTCAAGACTAGATACAATTGGAGACCACTAGTGTACTTTCCACAACCTATAACCATTAATTATCATTATAAATATTCATATATGGTACCCAGTTTAGTTCCCATCTCATCACCTTTTATGAGAGTGAATTCAGGTTTCAAAAAACTAGTTCCCAGCTCCCATCGCAAATAATGTTTTTCCTTTCCTTTTGAATGGAATTGTAAATTGCTAATTGTAGGACCATGAAAGGCAACCTGGTTTCTGGTTGAGCTAAGGTTTAAAACCCCAAAGACCCAGTAGGGGGTCCACAGTAGGTGATAATGTACAAGGGACTGTAGACATTTTGCCATGCTCCTGGACCCTAGGCACACAAGAGCATAGCTCTCCATAGGTCTGTGACCATCAGTCACATAAGGGCAGCAAATGCCCCAAGCCCCTCCACAAGTAAAGGTGTGGTCACATAGCCTCAAGACATCCCCATTTTAATGAGGTACCTAGAGACTTAGCCAATAAACTCCCTTTCCCAGCCACTCCTCCCGGCAAAAGGTATTTTAACCTCAGGCTCATCCTGAGAAAGTGGAGTACAGTTTCACTTATTGCCACTGTCCGCCATGACAATAAATGCCTTAAAACCTCAGACCCTCTCTTCATCAGGATCTGCAGTGGGAAACAATGGAACAGGCTTTCCTCTAAAGAGCCACTAGTCTCCTGCAGAAGTCCTCTCAGCCATGGCCTCTACCAAACCAAGCCAGCTGGCCACTGACAAGTCAAGGACTGATCCCCAGCCTGACCCAGCCAGGCTCCTCCCTGCCTTTCTCCCTTGGCCTGGGCTAGATCTATCCCTCAGGCCCCATTCCATTCTCAGCTCTTCCATGGCATCCACTGGTGCCTGGGATGCCCAAGAGCCTGAGAACCAAACATAGCTGCCTCTGTGTAGTGGGGTGAGCATGGTCAAACTTCCCACATCTCACCTCTCCTTGGAGGCCCCAGCCTTGGGGCAGACATGGGATTCACACTACTCCAACCCAACAGTTAATAGAATCAGACGTTGTGTCTTTTAAGCCATACATGTTGATATTTTACCTACCTACCTCTTTCCTCTGTATTTATCTCCCTCTACACTCTAAGAAGTCCTTCTTTCCTATTTTCCTGTCAAGATATGTTTACCCTGCAACCAACAGTTAATAGAATCAGAAGTTGTGTCTTTTAAGCCATACATGTTGATATTTTACCTACCTACCTCTTTCTTCTGTATTTATCTCCCTCTGCACTCTAAGAAGCCATCCTTTCCTATTTTCCTGCTAAGATACCTGTACCCTGCAATTCTGCTTTCTATAGCTCCCACTCACAACCCTATCCTGGCAATGGTTCTGTTTTCCTTTCCTGGTTTTTATAGTTACTACATGATCACACCTGAATATGTAGCATTGGAGCTTCCAAGAGGGAACATGTGGCATTAAAAGAATCACTATTTTCCAAACATAATTACAAACATGAACTTGCTGAAGATTTCTGGTTTAAAACAGATTTTCTTCTCATGCAAAGGAAAACAAAGTCCCCAGTGTTATCATATGTCAACAGCACCCGCACATGTTTTATAGTTTCATTCAACAGTCTTACCATTAGTTTTTTTTAGCCCATGTTTTTTTTTTTATTTGGCATAATTACCAGGATCAATTTATTATGGAACTAATTTAATTTAGTACTTTAAATTCAGCTTGTGATGGAGAAATAGAAAACAACTACACTGGCCCAGATTCTTGTGAGGAAAGGTGTGCCTAATTACATATTCAACTTCACTAGTATAGTCCATCTATATAGATACATGCATGCATAGATGTATAGAATTAATGCAGAAGATATTGCCCAAGACCATCCTAAAACATATCCATGAATATGACAGCATAAATCACACATTGTATATTTATATAATTTTTGCTCCTAAAAAGCTTAATCTTGTAAATGAATGGATCAATCTGAATTGCCAGAGCCAAACATCTGATTCTCCTACCAACATACATTTACATTACTGCACCATGATGTTCAGCTTTTAAAACCTCCAAGATACAGAGTAGTGATGTAGTTCAATGTTTAAGATGACATTTTGCTTTTGCAAAGACATGGGTTTGATTCTCAGTAATGAACATGGTCATTAATGTAGTATCTGGGACTCTAGTTCAAGTGGGTACCTTGCCCTCTCTGAACAGGCACACAAGTGGTGAACAGGTAACATATGTAGGCAATTTATATAATTTAAATAAATAAAGTTCCAAGATCATAGTTAGTTCAAACCTTGGTCTCCAAACTATAAGAACTGTTCCCTAATCCTAATTTTAAAACTACAAATGGACAAACCATATACATATAAAATTTATTACTAATTGTACAGAATAATTTATTAATCTAACATAAGAATTGCAAGTTAAAAAAAAGATGGTAAGAAGGTAAAAGAAAGTAGTGTAAAATGTAAAATTAACACCTTTTAACTCATAAATTGGCACCTTTATTTGGAACTCAGCGGAGCTGATATTTGTTGGAAAAAAGATCAAAGCTACCATGAGTAATAACATAGATATGTGCATTGAAAAAAATCATGTTTTATTTGAACAAAAATGGCAGCACTAGTGGCTTCCACATTAGTTTAAGCTGCAGTATTTACTTGTAAGTAGTAAAACCCGAGTATATCCATAAACATTTATAATAGCTGAAAAGCCATCTGTTATTAAAGTGACCCATACCAAAAGAATAAGCAGTTTGCAGCCAGCTGTTTGTAGAGGAATGCTACAAAAAGGAACACACACATACTCAAACACACATTCACACACACACACACACACACACAGAGAGAGAGAGAGAGAGAGAGAGAGAGAGAGAGAGAGAGAGAGAGAGGAGAGAGAGGCGTCTTTATGCACAGCTCTACATTCTCTGAGACTAGTCACTTTACCTCTTGCTTATCACAATAATTGATTGTAGAACAGTCTTGTTTTATGCACGTATGGTGATCTTTGTATTCTGTTTGTGAAGATTTAAAATATAGGGAACATACAAGTATAGTAAATCTAAATTATCATTTTCAATTTAAGCTTTACCACATTTAGTGCATAATGACCTAAAAGCTGTATGACTGCTCAGAGAGAACATAAAGTGAGTGTGTGACTTTCAGGTGATAAGTGAAATTATTGGCTGATATACTGTCCACTGTCAGCAACATGAAGATATTTTTAAGAATATCACAAGATTAAAAAAACTTTGCCACTCAAATTAGTTCATGAACTCATTATAAAACTTAGAATGCCAGCAATAATACTTATTACTCTTTAATAAAGTAGTAATTAATATCTATTACCTGCTACTCTTAAATGATTTAGATGCATAAATTTTTTCTTGGAAATTGAATTTAGCACAAGTAATAAATGGAAGCACACAGATGCTGAGTAGAATGTTATAATCTCAGAGTTATGGGCCAGTTCCCCTGAGATGAAGTAGCAGAAGTGTCACTGCAGAGACAGAGACTGTTGGGAAGCCATGCTGCCAGAGCTTTATCACAAGTTGCATGATGTAAGTTTGAGGAAGATATGAGAATATTCACTTGAAATGTGGGCTGTGTGTGTGTGTGTGTGTGTGTGTGTGTATGTATGTTTTTTGGTGTGTCTTTGTGTGTTTGTGTGTATGTATGTCTTTGTATGCCTTTCTATGTGTGTGAGTGTGTGTGTTGTGTTGTGTGTTTTGTGTGTGTGTGTGTGTGTGTGTGTGTGTGTGTTCAAGAGAGAAAGAGATTGTTGGACTACCAGGTCTATGAATAGACCAAATAGTGTGTTCTGGAGTTGCTATCATGAATATATTTACACCACTTGAGTGAAAAACTGAAAGGTACATCAAATTATGTTCATGAAGTGAGATGAACTTTAGGAAAATGAAGAATATGATCTTTGTTTTCTGGGTGACAGGATCAATTCCACAATGGTTCTGCCTAGTATACCAGTGTAGACTTTTAAAGTAAATTATTCAAAACAAACTGAAAAAATCTGTAAGGCTTGCAAAATGAAAATTCTGTAATGCTTAAAAAACATAAACTTATATTTTTGACAACTGTTTTTTTGTTTAGGTTGATACTCTGTGGCCAGAGAATTAATGGCATTTCCTTGCATTATTTCGATTCATGTTACTGACAAAAGTTTTGTAATTCTACATTATCAGTTTTCACTTTAATCTTGTATTTGTGTCTGTGTCTGTGAGAGGGAGAGACATCAGACAGAGGGGGATAAGGGAGATGGAAAGGGAGAGGGAGAAACAGAATCTCAACATGCATTTCAGACAGCTTTGATCAAACTCATGATGCTCCTGCCTTAGCTTTGAAATTGCTGAGATCATAGGCATGTGGCCCCCACAACTGCCTTAATTTTCCATTTTAATCTCCTAAATACATTACTAACTTATATTCCAGGAAAAGAAAAATGGACTTGTGATATTTATCACAAAAACTTACATTTTGTTGGCATTGTGTGTGTGTGTGTGTGTGTGTGTGTGTGTGTGTGTGTGTGTGTGTGTGTGTAAAGTATGTTTCAGAAAGCAATTAAAATTTTTAACTCTTAGAGGAAACCTTAGGGGATTTGACATTAATTTTATACTATTCACGAATTGCAAATACTTTTCTCATGGCTAATGAAAAGCTTACTCAATATCATTCAGCATTGATGTTACAAAATTCAATTTCTAAAACCAGAAATAAGAAAAATTAATTCATTTTAATAAAATGACTAAAACTCCTACCAAAAATTTTACAGTTTACATTTATGCAAGGATAACTTTACAAGGACTTAAAAAATGAGGTGAGAGTTCCAAATGTTATTCAAGTAACTATAAAAGATCTCCTTTATTAGAAATCATTGCTATAGATTAAACAATCTATGTAAAACATTTAAAAGATTTATGATGTTAAGAGGGTTTTACACTTTACTATGTCATTAATTGAAACTTTCCTATGAATTCCTAAGTATGCTTAAAATTACCAGACTAGAAAAGAAGTGATGAATGCTAAATTAGTTAATATTTGTTGTATATTCTTAGCTTAAGTTTTATATAAATAAATGCATACAGTCAGTTAACTTGAGAAAAGTGGTAAAAATGAGAAAATACAAAGTACAATTTAAATGTACCTTAATAAGCACTCCTGTACACCAATAAATGTCTGTGTTTTGTTTTTTACCATCTAAGATATCCCAGGTATTTTGATACAGGGATGGAAAACCAACACATTTGGCCATACCTAGGTAGAACCATGATCATAGAATCATTAGAGCACACTCTCAAGAGAATCCTCTGTCAGATATGCTTGTGAAAAATTTGAGCTTAGAGCTATATTTTAAATATGTTTCAGTGTACAGTCATTGTAAAAAGTGAGATGATATTTTTATTTAATATATAATACCCACTGATCATCTTAACTCTATGAGACCTTCCTGTCTCTATTTGACCTTCTGCTGCTCCCTGCCCTATTCCCAATACCGTCTTCTACTGTCACATATATAATAAGAAATAACGTTAGTGAAATCTGTGCTGTTATTAATTATTACAATGATATTTTATGTCTACAAGCATCTACTTATTTTCTTATGGTACAATATAACTCAAAAGTAAAATTCTAAGCAGAGACTGTTCCAATAATTTATTATAGAATCATACTTCATTCTAACACCTACTCACAGCTTTTACTATAATGAAGAGCAAAAGAAACACTCACCCATCTGGACCTTTGAAAGACTTCTATGTAGAATGAGACCTGAAGAAGTAGTTATATAGAGGAAATATCATTAGCTCATCTCCCTCTACACCCATACTTATCATGTCATCTGCAGAAGGCAGTTCTGACTTTAAGGTTGTTAGAAATTGGCACCATCAAATGGAAAAGTGAACTTTCCTAATTCCAGGAGAACAGTGGAGTAGAAACAGCTGAGCTCTGGGTTTCCCAAGTGTGAGCTATTCTCTCCAGGCATTAGCTGTGTGTGTGGATTAATTGATACAAGTTCTTGTAAACAAAAAAAGTAACAATAATATCATATTTAAAAGAAGTAGAGAAACATTTTACATTCCCCAAGGTATCTGTCCGACTTCCAAAACATTCATGATATCCTCGATACACACTTGACAATGACCGCATAGACTCACTTTTATTTAACAATTCTTTTGCTAAAATTATGAAAATATTACATCTAACAAACATGCTTGGAGAAAGCCATTTTCTTACAGAGCAAACAAACAGGAGGTAATATAACTATTATCAGAAGAAATCATGCTGTTGGTCTAGAAATGTAGTTCACTTGGTAGAGTGCGTAGAAGTATTTTGTATGTAGGACATCATGAAATAAATCAAATCTTGAAATTATAGGCACCAACTAGAGAGAAGAATCCCAAGTAAATGGCAAAGAGAAGGCCTTCAACAAGATCATAGAGAAAACTGCTGCAAAATCACACCCATAGAAATCCAAGAATCACACAGAACACAAAAGGGACAAGAGCAGAAACAAAAGACTTTATGCATCATATAGTTAAGCCACTAAGAATACAAAACAAAAATTGGATTGAAAGCCATAACAGAAAAACTGCAAGTGACAAAGAAATCCCATCAAATGGAAGAGTGAACTTCTATAATTACTGATTAATAGAACAGGACTTCTCAAGGTAAACTTTCAAAGCCAGAAGAGTCTACAGAAGTGCATCTCAAGTCATAAATGACAGTCAATCTAAAATAATATACCTAGTAAAATCACTGCTTTGATTGAAGGAATAAGAACAAATGTTCATCACAGAGAGAGAGATAGCTTGTGTGTGATTGTGTGTGTGTGTGTGTGTGTGTTTGTGTGTGTTTCTGTGTGTGTTTGTGTGTTTGTATTCAAGTTACCAAATTTAAGGTAAAACAGGAAGGATTATTTTGGCTGAAGTTAAGAATAAGAATAGCAGAGAGAATGTGGAAAAACATGAAGCTACAAGTATGAAAACACATAATGCCACTGAGAACACAACACAAAAAACCAACAGTAGAATGTCCAGAATTAAAACACACACTTCCATAATCACCCAAACATGAATGGTTCCAATCCTCCACTCAAAATCACAGACTGACTGAATGAATCAAGAAACAAATTTATCTGCTGCCTCTAAGAAACACATCTTAGTTTTAAAATATGTACCACCTTATAGGAAAAGGACAGGATTATTGTAATGGAACCAGGGAAACAATAGGTGTCTTTATCCTAACATCTGCCAAAATAGACTTTGAACTAATACTAATCAGAAGAGGGATCTTTCATTCTAATCAAGGGACCACTTGACCAAGAAGTCATTAGCATCCTAAAAAAAAATGAATCAAACTCAGAGATGCATGGATCTATAAAATAAAATATATAACTGGATTAAAAGACAAAAAGTAACATCAATCCATTAACAGTAGTAGATTTTAATACCCAACAGGAGGTGTCCCTAGGCTTGTAATCTTTTCGATGTGGGAATGAGGATACTTTCTCCATGTACTTGAATGCTTGCAGACTCTAGGAGAGGTTTCTCCCCCCCCCCCCATGTACCACTACCTCTTTCATAGTTTTCTGTCTTTCTCTTACTATCTTTCCCTGTTTGTAGCAGGGATAACATAATTAACTGTAAGAATGAAAGTAGAGCATGCTATAGATGAGTGTGAAATCAACAGCCTCTGATCTTGGCGCTAACATTTACTTTCTGGAATCTGGATAACTGGAGATCATGTTAGAGAGTTGCAGAGACACAGAGAGACTCTCAGTAGGGGACTCGTCATTTTCCTATACTGTAACCATGAAAAAGAGGAAGCTATATGTAGGCATGATGTGAAACTAGCACCTATCTTCAAAACTAGCATGGAATTACTTGATATCCACTCAAAGAATGAAAGCAGATCCATGTTCTGGATAGTTTTATGTCAACTTGACGCAAGCTAAAGTCATGTGACAGGAGGAAACCTCAATTAAGATAATGTCTCCAAAGGAGGGGTGCTGTGATCAGGATGTAAAGCTGATAAAGTAAATCAAAAAAAAAAAGCAAAGGAAACTGAAAATGTCTCCAACATGGTGCCATCCCTGGGTTTGTGCTCCTGGGTTCTAAAAAAAAGTAGGATGAGCAAGTCATATATTGCAAACCAGTAAGCAGCACCATTCCATGGCCTCTAGATTAGCTCCTTTCTCTAGGTTCCTGCCCTCTTTATATTTTTGTCCTGACCTCTTCTAACAAAAGACTAACAAGTGGAAGTCTAAGGCAAATAAATCCTTTCCTTCTCAACTTGCTTTTCACCATGATGTTTGTCACATCAATAGTAAGCCCATGTCCAGTTGGTATTGGTGTACTCCTTTGAGAGACTTGGCCATATGCTTTGGGAAGGATTGTGGAAGTACATTGAACCTTTGGATTAGCAGGTACATTGAATGTTTAGATCTTGGTGGACTGTTCTCTAGGAACTTGGAAACTAAGAGAACAGTGTGGATGATGGAGGCCTAGCTTCTGTAGTTTCATAGGAAAGATTAAAGGCTCTATCAGGGCCATTTGCTATTGAATGAAAATTCTATGGTTCTGGTTAGCTGGGGCTGATGTATCAGCTTTTATTAGCAAGAAACCACAACTACTAAAGTCAAACCTTTTTTTGCTGGAATACTCTATTCTTATCTACAGGAACTGAGAAATTAGTGGTGATTGGGAAGACACCAGCATCATTAAGTTAAAAATCTTAAAAGTATTCTTGAGAATTCACCACACAAAATCTGTGTTCCAGAAATAGGTAATGAATTTGGTAGTGTACAAAATACCCAGCTGGTGCAGGTTTTGAAGCATGAAGAGGTCATGGAGAGCAGTACATTTCTTGCACTACTCTTTTGAAACTCAGATTGATACTCTGATATCTGTGGAACAGTTGCTCTCTCGGTGCTTGAGGATGAGGACTGTAGATGAAGAACTATGCAACAGGGTACCTAATCCAAGGGTAGTCCTGGCTGAGTAGGGGAAGCTTCAAGATTTATACACTCAACATGACATCCAAAGTAAGCGTGTAATATCAAGAGTTTGAGGAAGTATTTCTCAAAAAATGGCTTACTGTGAAGGATTAGGGTATACCTGAGATCCCTTTGCTTAATGGTGATGAAAAGCTTCTTAATGTCATGATATTTGTTTTATTTTAGTGGATTTATTGTTTAAATCTAATTTTCCTGGTAGGAGAGAAATGGCTCAGTTGTAAAGGACCCTTGCAGTCTTTCAGAGGACCCAATTTCAGTTCTTAGCCCACATATATTGAAGCTTGAATCAAGAGTTTTGCTGATAAACTTTTCCCATTTCTCTCAAGAAGAACCTCCTGGGTTGTACTTGGGTGTCTATACACTGAGTAAAAGTAAATTATCAGATTCTTCAGCCCTAGTGGATATTGTTTTTTCATAGACAATGATTCTGAGAGACTTCAAAAGCATTTTGACTTTCCACTTGAAGTACTTGCTGATGATGTCTGGTGACTAATA
This sequence comes from Uromys caudimaculatus, assembly GCA_028551405.1. Classification (NCBI taxonomy): domain Eukaryota; kingdom Metazoa; phylum Chordata; class Mammalia; order Rodentia; family Muridae; genus Uromys; species Uromys caudimaculatus. The sequence goes on from CM052700.1 coordinate 80,721,909, forward strand.
GAATTGTGGCTAACATCTGATTTACAGTGGAGCCCCAACATCAAGATCTGTTTATTTCCAAAATCCAACGATGTGACATTAAGATATTGTCTTAGAAGATGGAAGGGTCTACCAAAAAAAATATGACTCAGCAACAGATTGATCTTACCCCACAATTCTGAGTTCTAATGTTAAAATAGTTGTTTTGTAAGCTTATAGAACAAAGAAAAATCCAAGTCAAATGCATTAGTAGGCATATGAGAGAGGTCTGTACCCTCATATAGAAGGGCTGAATAGGGGAAGCTGTGGCTTAAAGCCTTACGATGTTATCTGATGACCTTCTTAGCACTTGGATTGGTGGGATCTATTATTCTGCTAAAAGAGTCTAATAGGATTTATTTAATATCATGAGATGTTAATTTCAATAAATAACTTCTAAAATGTTTTTTTTTTCTGTCTAGTATCACGAGGTAGTAGTTAACATATAGAGTAGGACAAAGAATGGATATTCCAGAGGCTAAGATAATGTCATGAGCCTCTGATCCTACAAAAGTCCAGACTCTCCACACTACTGAAATTCCAATCTGTCCACAAGTGTCTGAAAACACAGACTCTTTCCAGGAGCTTTTTTTTTTTTTACTGCCATAGACAGCCTTTTTTAGGAATTCTCGTTCACAGCAGAATCCCCTCATTTGTTTCCTCACCTGCTGTATAAGGGCCATTATGGTTAGAAAAAACAAATGAGGGCCATTGGATTTGCTTTTTCCATGAAAAATACTGATCAAAAAGCAATTCCACATTCCCAGAGGGTTTATAGAAATCAACAACAGCATCAAGGATTAAAAAGTTGCAAAGATAATGGTTATTCCCACATCACAATATATAGTATTTGGCCTGTGAAGTGGGTAGGCCTAATCCTGCTTATATTCTAAGGCTAATTTGGGTTTCCTCCAAAGAGAAGAGAGTTAGCATGTAAGACACTGAGGGACCCTACTCCCTGTTAATTCTGTAATTAAAGATGCCAGCAGCTAATCCCTGGGGAAAAGAGACATAGGTGGGGTTGAGGTCTGCTGTCTTGAGACCAAGAGGAGAGAGAAAGAGGGGAAGAAGCCTCCATGGGATAGAGAAGTATGAGCAGAAGAGGAACAAGGAGAGCCACTATGAGCTGGGGCCAAGAAAATCTGGCCCAGAGGGCTACTTAATTGGAGCTAAGTCCAGCCCCGATGAAGCATATTAAGTAATAATTTTGGTTATGGATAGGAGGTAGATTCTAACAACATGGAGGGTAGGCAGCTGCCCAGCTAGTGTGCTGTTTAAGGCATATTAAAATATAAAGGTTGTGAGTGTGTGTGTGTGTGCGTGTGCGTGTGTGCGTGTGTGCGTGTGTGTGCACGCGTGCGTGCGTGTGTGTGTGTGTGTGTGTGTGTGTGTGTGTGTGTGTATGTGTGTGTATGTTTGTCTTTCATCTGGGAACATAAATGGTCTAAGGTGGGAAGAAAAAGCCTGTGCCAAGATTTTTTAGAATACATTTTTTACTAAAGGCCATTAGAGAAAACAAATGGAGAAGTCCATGGTGGAACATTCATTTATGGAGAATGACAGTTGACTATGATTAACTCAGTGAGGAAGTATCTACAATCACACTTGATAAACCAGATGTGATATCTTTTCTTGAGCAGATTCATATATTGCCTGATACATTTAAGGACATAGTGACCTCACATATGATTTCTAAAAAATATTTGTTCATAAAACCTACAAAAACTAATTTTTTTAAATTTGGCAATTCCAGGAATAAATCTTTACATTTCTATCACAAAGTACATTAATTCTCCAGCCCTATATTATAAATTATTTCAAAGGGATCTTGATCCTCCTCCTCATCCTGAAGATATCATGCTAATCCACTATTTTCACGGCAGTATGATGTTTCAAAACGTTAAGTAGAAAGTAGCAGTTTCTTAAAGTCCTCTATCATCATTGTGAGAAGTAATTTTAGATCCGAATCTTGCTTTTCCAGTGTGATGGTGAATCCAGAACTTGCTATGGTGAAATAACTTGGTACCAATGATGCCATATAACCTTGGTGTCTGTTGCTTATGTTCTTATGCTTGCCTTTCAACATCTGGTTATCTCTAGTGCTACCTGCCCTCACTGTATCTGACTGGAGTCTTTCCCTTCTGTAATCCTGCTTGTGTCAGAACTACTCAGAGTTCAGCTGTCTCTGTGATCCTGTGATTCTGGCATCCAGTTATTCTGAGATCCTGGGTGTATCAAAGCTCCTGGGAGTCAAGCTATCTCTGGGATGCTGAGATCCTTGTGTGATCAAGCTCCTGAGATCTGACGATCCTGTGATCCTAAGCATGTAAGAACACCTGGGCGTCAAGGTTTCTTTGAGTGTTGTGGGACTGGATGCAGAGCTAGTGCCTCCAAAAAGATATAGACTAACAGACTAGATCCTTACGTAGAATCCAGCATTTTGCTGCATAGAGGCTGGAAAAAAGTTCCAAACAAATGGTACCAAGAAACAAGCTGGAATAGCAATTCTAATGTCGAATAAAATCGACTTTCAACCAAAAATTATTTAAAAGATAAGGAAGGATACTTCATACTCATCAAAGGAAAAATATACCAAGATGAACTCTCAATTCTGAACATCTATGCTCCAAATGCAAGGGCACCCACATTCATCAAAGAAACTTTACTAAAGCTCATTGAACCTCCCACAATAGGAGACTTCAACACCCAACTCTTAGCAATGGATAGATAATGGAAACACAAATTAAACACACACAGTGAAACTAACAGAAGTTATGAAACAAATGTATTTAACAGATATTTATAGAACATTTCATCCTAAAACAATATACCTCTTAGCACCTCATGGTACCTTCTTTAAAAGTGACCAAATAATTGGTGACAAAGCAGGCCTCAGCTGATATAAGAAGATTGAAATAATCCCATGCATCCTATCAGATAACCATGTACTAAGGCTGATCTTCAATACCAACAAAAACAATGGAAAGCCTACCTATACATGGAAGCTGAACGACTCCCTAATCAATAACTTGGTCTAGGAAGAAATAAAGAAAAAAATTAAAGACGTTTTAGAATTTAATGAAAATGAAGGCACATCGTACCAAAACTTATGGGTCACAATGAAGCAGTGGTAAGAGGAAAACTCATAGCTCTAAATGCTTCCAAAAAGAAACTGCAGAGAGCCTACACTAGCAGCTTGACAGCACACCTGAAAGCTCTAGAACCAAAAGAAGCAAATACACCCAGGAGGAGTAGATGACAGGCAATAATCAAACTCAAGGCTGAAATCAACCAAATAGAAACAAAAAGAACTATACAAAGAATCAACAAAACCAGGAGCTGGTTCTTTGAGAAAATCAACAAGATAGATAAACTCTTAGCCAGACTAACCAGAGGGCACAGACACAGTATCCAAATTAATAAAATCAGAAATGAAAAGAGAGACATAACAAAAGACACTGAGGAATTTTAAAAGAAACACCAGATCCTACTAAAAAATCCTCTACTCAACAAAATTGAAAATTTGGATGAAATGGACAAATTTCTAGACAGATACAAGTGCCAAAGTTAGGTCAGGATCAGACAAGCCATCTAAACAGACCCATAAACCCTAAAGAAATAGAAGCAGTCATTAAAAGTCTCCCAACAAAAAATAAAGCCCAGAACCAGAAGGTATTAGTGCAGAATTTTATCAGACATTCAAAGACGAACTAATACCAATATTCTTGAAACTATTCTATACTACTCAGTTCATTCTTTGAATCCACAATTACACATAAACATAAACCACAAAGCAAGAGAACATCAGACCAATATCCCTTATCAACATCAATGTAAACATACTCAATAAAATTCTCACAAACCGAATCCAAGAACACATCAAAACATCATTCATCACTATCACGTAGGCTTCATCCCAGGGATGCAGGGATGGTTTAATTATGGAAATCCATCAACGTAATCCACTACATAAACAAACTCAAAGAAAAACAACCCCACATGATCATTTCATTAGATGCTGAAACAGCTTTTGATAAAATTCAACATTTCTTCATGTTAAAACTCTTGAAAGATCAGAAATTCAAGGCCCATACCTAAACATAGTAAAAGCAATATACAGCAAACCAGTGGCGAAAATCAAACTAAATGCAGAGAAACTTGAAGCAGTCCCACTAAAATCAGGGACTAGACAAGGCTGCCTACTCTCTCCCTATCTATTCAATATAGGACTTGAAATTCTAGCTAGAGAAATTAGACTACAAAGGGAGATCAAAGGGATACAAATTTGCAGATGATATGATAGTATATTTAAGTGACCCCCAAAACCCCAAGAGAGAACTCCTAAAGCTTATAAACAACTTTTGCAAAGTGGCTGGATATAAAGTTAACTGAAATAAATTGGTCGCCTTCATCTACTCAAAGCATAAACAGTCTGAGAAAGAAATTAGGGAAATGACACCTTCGCAGTAGACACAAATAATATTAAATACATTGGTGTTACTCTATCCAAGCAAGTGAAAGATCTGTATGACAAGAACTTCAAGTCTTTGAAGAAAGAAATTGATGAATATCTCAGAAGATAGAAAGATCTCCCATGCTCCTGGATTGTTAGGATTAATATAGTAAAAATGGGTATCTTGCTGAAAGCAATCTACAGATTTAATGCAATCTCCATCAAAATTCCAACTCAATTCTTCATAGAGTTATAAAGAGCAATTTGCAAATTCTTTTGCAATAACAAAATCCCAGGATAGCAAAAATTATTCTCAACAATAAAAGAACTTCTAGGGGAATCAGCCTCCCAGACTTAGAGCAATAGTCATAAAAACTGTAGGTTACTGGTGCAGAGACAGGCAGGATGATCAATGGAATAGAATTGAAGACCCAGAAATGAACCCACACACCTATGGTCACTTGATATTTGCCAAAGGAGCTAAAACTATCCATTGTATAAAGACAGAATTTTTAACAAATGGTGCTGGTTCAACTGGAGGTCAGCATGTAAAAGGATGGTTTACAGAGCTAATATGAATTCTCAACTGAGGAATACTTAATGGACAAGATGCACCTAAAGAAATGTTCAACATCCTTAGTCATCAGGGAAATGCAAATCAAAACAACCCTGAGATTACACCTTACACCATTCAGAATGGCTAAGATCAAAAACTCCAGTGACAACAGATGCTGACCAGGATGTGGAGAAAGAAGAACACTCCACCATTGTCAGTGGGATTACAAGCTGGTACAACCACTCTGAAATCAGTCTGGTGGTTCCTCAGAAAATTGGACATAGTACTACCTGAGGACCCAACTATACCATTCCTGGGCATATACCCAAAAGATGTTCCAACATATGACAAAAACACATTCTCAACTATGTTCATAGCAGCCTTCTTTATAATAGCCAGAAGCTGGAAAGAATCCTGATGCCATTCAACAGAAGAATGGATACAGAAAATTGGTATATTTACACAATGGAGCACTACTCAGCTATTAAAAACAACAAATTCATGAAATTCTTAGACAATTGGATGGAACTAGAAAATATCATCCTGAGTAAGTTAACCCAATCACAAAAGAACACACAAGGTATGCACTCACTGATAAGTGGATATTAGCCCAAAAGCTCAGAACACCCAAGATACAATTCACAGACCAAATTAAGCTCTGGAAGAAAGAAGACCAAAGGGTGGGTACTTCGCTCTTTCTTAGAAAGGGGAACAAAATACTAATGGGAGCAAATATGGAGACAAAGTCTAGAGCAGGGACTGAAGGAAAGGCCATCCAGAGACTACCCCATCTGTGGATCCATCCTGTATACAGTCACCAAAGTCAGACACTATTGTGGATGCCAAGAAGTGCTTGCTGAAAGGATCCTGAAACAGCTGTCTCCTGATAGGCTTTTCCCGAGTGTGACAAATACAGAGGTAGTTGGACTGAGCACTGGGTCCCCAATGGAGGAATTAGAGAAAGGATGGAAGGAGCTGATAGGGTATACAATCCCATAGAAATAACAACAATATCAACCAACCAGACCCCCCCCCCAGAGTTCCCAGGGACTAATCCACCAAACAAGCAGTACACATGGAGGGGCGCCTAGTTCCAGCCACATATGTAGCAGAGGAGGGCCTTGTCAGGCATCAATGGGAGGAGAGTCCCTTGGTCCTGTGAAGGTTCTATGGATGCCCCACTGTATGGGAGTTTGAGGGTTGGGAGGCGGTAGTGGGTGTGTGGGTGGGGGAACACCCTCATAGAAATAGGGAGGGGGACATGATAAGGGGTTTTTTTGGGGGGGTGACCAGGAAAAGGGATAACATTTGAAATATTAGTAAAGAAAATGTCCAATTTAAAAAAAAAAAGAAAGTAGCAGCTTTGGAGGACTTGTAGATAAAGGAGGACTTGTTGACAAAACACATGCACATTAGAAAACACCATATATTGATGTCAATTGAAATATTGTACCATAGGTTTGTGCTAATGGTATGGAGAGAAACTTACAGGATTAAACAAGTGACAAAATCTACATATTTGTGAGTATACCTTAGAGTTCTGAACAGTGGCAGTAGTGTTGCTGGGGGTACCAAAAAAGATGGAAAGTATATGGCACATGTTCCCGCACTATGCTCTGGTTCTCTCAGCCCCAGCGGGCTGGCCAGCCATGCACTGGCGGGCAATGGCTGACCTGCTTTCATCTGGTGGAACTCTGACTCAGCTCCACGATCTCTCTACCCAGATCACTAGGTTCCCACTGGCAGGTCCCTACCACGCCAGCCCCATGCTTCAATACTCCTATGACCTCTGTGGTGCCCATCAGGCAAACCCACACTTTGCCTCTGTACCTTTCTCTCTGGAACCCAGATGAGCTGCTGCATGAAGGAAAACACTACACAAACTTAGCTTAGAAACAATGGTAACTCAATCTCTGGGAGCAACAAAAATAACCTAATCTTGTAAGCCTTATAAAAATCTGATTCCTCTGGTGGCAAATCCTTGCAGATCCACCATGATACCAGGAGACTCTACTAGCTACATCTTACCTACTAGATGCTGTCCCCTTTCCAAAAAGGCTCTCACTCTCCTGCTTCTTCTCTTCTCCTCTCCAAGAAGTCCCCTATGTGCCCAGTGATTGGCTCTTTTATTCATTAGGGGGATTGGTTCACAAGAAGTCACAGGTGTAACTCACTCCTTGTCTGAAGACCCTCACAGGAGGGCAGAATTAGCATCAAATTACAATCAGCCCCAGGGCTATCCACAACACTAGCATCATTATTGTAGTAGAGAAATGAAGTGCAACACTTGAACAATGGCCTCCAAAAATATAAGATTGTTTTGGAAAATTATAATACACCAAGTGAAGAACTTGTATGAGAGAAAATATGGTACATTTACACAATGGAATACTACTCAGCTATTAAAAACAAGGACTTCATGAAATTTGCAGCCAAATGGATGGAACTTGAAAATATCATCCTGAGTGAGGTAACTCAGTCACAAAAGAACGAACAGGGTATATACGCACTAATAAGTGGATATTAGCCCAAAAGTTAGGAATGCTCAAGATTCAATTCACAGCGAACTTTGGACTGAGCAAGGGGTCGCAGATGGAGGAGTTGGAGAAGGGACTGAAGGAGCTAAGGGAGTTTACAGTCCCATGGAGGGAGCAACAGTGTCAACTGACCTGACCCCTCAGTTCTCCTGGAGACTGGACCCCCAACCAAAGAATATACATGGAGGGACCCATGGTTCTGACCACATATGTGGAAGAGGAGGGCCTGGTTGGCTATCAGTAAGAGGAGAGGCCCTTGGGCCTGAGGGTGTTAGATGCCCCAGTATAAGGGAATGTCAGGGAGGGAAGATAGGAGTGGGTGGGTGGGTGGGTGGGGGAATACTCTCATAGAGGCAGGGGAATGGGGAAATGGATAGGGGTTTCCAAAGGGGAGACCTGGAAAGGGGAAAACATTTGAAATGTAAATAAAGTATCAAAAAATAAAAAAGAAAAAGAAATGGAATAATCTCAAACAAATTTTAAAAGCTATTGAAAAAATAAAAAGAAATTAAAGAAGCTATCAGAGGATGGAAAGATCTTTCATGCCCATGGATCAGGAAGATTAATAGAGTAAAAACAGCCATCTTACCTATAGCAATCTCCAGATTCAATGCAATCACTATAAACACTTCAACACAATCTTCACATAACTTGAAAGGATAATTCTTAACTCATACAGAATACAAAGCAGCAAAAACAAACAAAAAGCAGAACAGCTACAAGTTGTGGAGGAAAGAGATTATTCAACTTTAATTTCCATGTTTCTTTTTGTCACCAGTTAGTCAGGACAGTAATTCCCACAGGGCAAGATCCTGGAGCCAGGAGCTGATGCAAAAACCATAGAGGGGTGATACTTACTGGCTTGCTCTCTCTGGCTTCCTTCACCTCTTTTGTATAGAACCTAGCACCATGAGTCCAGGGATGGCACCACCCACAATGGACTGGGCCCTCTGACATTGATGACTAATTGTGAAAAAGCTTTACTCAATATGATGGATCTCCTAGAGACATTTCCTCAACTGAGGCTCCTTGCATTTTGATGATTGTAGCTTGTGTCAAGTTGACAGAAAATAAGCCAGTACAGGGCTAATATGCAGCGTATATAAAGAACTAAAAACATTGACATCAAGCAAACAAATAACCCAATTTAGAAATGGAGTAGAAACATAAACAGAGAATTTTCAAAAGCGGAACCTCAAATGGCTTAGAAACATTGAAAAAGTTCAACTTCACTAGTCATCAGTGTAATGCAAGCTAAAGCTACTTTAGGATTTAACCTTATACCTGACAGAATAGCCAACATGAATGATAGCAATGACACCTCACACAGACAAAGATGTGGAATAAGAACACTCATGCATTGTTCTTGGAAGCACAAACTTGTCCATTCACTATGGAATCTGTGTGGTGGTTCCTCAGGGAGTTGGGAGTAGATCTACTTTGAAACACTGCTATATCACTATTGGTCCCAGAGGACACTCATTCTACTACAGAAACACTGCTTATTTATAAATGTTCAGATATTGGGAACAACCTAGATATCCCTAAACAGATGAATGAGTAAAGAAAATGTGAAGTAGGATATGAAGTGGGAATTTCTTGTTTTGTTGGAGACTAAGTTGTTTCATGTGATGTTTTTATGGAAGCTATCTTATTGTTGGGAGCCGCCCCCCCCCCCAGATGCTGAGACCACTATAAGTCATGAGAAAATGAAGCCAAGAAGAACTTGAAAGTAGACCATACAGTTTAGACCATACAAGTCTAGGAACTGGAAAATATTATGACTGTTCCAAGAGCTGAAGGTGAAGCCATGGAGACCACAAGGACAAGCTGTTTTCGTAAAAGAACATCTGGGTCACTGTGCCTGCTGGCTGAGTCCACCCCCTCCCCATCACCTCACACCCCCTGCTTCTCCCCACCTCTGAGTTTTCCCCTTTTTGAATATTGTATAAAAGTAGATGAGTTTTGAAAATTAAAGGAGACCTTGACAAAGAGCTTGCTTGGTCTCCTTCTTCTCTCTCTCTCGCCCATTCTCTCCCACAGGTCTTGGGGTCTCCTCGGGTATCCCTCCAATAACTGGTCCCGCGGGTCGGGGCAGAGTGGCACCCGAACAGGGACCCGAGGATTTAACCCCTTCCTGTCATAGACGGACCCCGAAGAGTCCCAGAAGTGGAAACCCGGAATAGTCCCAGAAGTGGACCCCGAAGAGTCCCAGAAGTGGACCCCAGAATAGTCCCAGAAGTGGACCCCAGAA
>CM052700.1:80732226-80755038 GCA_028551405.1 Uromys caudimaculatus
CTGAAGGTGAAGCCATGGAGACCACAAGGACAGGCTGTTTTCGTAAAAGAACATCTGGGTCACTGTGACTGCTGGCTGAGCCCACCCCCTCCCCATCACCTCACACCCCCTGCTTCTCCCCACCTCTGAGTTTTCCCCTTTTTGAATATTGTATAAAAGTAGATGAGTTTTGAAAATTAAAGGAGACCTTGACAAAGAGCTTGCTTGGTTTCCTTCTTCTCTCTCTCGCCCATTCTCTCCCACAGGTCTTGGGGTCTCCTCGGGTATCCCTCCAATAACTGGTCCCGCAGGTCGGGGCATCTTATGAGAGGATGCTTTGCTGAGAACAGACACATGGTGTTTTTCTTGAAGCTTTCTGGTAAAAGGGCATGTAATGGTTTACTTGAGTGCATGGTTGAGAGGAAAGGTGATGTTTGGAAAGAGTATAAAGATAACTCAACTGACAATGGACTATGCTCTTACATTCATTCGCCTTGCTTACTTCACTGATCTTTGCTTGTTGTGACTTCATAGAGAGAAACATACCAAAGAACCTGTGGTGATAATCCAGCTGCTTGTTGCTGCTTCTGCAGACTCATGTGGATTGGTGGAAACTGGTGTTTTCTTCTGGATTGAGCTGCTTCTACTGATTCATTTTTGGTGACGTCAAGTGGCCTGGACTGCTGACAATGAAAATTGGTTTCATCCCAAAGAACTATCTCTAAACAGGTCCATAATCCGTCTTTCCTATTAACTTTTATTTTCCCCTCACTCTGGTTGTTGGTGGGCTAGAAGGAAGGTTGAAGCATTAAAGAACCACAATTAAAGTAGGTTTTGAAAACTCTAAGCCTGCAGGTAGCTGCTAACATTGCTTAGGCATAATGGGTAGCCTTACTTCTAATGTTTTAGAGGAATAAGCAGGTTTTTTATGGGCTAGCAATGTTATTTAAGGACATTGGCAAAATAACAGCTACTGTCACTAGGTGATCTCCTGTCTTGCTCCTCCTGGAGGGGTTTGTTTTGGTTTGGCTTTATAGTCTTCATGAATGCCATTTTGAAAAAAGATTCAGGTTAAAGGCAAAAATGCAGAAGGATTCCTCAATTACCTTGTGTTAGAGAGAAAGATTGTAGAGATGGCTATGCACTTAGAGAGTTTGCAGATAGATGGAGAAGGTTAGAAAGTAAAATGAGCCAATTGGAGGTGAACAACAGGGTTAGACTGGGAATTTACCACATGATGAAAGATGGAAGCAAACTAGGCTGGAAGGTAAACTGCTACCCTACCCTGCTTCATATACTTTCACTGCCAGGTGAGGTTTCCAGAGCACTGAGGTTCTCAGAGCACTTCAGTGAGACAAGGGGCTGGGAAGAGCAAGAGGAGGTAAAGGGACAATGGGTGAGTGTTAGCCAAGTGCTCCATCTAAATATTTGCTTGGGAGTATAAAGGCACCTTCAGTCTTTCCAATGTTTGTGTAGGATATGCCTGCTAATGATGGTGGTCATGCTTATAATGAGCTAACACAGCATCCAATAGAAATGTCAGATTTATAGCATTTCAAAGAGGCTACTACACTGTATGGCTTGCATTCTCCATTTGTTAAAGAAATGTTAAGTAACTAGGCTATACAGCATAGAGTTTCCCCAACAATGGAATGGATTAGTGTCAGCTGCACAAGAAGATAGGCAATATTTGTCAAGGAATTAAACCATAAAATAGAACAATATTACTTAGCAAGATGGATAAATGTTACTAAAGACTAACTGCTTAGTGAAGGGCATTATGCTCACTTGCAAGAACAAATTCGATAGGATAATGTCATAATTAAACAATGTTATGCTGTCAGGGTAAGATCTTGGGATATGATGGAGGATCCAGGGCTGGGGGATCCACCTCATTTACTAATGTAATATAGGCCTTGCAGAAGCCTTTACCGACTTCTTAAAGAGATTGGGTTCATCTGTAAATAGAGTCATATCAGACCCTGAAACTAGACATTGACAGAAACCTTGGCACTTGAAAATTCAAATACAGAATGTAAGAGAGAAATCAGACCATTGAGTGCATGAGGAGCTCCAATAGATGAATGGATAAAAGAGACAACCGGTATTGGTTCTCAGTAGCATAAAACCAACATCACAGGCCAACTCATAGCTAGAAGTTTTAGGAACCAAAATGACAGATGCTTTAATAGTGATGAATTTGGCCATTTCCATAGAAATTGTCAGGCTTGTAGATTCAGAGCACAAAATAGCAGGCATATTGACTGTGGAGAGTATGGTATTCTCAGAAGAAAACAAGCAGGTTTTTGCTGCAATGAAGCACAAAGGCTTCCAGGGTATTTGTAGCCACTGTGGAAATGGCAAACATTGGTGAAAGGATTACGGGTATGAGAGAGACATACAAGGTAACATCTTGCCATTGGGAAATGAACAGAGGGGCCTGTCAGCTCGAGGTCTTGCAGAAAACAATATGAGCCATCCTCCTTTGATCAGCCAAAAGGTCCCAAGTGGTCAAGAAAATCAAAACTAAATATTTGTGATTTTATGCATGCTACAGAAGGAAGTACAGATTTATTTCATGGACCTATATGTTTAGGGACAGTGGGAATAATCTTGGGAAGAAGTGGATTAACTTCTCAAAAATTAATATATATCTAGATATAATCGATCAGGATAACAAGGAAGAAATAAAAATCACAGCATATGTGAAATAAGATGCAAATTGATGTAGATGATAGAATTGCTGAGCTATTGTTTCTTTACATCAAGGGCAAGACTGTTCAAGTAGAAAAAAAACAGGGCTTTCGGGAGTATTGGAAATATATATTCTAGGAAACAAAGATTAATGATCAGAGATCCAAATTAATGGTAGAAATACAGTATGTGACATTAACATCCTTTCCCGAAGTCCTGGAAACCAGATTGGCTACCTCACATGTTTTACATACAGTTTTTTGAAACTGGTAAATTATCATGAATAAGACAAAGTACCTGATAGATTAACTGTATGGGTCTAGAAGGGCCAACAGGGAAGTTGAGACCATATATGGCAGACATACCAATACATTTATGGGGAAGTGATCTTTTACAATAATGAGGTGCTGAAAATAATCCTGAGATTCCAAGGACAGTAAATGAGAAAATTAGGGTTGATATGATAAACGATCCCAGGGAAGGTATTGATATGGGTAATTTATAGCAGTCACATGTTGTCCCCATTGTACAAACACAGGACATCATAGAGATTGAATTTCCAAATTTATAAAAGGGGCCACTGATGACATACCAACAGCTTTGCCCATAAAATGATTATCAAACCTATATGGTGACAGCAGTGGGCCATCATAAATGAAAAATTGCAGGCACTTAAATAACTGTTAAAAGAGAAGCAGTAGGCTCAACATATAGAAGAGTCTACCAGCTCAAGGAATTCTGCTGTGTTGTAAAAAAAAGAAATCAGGAAAATGGAGTATGATCATGAATTTAAGAGTAGTAATAGAGTAATTCAAACAGTCGTTTTTTTACAGCCTGAACTTCCTTTATCTACGTTGTTATCAAGATCATGGCCTATAGTCGACTTGAAGGACTGCATTTTTTTTTCTAATACCCTTGCATGAGCAGGATAGGAAAAGGTTTGCTTTCTCAATACCTACTCTGAACAACAGTTGTCCAATAAAAAGATACCACTAGAAGGTACTTCCATAGGAACATTAAATTTTGAACTGTATATCAATATTTTGTGCAAACAACCATTGGAAATAATTGTTAAGCAATTTCCTTATTTTTCATTTATCGTGGTATGGATGACATTTTGCTGGCTGATTCTGACAAAGATGCTTTAGAGAATGTGCTTAAGGAAATACAAAGAATTCTGCTATGTTGGGAGTCTTGAAAAATTACAAAGAGAGATTCACTCAATTAGTTGGATTTTTAAATCAGTTAACAAATATTTGACCACAAAATGTACATATCAGTAGGGATCACTTATAAACTCTTAACAACTTTGAAAAATTAATGGGAGACATTAAGTGGCTGAGGCCTACAATTGGATTCGGTCCACCTGAGTTGAGTAATTTGTTTCAATCAATACAAGGAGATTCAAATTTATGCAGTCTAATGTGTCTAACACCTGAAGTAGTAAAAGTGCAATCTCCTGTAGAAAAAAGACTGCAAGATGTGTATTTAGTGTTGATCCTAAATTTTATTGTATTTTGGTCATTTTGCCTTCAACTCATTCTCCTTTTGAGCTCATTATGCAAAGAGAAGATAAAATTATGGAATGGATTTTCTTAGTTCATACACAATGTAAAAATTGAAGACATATAGAAAAGATTTCTGAATTAATGATAAAAGGCAGTATAAGTCTATGTCAATTGTGAGGGAAAGGTCCAGCCAAAATTGTACTTCTAATTAATGCTGAGATTATGCCATTATGGCATTGAAGAATGGCAAAGAGCTTCTAGTAACTATTTGGGAGAACTTCATCACAAATGTGTGCAAAACAAACTTATACAGTTTATAAAACAAACTAAATAGGATTCTTCTACATGTAGTAAAAATAACACCAGTTCCACACGCACCAACATACTATACAAATGCAAACAAGATGGATATGGCGGTATAGAAGTCAGACAAAATAAGAAAAGTGATCAAAAGTTCATATACTTCAGTTCAAAAATCAGAATTGTATGCAATTCTTATGGTATTATTATTTTATCCTGAATAAGTTAATATAATTACTGATTCATTACATGCAGAAAGTTATTTTACATATAGAAGCTGCTCAATTTTTTCTGATAACTCAGAATTAACTTTGTGAATTGTATAATTTCTTTTTTTCTTTCTTTCTTTTTTTTTTTTTTTTTTGAGACAGGGTTTCTCTGTGTAGCCCTGGCTGTCCTGGAACTCACTCTGGAGACCAGGCTAGCCTCGAACTTAGAAATCCACCTGCCTCTGCCTCCCAAGTGCTGGGATTAAAGGCGTGTGCCACCACTGCCCGGCGAATTGTATAATTTCAACAGACTATCAGAAGTAGAAACTATCCATCATATTTTACTCATATTCAGTCTCACACAGGTTTTCCAGGCCCATTAGCTCAAGGAAATGAGTAAACTGACCAATTACTAATGAGAAATATGTTAGAAGCCTCAACATTTCTTAAGAAACATCAAGTTAATGGAAAAGGTATAAAGAAAAAAATTCTATCACTTGGGAAGAAGCCACAGAAATAAAAAAAAATGTTCTACATGTTTTCTATACAACTAAAGTCTGGTACCTGCTGGTTGCAACCCCACAGGTACCAAAATAAACAATATCTGGCAGGTAGATGTGTTTAATTTTGCAGGATTCAGCAAACAAATTCCTCCATTGCTGGTGGGATTGCAAGCTGGTACAACCACTCTGGAAATCAGTTTGGCGGACCCTCAAAAAAATGAACATAATACTACCTGAGGACCCAGCTATACCACTCCTGGGCATATACCCAGAAGATGCTCCAACATGTAATAAAGATGAATGCTCTACTATGTTCATAGCAGCCATATTTATAATAGCCAGAAGCTGGAAACAACCCAGATGTCCCTCATCAGAGGAATGGATACAGAAAATGTGGTACATTTACAAATGGAGTACTACTCAGCTATTAAAAACAATGACTTAATGAAATTTGCAGGCAAACAGATGGAACTTGAAAATATCATCCTGAGCGAGGTAACTCAGTCACAAAAGAACGACCATGATATGTACTCACTGATAAGTGAATATTAGCCCAAAAGTTCGGAATACCCAAGTTTCACTTTACAGTAACCACTGGACTGAGAGTGAGGTCCCAGATGGAGGAGTTGGAGAAGGGACTGAAGGAGCTGAGGGAGTTTGCAGACTCATGGAGGGAGCAACAGTGTCAACTGGCCTGACCCCCTTCCCGGTCCTCCTGGAGGCTGGACCACCAACCAAAGAATATACATCGAGGGACCCATTGTTCGGACCACATATGTGGCAGAGGAGGGCCTTGTTGGCCATCAGGGGAAGGAGAGGCACTTGGACTTAAGGGTGTTAGAGGCCCCAGTAAAAGGGAATGTCAAGGTGGGAATACAGGAGTGGGTGGATGGGTGGATGGGAGGTGGAATTCCCTCATAGAGATGGGGGAGGGGGAAGGGATAGGTGGTCTCCAAAGAAAAGACCTAGAAAGGGGGAAGCATTGGAAATGTAAATAAAGTACCAAAACAAAAAAAAAACAAACAAACAAGCAAACAAAATACTTGTTTATCAATAAAAGAACTTCATGAGGAATATCCATCCTTGACCCCAAGCTGTACTACAGAGCAATAGGGACAAAAACTGCATGGTATTGGTTCCCAGAAAGAAAGCCATATGCTTTTGGAATCTTGAATTCTTTAAAAAGAAGCCAAAACCATAAAATTGCAAAAAGAAAACATCTTCAACAAATGGTGCTGGTCTAGCTAGATGTCTCCATGTAAAAGAATGCAAATAGAACCATATTTATTACCCTGCACAAAACTCAAGCCAAAGTCAATCAAAGACCTCAAGATAAAACTGGATACACTAAATCTATAAGAAAGGAAACTTGGAAATAGCTTTGAATACTTTGTACAGGAGACAATTTCCTGTACAGAACAACAGTGGCTCAGGCTTTAAGATCAACAATTGATAAATGGGACCTAATGAAACTGCAAAGCTTTTGTAAGTCAAAGGACACTATAAACATGACAAAAGGCAATCCACAGATTGGGAAAGAATCTACATCTGACAGAATGTTAATTTCCAAAATTTACAAGAAATTCAAAAAGTTAGACACCAACAACCCAAATAACGCAATTAAAAAAATGGGGCATAGAGCTACAGAGAATTCTCAATAAAGGAATTTTGAGTGGCTGAGAAGCACTTAGTCTTCAGGGAAATGCAAATTAAATAACTCTCAGGTATCATTTTTTTTGTTTAAATTTTTTATTTACATTACAGTTGTGTCTTCCTCAGTCCCCCCTCTCACGGTTCCTCATTCTTTTCCTATTTCTCCTTGCCTCCAAGGGGGTGCTTTCTCCCCTAAGTGACCCTTCCTTCCATGGGACCTCAACATTCTGAAAGATTCAGCACATCTTATTCCACTGAGGCCAGAAGAAGTAGACCTCTGCCAGGGGCCTGGGACCAGCCTGTGTATGGTGTATGCTCCTGGTTGGTGGCTCAGTCTCTGGGAGTTCTTTGGGGTCTAGGTTAGTTGAGATTGCTGTTTTTCCTATGGGGTCAGAAAAAAGGGGGGTCACACTCCCTTTTTCAGCTTCTTCAATTCTTTCCCATTTCAACCAAAAGTTTTCTGACTTCAGTCAAATGGTTGGTTGCAACTATCTGCTCTGTCTCACTCAGCTGCTGGTAGGGTCTCTCTGAGGACAGGCATGCCAGGCTCCTGTCTATAAGCACATCACAGTATAGTAGTGTCTTGCCTTGGTTCCTTCTCACCAGCAAAAGATGTCTGAAGTTGGGCCAATCATTGTACCTCCTCTCCTTCAGTCTCTTCTCTATTTTTATACCTGCAATTCTTTTAGACAGGAACAATTCTGGGTCATGATTTTTGACTGTGGGTTAGTAACCCTGTCTCTCCATTTGAGGCCCTCTCTATCTACTAGAAGTAGACTATTGAGTTCTCTTCCCCCAGTGTGGTCATTTTGGCGAAGGTCCTATCAAATGAGTCCTGAGAGTAACTCACCTCCCTGGTCGCTGGTACTTCCTAGTACCTCCCAGTCCCCAAGGCTGCTTATTTCCCTTTAATCCCTCCTAGGCTTCTCTCCTGTCCCCTCCCCCTTATCTGATCTTGTTTTCCTTTTCCTCTCTCCTCTCCTCTCCCACTTAGTTCCCTCTTTCCCTCTGCCTCCTGTGATCATTTCATTCCTCCATCTATGTGTGGTTGAAGACTCCTTACTTGAGCATTTCTGCTTATTGCACTTATTATGGTCTGTATCCTAAGTATTCTGTGTTTTTGGCTAATATTCATTTATCATCAATGTCCTTTTGATTATGAGTTACCTCACAGGATGATAGTTTCTAGTTCCATCCATTTGCCTGCAAAATTTATGATGTCCTTGTTTTTAATAGCTGAATAGTATTCCACTGTGTTAATGAGCCACATTTCTGTATTCATTCTTCATTTGAGAGACATCTGGATATTTTCCAGCTTCTGACTATTACAGATAATGCTACTATGAACATGGTGGAGCTTATGTCCTTTTGGTAGGGTGGGGCATCATTCGGGTATATGCTCATAGTGGTATAGCTGGGTCTTCAAGTAGAACTATTTCCAATTTTCTGAAGAAATGCCAGACTGATCTCCAGAGTAATTGTACCAGTTTGAAATTCTACCAACAGTGGAAGAGTATTGTTCTTTTTCCACATGCTTGGCAGTATCTACTGTCACTTGAGTTTTGATGTTAGCCATACTGGTTGGTGTAAGGTGGAAACTTGGGGTCGTTTTGATTTGCATTTCTCTGATGACTGAGGACTTTGAATATTATTTAAGTGCTTTGCAGCCATTCAAGATTCTTCTGTTGTGAATTCTGTATAGCTCTGTACCCCATTTTTAATGGGCTAATTTAGGGTTTTGGAGGTTGACTTCTTGAGTTCTTGATATATATTAGATATTAGTCCTCTGTTGGATGCAGGGTTAGTGAAGATATTTTTCCTCAATCTGTAGGTTGCTGATTTGTCCTATTGACTGTGTCTTTTGCCTTACAGAAGCCTTTCCACTTCATGAGGTCCCATTTCTCAATATTTAATCTTACAGCCTGAGGAATTTGTTTTCAGTTCATGAAATTTTTCCTGTGCCAATGAGTTTGAGGCTCTTTCCTACTTTCTCTTCTATTAGATTCAGTGTATCTGGTTTTATGTTGAGTTCCTTAATCCACTTGGACATAAGCTTTCTGCAAGATAATAAATATGGATCTATTTTCATCCTCCTACATACAGACCATCAGTTAGACCTGCACCTTTTCAACTCTATGTTTATGGCTTCCTTGTCAAAAATCAAGTGTCCACAGGTACATGGGTTTACTTCTATGGCTTTGATCCTATTACATTGTTTGATCTGTCTCTGTAATAATACCTTGTGGTTTTCATTGCTATTGTTTTGTAATACAACTGGAGGTCAGGGTTGGTGATTCCCCTGGGAATTTGTTTACTGTTGAGAATTGTTTTCTCTATCCTGGGTTTTTTGTTTTTTCCATATGAAGTTGATATTACTCTTTTCATATCTGTGAAGAATTGTGTTGCAATTTTGATGGGAATTCCTTTGAATCTACAAATTGCTTTTACTAAGATGGCTATTTTCACTGTGTTAATCTTACCTGTCCATGAGCATGGGAAATCTTGCCATCTTTCAAGGTCTTCTTCTATTTCTTTTTACAGAGATTTAAAGTTCTTGTCACATCAATCATTTACTTGCTTGGTAAGAGTTACACCAAGATATTTTATAGTATTTGTGGCCATTGTGAGGAGTGTTGTTTCCCTAGTTTCTTTCTGAGCCCATTTATCGTGTGTATAAAGGAAGACTACTGATTTGTTTGAATTTGTTTTGTATCCTGCCACTTTCCCGAAGTTTTTTCATCAGCTGCAAGAGTTCTCTGGTGGAATTTTGTGAGTGGCTTATGTATACTATCATATCATCTGCAAATATTGATACTTAGTCTTCTTCCTTTCCAAATTGTATCCCCTTGATATCTGCTTGTTGTCTAATTGTGGTAGCTAGAACTTCAAGTAATGTTTTTAATAAATAAGGAGAGAGTAGGCAACCTTGTCTTGTCTTAGATTTTAGTGGGATTGCTTCTAGTTATTTTCCATTTAATTTGATGTTGGTTGTTGGCTTTCTATATATTGCTTTTATTATGTTTAGGTATTACAAACTAGTATAACCACTCTGGATATCAATCTGGTCGTTCCTAACAAAACTGGAAATAGTTCTACCTGAAGACCCAGATATGTATGACTTCAGGTTTTGTATTCTTGTAAGGTACTTGTGTTGAAATGGGTGCTTCTATGCCTGTATGTCACCTACTACTGAATGTGTTTATTGTTCCTTTCTTTGACTCTTTTTCTACTGTATTTCTTTCTATTTAGGTTTATTTAAATTTGTTTTAAATTACTGTCATTTAGTTTATTATTATTGATTATATGCCTTTTTGTTTCCTAAGGAGATCATGATGGGAGAGAAGAGGCGTGAGAACTGGGAGGACTAGAGGAAGGAGATAATTATATTGTATGAAAAAAATGTTTTCCTAAAAGAAGAACATAATTGTTAAATGGTGGGGTATGGTTGAATCCTAGTGATCCCGAATCAGAAGAGGCAGAGATAGGAGAATCTCTATCTGGTAAGATCCTATTAGATAAGAGCCTATTTGGTAGGCTCAAGGTACAGAAGAGACACACTCTATCAGAGCATGCGGGAAATGGCTGCTGAAGAACAACAGCCAAGGTTATCTGCTGGACACCAAAGTGTACATCAACACACCTCCTTTGTCTGTGCACATATATAAAAGCCTACACATATTGACAAAACCCACATTGTACATATGTATCTGTATACAAATAATTTTTATTTACCAATAACATTCAATAAATGTGAATAAAATGAAGTGCAAATAAACACACATAAGAAGGTTTCATATAAGACTAATTGAGTAACTGTGGTTAAAAAATGGAAAACATAATTTTGCGTTAACTTCATTATCCAGAGAAAGTTGAATTAATCAACAGAATTAAAGCTATGATTATGACTAACCTTTATGAATGAGTATAGATTAAAATGGTTTAAAGAAAAGGCTTACAAAGTAACTATCAGCGAGGAACTTCTTTCAAATAACTACAGCATCATGGACATACTTCTAAGATAAAGCAAAAAGAATAAAGAAGAGCATTCATGTGAAAAGAGCAATACATGCTGTACAGTGAACTTAAGAAGTTTATAGTACTTGGTATCTGTAATATCAAAAGAATATATGTGTGTAATACCACAAAATTTATTTGAATCATATGAAGAATGTCACTTTTCTACTTGAACAATTGAAGTTTAAGAAGGATGTGTAATTTAGAAAAGGTATGACACTTGCACATAAAAATGAAAACAGGTGAATCATTTTTAAAGGAAAAGAAATAACCATTTTTAAAGAAAATCTAGTGACAATTTGAGTGCAAGTTTTTCAATATACTGATTATTCTGTTATCAGAACTGATTTGTACCAAAGGAGCGATTGTGGGATAAGCATACATCACAAACTTCTGAACCCTCAGGATGACTGGGTCATACATCCATAACAGGACTGACGTGAATGAGATGATGAAGTCCACCCAGTACATGACCACAAAGAAAACCACCAGCAGCAAGATGGTCTGGGTGGCCCTTTTCTCAGGGGATGCTCTCAGGTGCCTGTTGCTATGAAGATGCTTGCATTGCCTCTGATGTCTGCACAAGATAATCACCATGTATGTACTTGTGGTCATCATGACTCCTACAAGACATACATCCCTGAACATTGTTACTGTTAAATTTAATCCCCTGATGATGTAGTTCAAGGGGAAGAGTGAGCAGGATTTAGTGACCTTCATCTGGTGGGTCTCACTCACATTGGTAAAACCACCAACATAGAAGATCCATCTACTACTAAACGACAAATTGAAAGACCAAAGATAGAAAAAAGCATTGATGATGTATTTTGTTACTTTATGCTTAAATTTTGCCATCGGTGAGGTACTGGGACTGATTGTGATAGCCTGGAACACACTCAGAAGGCAAGTGATGCAGACAGAGAGGCCTCTCATCACTCTGTTTATGTAAAAAGTTGTCTTACATTTGAAGTCATTCCCAAATTTTAGTGATTCTAATATGTTTGCAAGTAAATTATCTTCTTCTGTGAGGATCATCACTATGTGAATGAAGGTCAGTTGACAGGAGATCATGTCCATGGGCTTAGGTCTATCACCTAGCATTATGGAAGTATAGAAAAAAAGGAGAAACATATTGGCTAGGACTCCAAGGCCAGCCTGGATATAAAGGACAGTCTCCAGTGAGGACATAAGTGGAGAGTATGTTCATCTAAAGAGCATTGTCGAGGTGTATTTCATTTATCTGGGAAAAAAATGCTGTGGATGTGAAACCTGGGATTCATTGGACACTTTATATCATCATTAAATTTTTGTCTACTCATTCCTCATTAATCTATCTCTTCAAATTCTTATATTCCAGAGTGTTCATCATAGCCTACATTTCTATATACCATACATGCCCTGGATATAAAAATTATAGATACTAAATTCTTACACAGTTGTATCTGCATGGAATGAATACTTTGTCTCATGCAACTTAGTAGGCTGGCTTAGAAATCCAATCCTATTTATTTCAATTGTCTCATTGAATAGTTAACTCCTAAAACAGTAGTGATGAGTACAGAATACCATTCACATCCATGTAACTGAACAAAATGCCCATTGGTCTGGGGGAAAAAAATCACAAAAGCAATTCAAAATATCAGGCAATTCTGTCTCATATTCGATAATTTTAACACGCTCCTTTGCAATGATCCATGTTTTGACTCATAATTCTGATGTAATCACAGTAATAATTTATGATTATCTCACAATTTTAATCACCAAAATGTCTATCTCAATTACTTGTTTTTTAATGTTTTTTTCCCCATGAAATTTTACATCCTCAGAATTTAGAATTGAAGACACAGGTACTTAGGGTGACCATTAGTGTATTTTCCACACCCTATTGATAATTTAACTATTACAGTTATAATTGGTCCTAGATGGATTCCAGTTCATTTCCCATCACATTAAGACCCTTCGTGCACTCCGATTAAGGATTAAAGAATTACTATTTTTCCTTCCTTTTTGTGGGGAAGAAAAGTAAATCACTAAAAACATGATTCTTTATGACTTTTCTTAGCCATCCATGTTGTTATTTTACCTAACTACCTTCTTCTTTGTATTTATCCATCCCACCTTTACCTAAGAACACACTCATTTTACCATTTTCCTTTTTGATAAATTGTGCCCTGAAACTCCTTTTTACCTTCTTCCCCACTTCTGTATGTACCTGCCTCCTCCCTACTAAGTAGCACCATCTTTCCCATTTCCTTGAGCAGATACTTGTATCCTGCTATTTTGTTGTCTATTGCTCCCACACTACCCATATCCTGACAATGGTCCAGCTTTGTTTCCTGGTTTCTATAGATTCTAAGGGTTACATGATCACACCTAATGATGTGGAGCTAAGAAATTCCAAGAAGAGAGAACACATGACATTAAGACAAGCACTATTTTCCATACATTAGAACAAACATGTAATACTGAAGCCGACCACATTGATCTTCTATTTTGGGAATTCCTGTTTGAGACCCCATAGAGTTGAAAACAAGGTCCCAAGTGTTATCATATATCACCAGAACCCAGAAATTTTTAATATTTCACTCAAGAGTCTTACTTTTGGTTCTTATGTAAGTTTCTTGGTATGGTTAATGGGATCATTTTATTATTAAATTGATTTAATTCAGTACTTTAAAGTCGGCTTTGTGATAAAGACATAGAAAATGACTACAGTGACACAGAACCTTGTGAGAAAAAGAGTACCTAATTACATTTCCAAGTTTACTTTCATGTTCAACATATAGAGACACATGCATGCATTCATGTATAGAAATAATGTGAATTTAGTGGAAGAGACCATACTATAATTTCCTGATGAAAATGACATGAAAAATCACACATTTCATATTTATATGATTTTTGGTTCTAGTATACTTAATTTAGTAAAAGAATGGATTCATCTCAATTGCAGAGCCAATCATCTAATTCTCTTATCAACATGCATTTACAGTAACTGCACACTGATATTCTGTGTAGAGAATCACTTTGGGATTAAGGCTGCAGAGATGGATTAGTGGTTAAGAGCACTTTTAACTCTTGCAAAGGACCATGGTTAGATTCCCAGCAATGGCATGATGGCTCATGACTAAATGTGACTCTAGTTTGATGCAATCCATTGTTGTGACATGGAAGGTTGGTTGTATATATAAGTGCAAGCAAGCAAAAGTTCATATATGTAAAATAAAATAACTGAATCTTAAATAATAATATAAAACCTCCAGAATAATACTTAACTCAAGCCCTGCTATCCAAATTGAAAGAGCAGTAGTCATATACCAATTTTAAAATTGCAAATGCACAAAAGATGTATGTATAATAATTTTGTAGTACTTTTACATCTATAATATATTAATATAGCATCTGTATTCTGAGTAATATAAAAAGATGATAATATATGGTAAAAATTAGTAATCTGAAGTGTTTTTTCTTTTCCCAAAGATACATTCTTCAAATACTCTTTTTAAATCTATTACTTTGTGAATGTTTGTCACATACAGAAAATGATACATCTTCTAATTTTCTCAAGTGGCATCTTTCTCTGGGGTTCACTGAAGCTGAGACTGGACCAGAAAGACCATACCTACCATGGGTACAGAGTTGTTAGCATATGCATCCATTGAAAAAATTCAGTTCATTTATTTGAAAAAAAATTTGCAGTGCTGTGTGCTTTCACATTAGTTTAAATAATAATATTTAGTATTAAGTACTAATACACAAGGTTTGTCAATAAAATTCATAAGGATGGAGAAGTCATCACTATTAAAATGACCCAGAATGAAAAACAAAACAGTATGCAGAGAGCTGTCTCAAGAGCTGTGAAATAAGAGACCAAGAGCTGCTTTCTACTTAGCTCTACATTTTAAAAGAAAGATCACCTTACCTGCTCATTCTCACAGTATTTGATTTTGAAACAGTTTGGTTTATGAATTTATGGTTATCTTTCCCTTCTGAGCTATGGAGATTTAGTACTCTAAGGGATAAACAAATATAATAAATGATAAGTATCAATTTTATTCTAAGCTTCACCATATTGAGTGAGTAATGACCTAACAATAGTATGACTGCTCAGAGAGAAGATAGAGTCAGCATGTGACTTTCAGGTGACAAGATACATGGTGTTGGCTGATATACTATCCACTGTCAGCAACAAGAATAAGTCTTCAGGAATCTCAGGAGATGAAGACCTTAGCCACCCAACCTAGTTCCATGGAATCTTTATGGAATAGATAATGACAGCAGAAATAAACACTGATCACTTATTAAGGTATTAATTCATACCTATTACCAGATACACTTAAATAACTAAAATGTGTGAATTGTTTTTTGGAGATTGAGTTTACTGAAGGTGTAACAGTAACAGTAAGTGCACAGATGCTGACTAGAATTTTACAATCTCATACTTATGAGTTTTCTGGAGATGAAGCAGCAGCAGCAGAGGAGTCACGTCAGAGACTTTGTGGCAACAGTCATATTCAGATCTTCCTTACAAGCTGCATGGCATAATTTTGTGAAAGACATGAAATGATTCATTGGGAATGTGTGTGTGTGTGTGTGTGTGTGTGTGTGTGTGTGTGTGTGTGTGTGTTTGCACGCGTTCATGTAAAATTACTGGATGATTGATAGTAAGATTCGAGCAATGACATAGTGTGAGCCAGGGCTGCTAACATGAGTACCTTTACATCAACTGATCGATAAACTGAGACTTATATATAAAATATGTTGTTGAAATCAAATGAAATGTAAAGAAAATGGAGAATGTGTCATCTGTTTCTGATTGACTTGATCAAATGCATGGACCCCTGAATAATGTACCAGCACAGACATTTAATGTGAATTATCAAAAAGAAACTAAAAAAATATGTAATGATTGCAAACATAAACTCAAGAATAATCATTTGGTTATTTTAATATTGATACTAAGTGGTGAGTGACATAGTGACATTATTTGGCAGCATATTCCATTTTTTAAAAAATCAACAATTTCATAATTCTACATTACCTGTTCTACAGTTCAATATAGTTGTTTGTGTGTGGTGTGTGTGTGTGTGTGTGTGTGTAGGAAAATAGGGAGGGAGATAGCATACTGTAAAATTTTATAATAGCAATTGTATTTTTTATTTTTTGCAGAAAACCTTGGGCAATTTTACTTTAAATGATTTTATACTGTTTGAGAATTGCAAATATTTTTCTCACTGCTAATGAAGAGTTTACTCAAAATTATAGCAGTAGCAAAGTTCAAAGGTTTAATTTAGAAACTTAAAATATTAACGCTGAATCCATTTTCATTGAAACAATTATCTACTGAAATTTATACTGTTCACCTGTTTGTAAGTTTAACTTTACATGGATTTAATAAATAACTGACATATCTCCAGATCCGTTTGAATCACACAGAAAAGACATTATTAGAAAACTTTGCAATAGAACAAAGAAATCTCTCAAAAATTTTAAAAACTTATTATATCATGTTAACATTGTTTTATAATTTCATAGATCTTGAGTTGAAACTTTCCTAAGAATTCCCAAGTGTATGAAAACGTAACAAATTTGAAACTTACTGATTAACACTAAATTAGTTACTATTTCTTGTATGTTTCTAGCTTAGGTTTCATTGTATTAAACACATACAGTCAGTTAACTGGAGGAAAGGAATAAAATGAGAAAATACAAAGTACAATTTAAATGCAACTTAATACTATAAATGTACCCTTGCACACCAATAAAAGTGTGTTCTTCGTTTTTACTCTATAAGGTATTTCAATGTTTTGCTACAGGAATTGAAAAAGAATTTCTTTGGTACACACTAAGGACAATCCTCTGTCACATGTCCTCTCCAAATTATGGAATCTGGAGTGACTTTTTATATGCACATCATTGAAAAATGATGGGTTTCATGACAAGTTCATTCAATATATAATACCTACTGAAGAACTTTACCTTTTAGCCTTTCCTGTCTTTCTCTCCATCATTCTGCTAGGCCCCTGTCTTCTTTCTACAGCTCCCTTCTAGTGTCACATATATAATCTGACATCACATTAAGTGAAATCTATGTTCTTTTATAAATGGTTACAACTGATATTTTCATGTCTACAAGCATCTGTTGAATGCTTGTTATATAGTATGGCTCAAATGTAATATTCTAATCAAAGAATTCTCTAATCATTTATTACTCAATATCCTCCTGTTTTCTACCACCGACTTACAGCTCTCACTATTAATGAAGAGAAAGAGAAACACTTACCCAGCTGGGCCTTTGACAAACATCCTTGTAGAATGAGTCCCTTCAAAGTAGTTTTAAAGAATAAATGTCATCAGCTCATCTCCCTGCAGTCCCATAGTTATCATGTCATCTGGAGAAGGCAGTTCTGACTTTAAGGTTACAATGTGGTGTCAATAAATGGAAAAGTAAACTTCTCTAACTCCAGGAAAACTGTAGTGTAGGACCATCTGAGCTCTACATTTCCCGTGTGTGAGCTATTCTCTCCAGGCAATATCTGTCTGTGTGGATTAACTGATCCCAGTCCTTGTGAACACAACAAAAGTAACAATAATATTTTTTCACTTAACAGAAATAGAAAACATTTTATATTCCCCATGGTATCCTTTGTGCTTCCAAAACTTTCACAGTCCCCTCCCTAATTACTTGCCAGTGGCTTTAGTGTCTCACTTTGAAATTAGCAGCTCTTGTGATAAAATTAGGAAAATGCCACCTCCTCCAAAAGCACTTATGAAAAGTAGTCTGTTTACATAGCACTCAGAAATAAGGCACTGTAACTGTATTATCAGGAGAAATTGTGATGTGTGGTTGGTATGTAACTCAGTGTTAGAGTACATGTGTAGAAAGTTTTGTTTATGTGGGACACCATGACAGAAGCCAAAAATTCAAGTTATAGGCACAGGGAAGGGAAAATAATCCCAAGTCAATGGCAAACACAAGGGCTTCAAAAATTCATAAAAGAAACAAGCCCAAAGGCACACCATATCCTACAAGAAGTACAGGGAAATTACAGAAAAGACAAAAGCTGAATAAAAAATTTCCAAGCATCTTATAGATAAAACACTAAGTATACAGGACTAAAAACTGAATTGAAAGCTCTAAGAAAATTGCAAGTCACAAATAATGAAAACCCATTGTGAGGAAAGATAAATTTCCCTAATTAAAGTAAAATGTTGGAATAAGAACTGCTGATTTCTTCAGGTAAACTTTCAGAGTCAGAAAAGCCTGCAGCAATATATCCCAAGGGCTAAATGACAGTCAAACTAAAATAATATAGTGAGCAAAACTACTGCCCTGATGAAGGAAGGACAATTTTCCAGAACATAGACAACCAAAAGACATTTTATACTCAACAATCTAATCGAAAAGTAACATTGAAAACATTATTTTGGGCTTAAGGGAGGGAGAAGCATAACAGAGATTGTGGAAAACTGTGAAACCATAATCACTATAACATAAAGTACCACTGAGGACATAATACCAAAAATCAACAATGTGATGACCATAAGTAACATACACATCAATAACACTTTAATATAAGCAGTCTCAATTCTCTACTCAAAAGTCACTCACTGACTGAATCGGTCAAGAATCAATTTCCATTCATCTGCTGCCTCTTAGAAACCCATCTTAGTCACTACCCTAAAATAAAAGGATAGACACAATTACTCTAATGGAACCAGGAGGAAATCAGATGTCACTATCCTAACATCTGACAAATCAGGTCTTGAACTAAAACTATCAGCAGAGATAAAAAGCGACATTTCATTCTAATCAAGGGATCAGTTGACCAAGAACACATTGACAACCTAAACAAATATGTATCAGGGATACTCAATTTCACTTAAAAGAAAATTTACAACTGGATTGGAAGACACAAATAAACAAAAATCCATTAGCACCAGGGAATTTCAGTAACCAGCAGGAGATGTGTCCTTGGCCTGCTTATTTCTGGAATTCGGAATTAGGATACTTGCCTTTCTCCTAGAATTTGAGCTCTCCGGAAGTCATGGAAAGCTCTCATCCTCACTCCCTCTCTCCATCTCTCCCTCTCTCCATCTCTCCCTCTCCCCCCTTCTCTCCCTCTCTCTCTCTTTCTCCCTCTCTCCCTCTCTTGGTCCCCATATTTTCTCTTTCTCCCTTTTCTTTGGTCTGTTTCTTCCTTCTCTTTTTTTGCATGAGGATACCATAATCAACTATAAGAATGGAAATGGAGAAGGCTATAGATGGGAGTGAAATGAACAAAGCCTGGTCTTGGATCTAACATTGACTTTCTGGAGTCTGAATAGCTGGAGATCATGTTAGAGAGTCCAGAATGACAGACCTCTTTCAGTAGTACTCTTTTACAGTAAACATGAAAAAGAGGAAGCTATAGGTTAAAATGGCCCAATTAGCCCCTACACCAAAAACTAACATAGAATTATTATATATCTACTCAAAGAATGAAAGTAGACTCATGTGCTGGATAACTTTATGTCAACTTGACACTAGTTAAAAATCATCTGACAGGAGGAAACCTCAATTAAGAAAATGTCTTAAAAAGATGTAGCTGTAGTCAGGTGTGTAGAGTATTTTATTTTTCGTGATTGATGAGGAGGATCCAACTCCTTGTAGGTGGTGTTATTCCTGGGATGGGTCCTGAATTAGAAAAGGAAGCAGGCTGAACCATTGAGGAAGCCAGCAAGGAGCACCTTTCCATGGCTTCTGAATTGGCTCCTGCCTCCAGGTTCTTGCTCTATGTGAATTCCTGTCCAGATCAATCCCAATAATTGACTAAAATATGGACGTGTAAGCCAAATAAATCCTCTCCTCCCTAATGTGCTTGTGATCATGATGTTTACCACAGCAGTAATATTCCTAATTAAGTCACATCGGTATCAGAATAATTGGATTTTTTTTTTTTTTTTTTTTTTTTTTTTAGAAATGCCATATACTTTGAGATGGATTGTGGATGCAATTTGGACCTTTAGATTAGAAAAGCCATTGAGTGTTGAGATCTCAGTGGGCCATTCCATAGGAGCTTCGAAGCTGAGTGTTGAGATCAGTACAGATGATGGAGTCCTGGATTGTAAAGCTTCAGAAGGAAGTTTATAAAGACTCTGCCTGGCCATTTGTTGTCAAATTAAGATTATGTACTTCTGTTTAGCTGGGGCTGAAGAATCAGTCAGCTTTGCTTAACAACACAGCCTAATTACTAAAGTGAAACCTTTGCTTTACTGAAATACAGGATTCTTGTCCACAGGAACTGAGAAATTAGTAGATAATAGAAAGAGACCCGTATACTTGAGGTAAATTCTTGGAAGTGTTTTCTTGCTGGGGACAGCATACCATGACAAGGATAGTGCCTGGGCCTCTGAGAAGCAGGGGACACATCCCTCCAAGGAACTTGCCATTAGAAATAAGAAACTGTGTGCAGCAGGACTAGATGGAGAAATCCCAGAAGCCAGCATACAGATCTTTGTAAAAAAGTCGTTCCCATTTCTCCTAACCTTAGCCCTGAACAACAGCTGTATAGATTTCATTTGTGCATGACTGCTTTTCAGTTGGCCGTGGTGTGCATAATTATTCTATTATATCTGACTTTCTTATTTCTTTTTCTTCTCCTCTGGTTGATTCTCTGAATCAATGATTCTTAAACAATCGAAAATGGAGGCATAGGGACACAATACAGCTCAGTCCTAATGGCCTACGTGTATGCTGTACAGTTTCATTTTTGGAACGATCTAATGACTGCACAATGATAGTTTCAGATTAATGTTTGACTTGCAAAGAAATTTGAAGAAATTATGTTTTGAAGTATAAGAAAATGAAGTAGAGACAATATGGGGACCCTGAGAAAGGAAAAAGCATTGAAGTTATGAAATGAGTTTTACACAACATTTGAGAGTGGTTCCTGGTCTCCTTTGGAAGTGTATGAATAAGAAAGTACAGAACACATAAGATTATATACTAGTAAAACTAAGTCAAAATACTGGGACTCTTAGGAGAGTCATTGTGTGCAGTGTGCAGATTCAGAAAGCTAGTGGAACTACTGATGTAAGAGTTAACATACCTGTTTCTGGCCACTGCCTGGCAGTATTGCCCATGTCATTTATAATTTGAGATTCACAGGAAAACTCATATAGCTGACTTCAGAGCTCTGAGCTCTGAAGCATAATAAGGCAAAAGTTAAAGTTTTAATAAAGATAAGTTTGCAACTATTATGTTGGCCACAGGCCTGGGAATAAGGGAAGCTTGAAACTTTAGGGAGCAAATGTAATCTTAATTCTTTGTGAGATGTGGGCATTCTTTCTAATTTGATCTGGTAATGATACACAGTGTCTTTTTTTCTACCTGCTTTTTGGAGTAACAATAAGAGACTGGGGCTAGTTAAAGGTGAGTGAGTGTGTGTGTGAGTGAAAAGAGTACACACAGAGGTGTGTGTGCTGTATGTGCAAGGTGTGTGCCAGGCATGTGTGAGGTGTGTATGTGTGTGTGTGTGTGTGTGTGTGTGTGTGTGTGTGTGTGTGTGTGTATGTATGTGTGAAGTATGTAGGTGTGTGAAGTATGTAGGTGTGTGAAGTATGTAGGTGTGTGGGAGTGTTCAGAGTGCACAGGAGTGTGCAGAGTACACACAGCCTCAAGCGGTAGGGAGAGAGAGAGTGAGTCAGAGAGAGTTTCAAGCCTTGAACCTTTCCTATCACCTTGTATCCAAAACCATTGCCTGTGTATATTTATTATGTACCTTCCACATAGCCCTGCTTTAAGTTGACAATCCTTTAAGTTGAGATCCTGTGTCAAAGTTGAACCCCGGCATTTTTGAGAGTGGGCACACAGAATCTGTGTTTCACACAGCTAAGGATGTACCCCTTGGGTGTACAGCCAAAGTTGGTAGTGTAAGTGTCGCCCAGATGGTGCTTTATTTGAACATATGAATGGATATAGAGCAATTGACTCCTGGCATTGCTTTAATGAGACTCAGATTGGTAAATTGGTATTTCTTGAACAGTTGATTCTCAGGGCCTTGAAGATGAGGCCTGCAATGAAAATGTTCCAGACAGGGTGTCTAAGCCAACAGAGGTCTTGGCAGAGTAAGGGAGGCTCTGAGATTTATGTACTCCTGGGTACAGGGGAAAAGTTCCTGAATAGAACACCAATGGCTTATGCTCTAAGATCAATAATCGACAAATGGGACCTCATGAAATTGCAAAGCTTCTGTAAGGCAAAGGATACTGTCAACAGGACGAAATCACAACCAACAGATTGGGAATAGGTCTTTACCAATCCTACATCCGATAGAGGACTAATATCCAATATATACAAAGAACTCAAGAAGTTAGACTCCAGAGAACCAAATAACCCTATCAAAAAATAAGGAACAGAGCTAAACAGAGAATTCTCAACTGAGGAAATTCACAGGGCTAAGAAGCACCTAAAGAAATGTTCAACATCCTTAGTCATCAGGGAAATGCAAATCAAAACAACCCTGAGATTCCACCTCACACCAGTCTGAATGGCTAAGATCAAAAACTCAGGTGACAGCAGGTGTTGGTGAGGATGTGGAGAAAGAAGAACATTCCTCCATTGCTGGTGGGGTTGCAAGCTGGTACAACCACTCTGGAAATCAGTTTGGCGGACCCTCAGAAAAATGGACATAATACTACTTGAGGACCCAGCTATACCACTCCTGGGCATATACCCAGAAGATGCTCCAACATGTAATAAAGACACATGCTCCACTAAGTTCATAGCAGCCATATTTATAATAGCCAGAAGCTGGAAACAACCCAGATGTCCCTCATCAGAGGAATGGATACAGAAAATGTGGTACATTTACAAATGGAGTACTACTCAGCTATTAAAAACAATGACTTAATGAAATTTGCAGGAAAACGGATGGAACTTGAAAATATCATCCTGAGTGAGGTAACTCA
>CM052700.1:80755538-80776505 GCA_028551405.1 Uromys caudimaculatus
GGGTAGGTGGGAGGAGGAATTCCCTAACAGAGGCGGAGAGGGGGAGGGTATAGAGGGTTTTCAAAGAGGAGACTCAGAAAAGGGGAAACATTGGAAATGTGAATAAAGTATCAAAAATAAATTAAAAAAAAGAAAATTACTGATAAACACTACATTAGTTAATATTTCTTATATACTTCTAGCTTTAGTTTCCTGGTATTAAATGTATACAGTTAGTTATCTGGATGAAAAAGTAAAACTAGAAAATACAAAGTACAGTTTAAATGTAACTTAATACTATAAATGTACTCCTGCACACCAATAAATGTGTGTTTTTTGTTTTCACCCTCAAAGGTATTTCAGTGTTTTGTTAAAGGAATTTAAAACTAACACAGTTAGCAATTGGAATTTATAGAGTACACACTCAGGAGAATACTCTGTCACTTGTGCTCTCTAAAATTTTGCATCTGGAGCAGCTTTTTGCATGCACATTCATTGTAAAAATGATGGGTTTCATGATATGTTTATTCAAAATACAATACCCATTGATGAACATCATCCTTCAGCATTTCCTGTCTCTCTCTCTCAATCATTCTGCCTGACCCCTGCCCTCCTTCCAATAGCCCCCTCTCATGTCACATATATAATCAGAGATCATATTAACTGAAATCTATGTTGTTTTATAAATGGTTACAACTGATACCTTCATGCCTACAAGCATTTGTTGAATGCTTATTATACAGTATGTCTCAAAAGTAATATTCTAAGCAGAGACTTCTCAAATCATTTATTATAGAACGTTCTGCTTTCATCTACCACCTACTTGCAGCTCTCACTATAATGAAGAGAAATGGAAACACTCACCCAGCTGTGCCTTTGACAAACATCCTTGTAGAATGAGGCCCTAAGCAGTAGTTATATGGAAGAAATGCCATCAGCTCGTCTCCCTCTAGACCCACAGTTATCATGTCATCTGGAGAAGGCACTTCTGACCTTGAGTTTGTTATAAAGTGGTGCCACTAAATATAAAAGTGAACTTCCCTAATTCCAGAAAAATAATGGTTTGGGAACAAGTGAGTCTATGTTTCCCATGTGTGAGCTATTCTCTCCAGGTGGTATGTGTCTGTGCAGATTAACTGATCCCAGTACTTGGGTACACAACAAAGAAACAATAATATTATTCGTTTAAAAAAGTAGAAAACATTTTACATTCCCCAAAGTATCCTTTCTGCTTCCTC
Organism: Uromys caudimaculatus; assembly: GCA_028551405.1. NCBI lineage: Eukaryota > Metazoa > Chordata > Mammalia > Rodentia > Muridae > Uromys > Uromys caudimaculatus. The sequence goes on from CM052700.1 coordinate 80,756,756, forward strand.
CATACTCTCTTGAAAGTGACTTCAGTGTCTCTCTAGAAATTAGCAGTTCTTTTGATAAAATTAAAAAAAATATTACCTCCTCCAAACACACTTAGGAAAAGTAATCTTTCTTTCATAGCACACAGAAGTAAGGTACTACAATTGTATTATCAGGAGAAACTGTGCTGTGGGGCTGAGATGTAGTTCTGTGACAGAGTGCATGCTTAGAAAGTTTTGTTTATGTAGTAGACCATGACATAAACCAAACCTCCAAATTATTGGCACAGGTGAGAGAAAATAATACCAAGTCAATGGCAAACACAAAAGCTTCAGTAAAATCATAATTGAAACCAGCCCAAAGACATACCCATATCCCACAAGAAGCACAGGCTAAACACAGACAAAAGCAGAATAAAAACATTTCCATGTATCTTGTAGATAAAACACTAAGTACATAGAACTAACAAGTGGACTGAAAGCTCTAAGAGAAATATCTGCAAGTCACAAATAATGAAACCCCATTATATAGAAAAATGAACTTCCCTAATTACAGCAAAATGTTGGAGTAGTAACAGCTAATTTTTCAAGGTAAACTTTCAAAGCAGAAGTGCCTGCTGCAATACATTCCAAGTGCTAAATGGTAGCCAAACCAAAGTAAGATAGTGAGCAAAACTACTGCCATGATTAAGGAAGAACAATTTTCCAGAACATAATCATAAGGTAACATGGGAAGCATGATTTTGGGCTGAAGGGAGGAATGAGCATAACAAAGAGATGTGCAAAAATATGAAGCCATAATCACTGTAACACAAAGTACCACTGAGAACACAACACCAAAACAATCAACTTCATGGTAACCATAACTTACATAAAAATCAATAACCCTTTAATATGAATGGCCTCAACTCTCCACTCAAAAATCACAGACTGACTGAATGGATCAAGAATCAACTTCAATTCATCTGCTGCCTCTAAGAAAGCCATCTTAGGAATAACCTTAAAGTAAAAGGGTAGTCAAAATTACTCCAATGGAACCAGGAAGAAATCAGATGTCACTATCCTAACATCTGAAAAATCAGGCCTTGAAGTAAAACTAACTTGAACCGATAAAAAAGGGACATTTCATTCTAATCAAAGGATTTGTTGACTAAGAACACATTGCCGTCCTAAACAAATATGTATCAGGGATACCCAATTTCATATAAAATAATATTTGAAATTTGATTAAAAGACACAGATTAACAATTAACAATTAAATCAATTAACACTAGGTGATTTCAGTAACCAGCAGATGTGTCCTAGGCCTGTAAACTTCTGGAATCAGGAATTAGGATACATGCCTTTTTCCTTGAACTTGAGCTCTTGGGAAGTCATGGAAACCTCTCTTCCTCTCTTCCTCTCTCCTTCTGTCCATCTCTTCCTCTTCCCCTTTCTCCCTCTCTCCATTTCTCCCTCCCCATATTCTCTCATTCTTTCTTTTTGTTTGTCTGTCTCTCTCTGTATCTCTGTTGCAGTAAATCTCCAACCTCAACAAGCCCATGCAAAGAACACACAACTCAGTTATAGTATTTATAAGGTGCACACCTAAATTGGGTAGATATACCACTACACTACACTATTCCTAGCTATGAGATCCCTTGCTACTTGAAGTTCTTCCAGGCCACGTGGTTCTGCTCCATCCTCCTTCCACCTCTTCTTACTCTGACTTCCTCTCTCTTCTTTTTCTCCTTGTCTCACCCCCTTCTTCTTCTCTTATCCTCCTAAAACTCCAAACCCCACCGTTTCCTTCCACTGCTCAATTGTAGGATCTAGCCTTTATTTGACTAGTTAAAATGGAGCAAAGGTTCACCTGAAATCACCTGAGTACATGATCTACTCTCTGTTGGGGCAGTCCCTCTTGAGGAAGCACAATTAGCATCAAAATACAAATATTTTGTATTTGGGCAATCCACAACATTTCCCACTTTCTGTCCAATTAAAAGGCTCTTTTCTCTCAGATATAGATTAAGCTATTACCATTCTGCAATTTATAAAGTATAAGATACACTTATTGCCCCATGCAACAATTTTCTCAATTAGATAAAGCACTCTACTATCTATCCTAACTTAAAAGGCTTGAAATTCTACCTTGACTTATGTCCTGGTTTTAGAGTGTATACCATCTGAAAACCATCCTCTCAAATCTATATCATCTCTCTCAATGCCAAACTGCTTGGGTTGGTTTATGAGACTACAACCAGTCTTCAACCCAGTCAGAAATCTGAGAATGACATAAGTATTATCTGAAAATATAAGGAGCATAAATTCTAGTTTCCAAAAGTTAACCAATTCATAGAGACAGCTGATAGCCTGAAGAGTCCCTCATTCCTCAAAATGTTGGAGCTTCAGTCTTCAGTCTTCTGGCCCAGGATCACCTGACAGTCCTTTGTAATGCAGAATTGTGAAGGACTGCTTACCCTGTATTGGAAGAGATTATGAGTTGACTATTTGGCATAATCTGTCCTTTTTCTGGATAGTATTTTGTCTGTAGATGAATTGAGACAATTCTTGTCTAGTGGTTGTCTTGCCACAACTGGAGCAACTCCATTGATGCTCAATTTCTTCTTTGAATCCAAGAAAGGGGTGCTATCATGAGCAGACATGCCTCCAGTCAAATAGTCTTTAATAAAGAAGTAGCCATAAATATTTTATTCTGTGGACTCCTGAAGTCATGGAAGACTACCTATCTATGCAAAGCATTTCTGATCTGTTAAGCCTTTAATACTCTTAGCCATTTCTAATTGAAATATCTCGAAAACACCCTTTTAATTAACTCAGAACCGTGAGTTTGCTATCTGGCCCTTAACTCATATTGTTTGAACATTTAAAAACAGTTCATAATAGCAGTTATAGAAGGACTGGGTTTAAGCTTTGTATTCTTAAATGTATCGCATAGGCACAAGGCCTATAGAAGAGCAACAATATTAATCCCAATTTTCTATCAATATAAGAAATTCATACAAATGAAAATCTTAAATCTGTATCAAAAATTCTCTACCAGTGTAATAAATTATAACTTCAACTTTGCATCAATTATAAAGATTTCTACTAATATAAGATATGGCTATGTGATGTTTTGTTTAAGAGTAATTTTGAAAACCTATCCCTATTTCTCTCTTTCTCTAATTTCTACGATATTACTTTATCTCCCCTTTTCTCTTCCACCCCCTTTCTTTACCTAAGAAGAAAATATGGAGAAGAGTAAAGGAAAGATAGAAATACCTGATTTTAACCTCTCTAGTTCCCCCTTGTCCAAAGCTACAACATTTGTAAAGTATCCCTTAAAATCTATAATTCATAAAATAACCAGAACCATCCACACCAACATAAGGGACTGGGACAACAATCTTCTTTTTTCTGCTTGCAGCTGAATTGGGGAGGAGAATTCCTTTCTAGGGGCCCAAAGGCAAATAGGAAAACTGGTTTTGTCAAAGGAGAGGTAGGTGGTATAATTTGCCTTCTAGTCACTATGTGTACTAAGAAAGTTCATTGCTTAGCTGACATCTTGACTATAACAGTCTGAAAGGCTCAATAGGTGAGCTAGCTGTTCTGGAAAAGTTCTGGAAGCAAGTCTTTAAAAGAAAGAGCTTCTATGTAGTTGAAGTAGAATTAAACAAGGAGTTGGAATGGAAGGTTCCTGAATCTCAGCATTCCAGAGTGTGAATCTTGTCAAGGCTGTCTTTCTCTTCTTTCATCCTCCAGTATACAAGACTTACAAGTAACATATGGTAATGTAAAAACATTCATATGGAGCATGCTGGGTGCACAGATTGGTTAATGAAGATCAATATAGAAAAAGAACTGCCTTTCTTTAGAGGTTAGTTTTATTAATAACTAATCATAAGTCTTTATTCATGCCATGTGAAGAATGGCACAAATGAATCTTTACCTTTCCTGTTTCATTTTCTCAAACTTTTATAGTTCTTCAGGGGGTCTTTCCCTATCTATATCACTCTGGAAGGGGTCCAGAGCTGCCTCTTCCCTGTCAACCCAAACATAGAGCTTTTCTCCCAAAATATTATGACCTTGATCCAGTAGCCAGAATTCATTAAAGATTTAGCTTAACCTCTCTCCCAGAGGAACTTTAATACAATCACTAACCTCAAAAGCGCACTCCTTTTAATAATTAGAACAACTCAAAGCAATTAAAACAATCTAAACAAATATTATTTGTTGAGACAGTGCTTCTACTGTCTCCTACCCTGACCTTCATGAGATCAAGGCCTAAATTATTATTTAATATTTCTGTCTACTTACTGTATAAGCCTATTTTCAGGCTCTATTTTTCATACCAGGCAAAGAAACCCCAGAACTCCCATGAGTAGACCACGTTCAAAGATTCTGAGAAATTGTCTTGGCAATACTTTTTAAAATCTTCCCTAAAGCATTTTTTTATTGAATCTTTCTAACTTTTCTCTTTTGTGGAGCTTAATATTTGTTGTATCTACCAGCTGGCTCTATTTTGTCATGCTATCTCCTTTGACTTTTCTCTCCACTGTGAGAACTGTTGTAAATGTGACAAAAGTTCTAGTATGGCTTTTGCCATATCCTTCCATTCTTGGGAGATAATTCTATTTGTAATAGCCCAAGACATCATGACTTGTTTTACAAATGGTGATTGCATACAATATTAGTGACAATTTCCTTACATTTTCTCAGTTCTTTTGATTTGCATTTCCCTTATGACTAAGGATGTTGAACATTTCTTTAGGTGCTTCTCAGCCCTTTGAGTTTCCTCAGTTGGGAATTCTCTGTTTAGATCTGTTCCCCATTTTTTGATAGGGTTATTAGGTTCTCTGGAGTTTAACTTCTTGAGTTCTTTGTATATATTAGATATTAGCCCTCTATCAGATGTAGGATTGGTAAAGATCTTTTCCCAATCTGTTGGTTGCCATTTTGCCTTATTGACTGTGTCCTTTGCCTTACAGAAGCTTTGCAATTTCATGAGGTCCCATTTGTCGATTCTTGATCATAGAGCATAAGCCATTGGTGTTCTGTTCCAGAACTTTTCCCCTGTGCCGACGTGTTGGAGACTTTTCTCCACTTTCTCTTCTATTAGATTCAGTGTATCTGGTTTTATGTGGAGGTCCTTGATCCACTTGCACTTGAGCTTTGTACAGGGAGATAGGAATGGATCAATTTGCATTCTACATGTTGACTGCCAGTTGAACCAGCACCATTTGTTGAAAATGCTGTCTTTTTTTTCCATTGAATGTTTTTAGCTCCTTTGTCACAGATCAAGTGACCATAAATATGTGGGTTCATTTCACCTCACACCAGTCAGAATGGCTAAGACCAAAAACTCAGGTGACAGCAGATGCTGGTGAGGATGTGGAGAAAGAGGTACACTCTTCCATTGCTGGTGGGATTGCAAGCTGGTACAACCACTCTGGAAATCAGTTTGCTGGACCCTCAGAAAAATGGACATAATACTACTTGAGGACACAGCTATACCTCTCCTGGGCACATACCCAGAAGATGCTCCAACATGTAATAAGAACACATGCTCCATTATGCTCATAGCAACCATATTTATAATAGCCAGAAGCTGGAAACAACCCAGATGTCCCTCAACAGAGGAATGGATACAGAAAATGTGGTACATTTACACAGTGGCATACTACTCAGCTATTAAAAATAATGACTTCATGAATTTTGCAGGCAAATGGATAGAACTTGAAAACATCATCCTGAGTGAGGTAACTTAGTCACAAAAGAATGAACATGGTATGTACTCACTAATAAGTGGATATTAGCCCAAAAGTTCAGAATACCCAAGATTCCATTCATAGCAACTGTTGGACTGAGCGTGGGGTCCCAGATGGAGGAGTTGATGTCAACTAGCCTGACCTCCCCCCCCCCCGGTGTTCTGGGAGACTGGACCACCAAACCAAAGAATTCACATGGAGGGACCCATGGTGCTGGCCACATTTGTGGCAGAGGAGGGCCTTGTTGGCCATCAGTGGGAGGAGAGGCCTTGGGCCTGAGGGTGTTAGATGCCCAAGTATAGGGGAATGCCAGGGAGGGAAGATGGGGGTGGGTGGGTGGTATGGGAATACCCTCATAGAGACAGGGGGTGGGGAGATGGTATAGGGGTTTTCAAAAGGGGAGACCTGGAAAGGGGAAAACAAAATAAAATATCAAAAAAAAAAAAGAAAGAAAAAAAAAAGCTAGGGCTATATAATCACACACTACCTCAAGGATAGTAAGCCTCAGACTGGGGCCATAGCTCAGTTTGTAGGGTGACTCCCTAGTATACAAGAGACTCTGGACTTGAACTGTAGCCTACATTAGTGTGAACACGGTGTCACAAACCTACACTCCCACAAAAATTTTTTTCTCAGTTCTAACACATCCATGGATTGCCATTTGAATTCCTGATAACCTTGTGGACGATCCTCATCTGGAGGTCTTTGTTATATACTAACCAGATAAACTAATGTTTATTTTTTTAATAACCTTTGGTTGGCTTTCTCTATTTTTATCTTCTGTCTCTATTGGAGTATTTTCCTTAATTGAAAATTTAAATTCCTACCTTAAGGTCTGTTCTCATGCTTCATATCTCTCCTTTTCTCACTCCTCCTCTTCCTTGAGTACCTATATTCTTTGTTCAAGGTTCTGCTTCCATATTTTAAAACTTTTTTATGTTGTAATTCTGACATTGTAGCATCTACCTTATTTTGATTTACTAACCTCAGTAAATTATCCTCTAGACTGTGTTTCCAAATTTTATCTCTATCTCCTTGCTGTTTAGTCTGATCTAGGACATTCTGGACCCTTTTTTCTAGCATCTTTTTCCAGCTCCTGTCTCCATCTTTCATTTTCCTCTTTCTGTTGCTTATCTTGACCTATAGAATCTTGAACCTTTACTTCTAGTGTTCCCTCTAGGCTGTTTTGCCAAATTGTAAGTTTCTCTTTCTGTTGCTTAGTCTCATCTATGAACTTCTGAAATATCTTTTGTAGCATCTTTTCTAGCTCCTGCCTCCAGCTTTTATTCTCTTTCTCTTGTTTATTTTGGGCTATAGAATCCCATGCCTTCACTTCTAGTGTTACCTTTAGGCCATGTTACCAAGTCTTAAGCTTATTTCTCTGTGGCTTAGTCTTACCTATCAACTTCTAAAATGTGTTTTCTAGCATCTTTTTAGCTTCTGTCTCCAACCTTTATTCTCCTCTTTCTGTTGCTTATTTCGAGCTATAAAGTCCTGTGCCTTCAGTTCTAGTGTATCCTCTAATCTTTTTTTGAAGGCATGGAATTCTTTATCTAGGGCCCTGTCTTTTGAGAAGACATATTAAATCAAGAGAATAAATATTGAAGTACTGGTAAATGACAAGGTGTCTATTTCCTTTAAATACATCCCTATCTAACCTCTCAAAATATCATTACATAAAGCCCAAAAGGTATTTATTGTGTTTCTCGTTTGTAATTATCAAAAAAAATATTATCAATGTATGACTGCTATTACCTGATACTGAGCCCTTTGGACCTTTGTCTCCCTCTGCTGTTTGATTCAGAACACTGCAATCCTCTTTGATTCTTTTATTCACAGTCAGGGACTGATTGTAGGAAGACTGGTGTGCTTCTGAGCCAGCCCTCTGTCTTTTGTTTGGGTTGTGCCTGGCAGTGTGTGCTTGTGTGCTGATCTTAGGCAGCCTGCAGTGCAAGCTGGGTGGAGAGCCAGTCTGGCATATGGTGGGTGTGTGGAGGGATAGTGAACAGAGAAAGGCTCTCTCAGGCATAGATGCCCTGATCAGTTCGTTGAGTCTGTCTGAAAACTACCTCAAAAGAAGTTGTGCTTCACTGTTCCTCCCTAGGAGTCCTACTGGGAGCGGCCCAAGTCCAGATCTTCTCTGGAGTGCTGCTCCTGGCCTTAGCTGACTTCCTGGGGATTGGGGAGGGAGAACAGTCTCTGCAGTTCTCTATAGGTTCCTCACACCCAGTAAGCTTTCAATCTACATACTGCTGCAGCCTAGATCCATGCCCCAGCTGTGTATTGGGGGAAGGGAGGAGGGGCAGTGAAATTTTATCTCAGGTTAGTTGGGTTCTAATCAATACGATGGGCACCAATTTGTTGCAGTAAATCTCCAACTCCAATAAGCCTGTGCAAAGAACACACAACTCAGTTATAATATTTATAAGCTGCATGCCTAGATTGGGCAGATATACCACTACACTACATTATTTCCAACTTATGAGATCCCTTGCTACTTGCAGCTCCTCCAGGCCACATGGTTCTGCTCCATCCTTCTTCAACTTCCTCTCTCCCCTCCTTCTTCTCTCATCTTCACTAAAACTCCCAACCTCACCTTTTCTTTCCATTGCCCAATCACAGGCTTTAGCCTTTATTTGACCAGTTAAAATGGGGAGAAGGTTCACCTGAAATCACCTGAGTATGTGATCTACTCCTTGTTGGGGCAGTCCCTCTTGAGGAAGCATAATTAGCATTAAAATATAAATATAAACAGCACCAATCTTCAGCATCTCTCTCTCTCTTTCCAGCAGGGATACCATAATGAACTTTAAAGATGGAAACAGAGAAGTCTATGATGGGTGTGAAATGAACAGCATCTGGTTTTGGCTCTAACATTTACTTTCTGGAGTTTGAATAACTGGACATTATGTTAGAGAGTCCAGAGTGACAGAAAGGCTCTCAGTAATACTCTTTTACAGTAAACATAAAAGAGGAAGCTATAGATTGAAATTGCCCAATTAACCTTGAGACCCAAAACTAACATGGCATTGTTACATATCTACTCAAAGAATGAAAGTAGATCCATTACAGTATCACTCTGTACATGTCAAATAAGCATTTGTTAAATGAACCAATAAAAAGTTAAAAAGTCTGTTTGTACATGGACCTGCATGTCCTTATATGAGTGTTAACATTTTTTCTAGATTCTTTTTACTCAAGTTAAACTATTGTGGCCATTTTTAAAGCTTTCTATTCAAAGTTTTTTTTAAAAAAAGAAAGAAAGAAAGAAAGAAAGAAAGAAAGAAAGAAAGAAAGAAAGAAAGAAAGAAAGAAAGAAAGAAAGAAAGAAAGAAAGACAAAGAAAGTAGATCCATGCGCTGGATAGCTTTTTGTCAAATTGACATTAGTTAATTTGACAGGAGGAAACCTCAATTAAGCAAATGTCTCCAAAAGATGTAGCTGTAGTCAAGCCGGGAAGGTATTTCATTATTGGTGATTGGCGGGAAGAGTCCATCTCCTTGTAGGTGGTGCTATTCCTGGGAGGAGTCCTGAATTCCAAAGGAAGCATGCCGAACAATTCAGGAAGCCAGCAAAGAGCACCCTTCCATTGGCTTCTGCATTGACTCCTGCCTCTAGGTTCCTACCCTGTTGGAATTTCCGTAGTGACCTTTTCCAATAATGGACTAAAATATGGAAGTATAAACCAAACAAATCTTTTCCTCCCCAACTTGCTTGTGATCATGATGTTCATTACAGCATATTCCTAAGTAACTTTGGTACCATGATATTTGGGTACTTGTTTGAGAAATGCCATGTACTTGGAGAAGAATTAAGGCTGCAATTTGGACCTTTAGATTAGAAAAGCCATTGAGTGTTGAGATTTCAGTGGATTGTTCCATAGAAGCTTGGAAGCTGAGACTGTTGAGATCAGAACAGACATTGAGGTCTGGACTGTAAAGTTCAGAGGGACTTTTTTTTTTTTAAATCATTTATTTATTTATTTATTTACTTACTTACTTACACTCCAGATTTTATCCCCCCCTCCAGTCAATCCTCCAACTATTCCATATCCCATACCTCCTCCCCAACCACCTGTCTCCACCAGGATGTCCCCACCCCAACCCCCACCCAACCAGATGTCTAAACTCTCTGGAGCCTCCAGTATCTTGAGAGTTAGGTGCATCTTCTCTGACTGAGCCCAGACCTGGAAGTTCTCTGGTATAATGTGTTGGGGGCCTCATATCAGCTTGTGTATGCTACTTGGTTGGTTGTACAGTGTTTGAGAGATCTTGGGGGTCCAGGTTAATTGGGACTTCTGGTCCTCCTACAGGGTTGCCCTCCTCCTCAGCTTCTTCCAGATTTTTCCTAATTCAACCACAGGGGTCAGCAGCTTCTGACCATTGGTTGGGTGCAGATATCTGCACTGATTCTTTCAGCTGCTTGTTGGGTCTTTCAAAATGTCTTTCGCTATTGTGAGCACTCCATAGCCTCAATAATAGTGTCAGGTCTTGGGGCATCCCCTTGAGCTGGATTCCACTTTGGACCTGTTGCTGGACCTTCTTTTCCTCAAGCTCATCTCCATTTCCATCTCTGCAGTTCTTTCAGACAGGAACAATTATGGGTCAGAGTTTTAACTGTGGGATGGCAAACCCATCCCTCACTTGATGCCCTGTCTTCCTGCTAAAGGTAGGTTCTATAAGTTCCCTCTCCCTACTGTTGGGCATTTCTTCTAAGGTCTCTCCTTTTGAGTCCTGAGAGTCTCTCACCTCCCAGGTCTCTGGTACATGCTGGCGGGTCCTCCCAACCTCCTACCTCTGAAGTTGCTTGTTTCCATTCTTTCTTCTGGCTCTCAGGGTTTCAGTCCTTTAAGTGATGCAAAGTATGTGGGCTAGCTGGCTGACAGGTGATGACAGAGCTAAAGAATGTGGGGCATGGAGCCAGCATGTCTGATCCTTTGTACTTCATTTCCCTCTCTACCCAATCTCATGCCTTCACAGCATTTGGCAGTGTTTAATGGTGTCTCACACAGGGTGTTGGCTTGTCTTGCTTATTGTTCCCCCAGCTTCAGTCCTTTTCCCTCACCCAATACCAGATTAGGTTCTCCTCTTTCTCCTCCCCATCCACTTTCCCTCCCAAGTTCCTCCCTCCATCCCCAGTTGTGATTACTTTCTTGACCCTCCTAAGTGGGACTGAGACTTCCTCACTTGGACTCTTTAGCTTGTTGATCTTTTTGAGTTCTATGGACTGTATCTTGGGTATTCTGTACTTTTTTTTTTTTTTTTTTTTTTTTTTTTTTTTTTTTTTTTGCTAATATCCACTTATTAGTGAGTACATACCATGCATGTTCTTTTGGGTTTGAGTTACCTCACTCAGGATGATATTTTGTAATTCCATCCATTTGCCTGCAAAACTCAGTATGTCCTCATTCTTAATAGCTGAGTAGTATTCCATTTTGTAAATGAACCACATTTTCTGTATCCATTCTTCTGTCATGGGACATCTGGGTTGTTTCCAGCTTCTGGCTATCACAAAGAAGGCCACTATGAACATAGTGGAACATATGTCCCTGTGGCATGGTGGGGCATCATTTGGGTATATTACCAAGAGTGGTATTTCTGGGTCCTCAGGGAAGTTTATAAGGACTCTACCATGTTATTTGTTGTCGAATTAAGATTCTGTGCTCTGGTTAGCTAGGGCTGAAGAATCAGTCAGTGTTGATTAACAACAGAACAGAACTACAAAAGTGAAACCCTTGCTTTGCTCAAATACTGGATTTTTGTCCACTGGAGCTAAGAAATTACTGAGATTAGAAAGGGACCATTATAGTTAAAGTGAAATCTTGGAAGTGTTTTCTGAAAGTCAGCACAAAGAAGCTGTGTTCTACACAACTAAGGATGTACTTTTGGCTTACAGCCAAAGTTGGTAGTGTAGGAGCCACCCAGAAGGTGCTATATTTGAACATATGAATGGGTCATGTAGAGCAACTGACTCCTGGCATTGTTTTAATGAGACTTAGATTGGTAAGTTTGCATTTCTGAAAGAGTTGCTCCTTGGGGCTTTGAGGATGTGGACTGTAGATGACAAGGTACTTGACAGAGTTTCTAAGGCAAAAGAGGTCTTGGCAAAGTAGGGGAGACTGTAAGATCTGTACACTCAGTGTGAAATAGAAAGTAAGAGCATAGTACCAAGAGTTAGCTGAAATATTTTTCAGAAGATGTCCTACTGAGACAGATATTTGGAAGCTTGAGATTCTTTTGTTTAGTGTGGATAAAAGGCATTAAAACAGCAGGGTATTTGGAATACTTCAGTGGGTTCACTGTTTAAAATCTAATTGCCACTTCTGGTCCGCACCTCCACCTGGGTCAAATCTGTGCACCAGCTCACCTCCCACACATCACAGCCTGCCTGTCTCTCAGGATATCTGCCATAACCATGAAGACAGGTGAGACACCTGCCCCAATATCAATACCAGCTGAAACCCCCACAGAGCCCCATATGTTGGATCTCTTCCACTCTGCCTGAGCCCCATAGTCCTTTAAGTCTGCACCTTCATCTGTATCTAGAGAACATCCTGCCCCTGACCACAAAGCCTGGCTGTTTTCCAGGAGGTTTGCCCTAACCCAGAACATAAGTGGTCTGCCCTAACCAGGCTCACAGGAGGATTGCTCTAACCAGAAACACAGGAGGTCTGCTTTAACCAGGGACACAGGTGCTCCCAACTGCCAATCAGAGACAGTACCACCTGCCTCCCAGAATGCTAACTATAACCCAGGTCACAGAGTTCTACCTCCCTGCAAGAAGGCCTGCCCAGTCAGAGATGCCCAGGCCAGGTTGATCCAGAGATAACCAGATCACCAGAATCTTTCACAAGAACATAAGAAGTAGAAGCCAATATACTTTGGCATCATCAGAACCCAGTTCTCCTACCACAGTAAGCCCTGGATATACTAACACACCTGAAAATCAGGAAGCTGATTTAAAATCCCATCTCATGAACATGATACAGGCTGTTAAAATGATATAAATAACTCCCTTAAAGAAATACAGAAAAACACAGGCAAACAGGTAGAAGCCCTAAATGAGGAAAGAAAGAAAGACCTTAAAGAAATACAGGAAAATACAATTAAATAGGTGAAGAAATTGAACAAAATGTTTCAAGACCTAAAAATGAAAATAGAAACAAGGAAAATGCAAATGGAGGCAATCCTGGAGATGGAGAACCTAGGAAAGATATCAGTATATACAGATGCAAGTATCACCAACAGAATACAAGAGATAGAAGAGATAATCTCAGGCATAAGATATCACAGAAGATATTGAAACATTGGCCAAAGAAAACACAAAACATAAAATGTTTCTAACCTAAAACATCCAGGTAATTCAGGACACAATGAAAAGACCAAACCTAAGAATAATAGGAATAGACGAGGGTTACCAGTTCAAAGAGTAAGAAAACATCTTCAACAAAATCATAGAAGAACACTTCCCTAACCTAGAGTAAGAGATGGCCATAAATGTACAAGATGCCTACAGAACACCAAATAGTCTATTAGGAAAGAAAATCCTAATGACACATAATGATCAAAACACTAAATGGACAGAATAAAGAAAGGATATTAAAAGTGGTAAGGAGAAGAGATTAAGTAACATATGAAAGCAGACCTATCAGAATTATATCAGACTTCTCAACAGAGACTCTAAAAGCCAGAGGATATTGGACAGATGTCATCCAGACCCTAGAGAACACAAAACCAGCCAAGGCTACCAAAACCAGCAAAACTCTCAATCAGCATAGATGAAGAAACCAAGATATTCCATGACAAAACCAAATTTAAACAATATTACTCTCCTAATTCAGTACCACAGAGGATACTAGAAGGAAAACTCTAACACAAGGAGGGTAAGAAGACTCAAAAAAAAAAAAAAAAAAAAAAAAAAAAGAAAAGTAATCATCTTACAACAAATCCAAAAGAAGAGAAACACACACACACACACACACACCACCTCTAGCAACAAAATTAACAGGAACAAACAATCATTGATCTTTAATATCTCTCAAAATCAATGGACTCAATTTCCTCAATGAAAGGACATGGGCTGACAGGCTAGATACATAAACATGACACAGCATTTTGCTGCATAATACTGCTTAGCAGTGCTAAGTGGAAAACTCATAGGATTGAATGCCTTCATAACAAAATTGGAGAGATCCTATAATAGCAACTTAACAGCACATCTGATAGCTCTAGAACAAAAAGAAGCAAATACACCTAAGAGGAGTAGATAGCCAGAAATAATCAAATTCATGGGTGAAATCAACTAATTAGAAACAAAGACAACTATACAAAGAATCGACAAAACTAAGAGCTGGTTCTTTGAGAAAATCAACAAGATAAATTATACCTTAGCCAAACTAACTAAGGGTATCCAGTTACCAAAATGAGAAATGAAAAGGGAGATATAACAATAGAAACAGGAAATTCAAAAAAATCATCCTATTTTACAACAAAGCCTACACTCAGCAAAACTGGAAAATATGGATGAAATGGATGATTTTCTAGACAGATACCAGATACGAAAATTACATCAAGATCAGGTAAACTACCTAAATAGTCCCATAACCCCTGAGGAAATAGAAGCAGTCGTTAACTACCCCCAACCTAAAAAAGCCCAGGACCAGATGATTTTTATGCAGAATTCTAATAGATTTTCAAAGAAGAACTAATACCAATACTCCTCACACTATTCCACAAAATAGAAACAGAAGGAACACTACCTAATTTTCTTCTATAAAGCCACTGATACCTAAATGACACAAAGACCCAACCAAGAAAGAGAACTTCAGAACAATTTTGCTTATGATTATCGATACAAAAATAGTCAATAAAACTGAATCCAAGAACAAATTAAAACCATCATTCACCATAATCAAGTATGCTTTATCCCAGGGATGCAGGGATGGTTCAATATACATAAATTCTTCAACATAATCTATTATATAAACAAACTCAAAGAAAAAGATCACATGATCATCTCATTAGATGCTGAAAAACCCTTTTACAGTATACAACACCCCTTCATGTAAAAGTTTTGGAGAGATCAAAAATTCAAGGCATATACCTAAACATAATAAAAGCAACATACAGCAAAGCAATAGACAACATCAGATTAAATGGAGAGAAACTTGAAGCAATCCCACTAAAATTAGGAAAAAGACAATGCTGCCCACTCCCTATTTATTCAAAATAGTACTCGAAGTTCTTGCTAGAGCAATTAGACAACAAAAGGAGATCAAGGGATACAAATTGGAAAGGAAGAAGTCAACATATCACTATTTGCAGATGATATGATAGCATTCATAAGCAACCCCAAAAATTCCACCAGAGAACTCCTACACCTGATAAAAACTTTAGCAAATGTCCGGACATAAAATTAATTCAAACAAATCAGTAGCCTCCCACTACAGATTAAATGGACTGAAAAAGAAGTTTGGGAAACAACACCCGACACAATAGTCACAAATAATATAAAATATCTTGGTGTAACTCTAACCAAGCAAGTGAAAGATCTGTATGACAAGAACTTCAAGTCTCTGAAGAAAGAAATCAAGGAATACCTCAGAAGATGGAATCATTTCCCATGTTCATTGATCAATAAGAACAAAATAGTAAAAAGAGTCATCTTGCCAAAAGCAATCTACAGATTTAATGTAATTCCCATCAAAATTCCAACTCAATTCTTCATAGAGATAGAAAGAGTAATTCACAACTTTATCTGGAATAACAAAAAACCCAGGATAGCAAAAACAATTCTAAACAATAGAAGAACTTCTGGGGGAATCAACATCTCTGAACTCAAGTTGTGCTACAAAGTAGTAGTGATAAAAACAGCATGGTAGTGATAGAGAGACAGACAGGTAGATCAATGGGTTAGAACTGAAGATCCAGAAATAAACTCACAAACCTATGGTCACTTGATCTTTGAAAAAGAAGCCAAAACCATACAGTGGAAAAAAAGACATCATTTTCAACAAATGGTGCTGTTCTAACTGGCGATCAGCATGTAGAAGAATGTAAATTGATCCATTTTTATTTCCTTGTACCAAGCTCAAGTCCAAGTGGATCAAGGATCTCTGTATAAAACCATATATGCTGAATCTAATAGGAGAGAAAGTGGGAAAGAACCTCAAACATATTGGCACCAGGGAGAATTTCCTGAAGAGCACACCAATGGCTTAGGCTCTAAGATCAACAATTGATACATGGGACCACATAATGCTGCAATGCTTCTGTAAAGCAAAGGACACCATCAATTGTACAAATCAGCAGTCTGCAGATTGGCAAAGGATCTTCACCAACTCTGCCTGTCAGAGGGTTATTTCCAGAGTTTATAAAGAACTCAAGAAGTTAGGATCTTCACCAACTCTACCTGTCAGAGGGTTATTTCCAGAGTTTACATACAGAGTTACTCCCTAGCTACTTCCTAGCAACAGTTAATCAAAGATTAGTTTGATTGTTTCAGATGTACTTTCAGACCATTTGTGATTATGTAAGTTCTTGCTTCAGAGCACCCAGTCATTCTACTAAATGCTTGCCAGACTAGACATCCCCTCCCTCATCTCATCATTTGCTCCTATTTCCCTATAAAAACTCATCCTGCTGAGGGATCAAGGCTGCTCTACCTGCTCTTCTCGTTCTGCTGTGTCAGGGCTGGGTTGGAGGAGAGCCCAATCCAGAGCTTATAATAAGAGACCCTAGTGCTATTACATCAGAAACAGCCCCTTGGTTGTCTAGGGGTGGGGGTGGTTCACAAATGCTTTCAGGCACAAGAGCCTGAAGAGTGAAGTCCCTACAAGTGTGTGTTCAATCACGGTGCCAGGTATCCTTTGCTCTCCATGGGAGCCATCCCCAGTAAATAGGAGCCCAGAACATTGCCAACAAGGACATGAGCTGCTGAGCACTTTTAGCAGTCATGTTCTTTCCTCCTGAGGTCAGTGAGAGTTCTGACAAAAAAGGAAAAGGTAGACTTTTAGTCTTCTTGATTTTACATTCACTTTTGATGTAGGGCTTTGATGGGTTTTGGAGTACACGTGGTAGCAGTAATTTTACTGAAGCATCTGCACTGAAATTAACAAGAGTTTCCTCATCAGAGTGGATCAAATAAGTATTCTGTAAAGTCATTCTGGATGGTTATGAGCCAGAGAGCTCTGGGTTGGTTATATAACAACAGTTTTTGTTGGTCTGCATCAAAAATACTTTGCATAAGGTAATATTGGTTACCCTCTGAAATGACTTAAAATATTCCTCACATAAAATTTATGTTGGGTGGTAGAGACCTCTGCCTGGGCCACCAGGAGTCCATGGCCAACCAGCTCTGGAGAAAGATACCCTCCCAGGAGCTTAGAAAAGCCATGAGTGGGGTTAAGGGGAGCAACACCTCTTACCCAGACCTGCCCGGATCCACCAGGATCCGGGGCCTGAGAATCTGGGGACAGAAAAACTCGGAACCTTCCCGTTTCCACCTGTGGGTGGAGAACTCTGCCTGGGCTACCAGGAGTCCATAGCCAACCAGCTCCGGAGAAAGATAACCTCCCAGGAGCTTGGAAAAGCCAGGAGTGGGGTTAAGGGGAGCAACACCTCTCACCCAGACCGGCCCGGATCCACCAGAATCCAGGGAATGAGAACTCAGGGCCAGGAAACCTCTGAACCTTCCAGTTTCATCTAGGGGTGGAGACCTCTGCCTGGGCCACCAGGGGCCTGTGCCTGGGGACCTCAGCCTGGGCCACAAGGCTCCAGGAAAGAGCAGAAATCCCAGGAGGGCTGAAACACCGTTGAGCACAGGCAAAACCACCACTTCTGTTCAAACTCACTGGACAAAGAGGGACCCTTGCAGAGCCTTCAGGGCATAGGAACCAAGGGACAGCTGGGGACAAGATCCTTCTGATTTCTTTCTGCACCCTATAGCGGACCCTGTGCGACAGCTCTCCAAACCCAAAAAACCTCTCAGAGAGAGCTGGTCTTCAAGGAGTACTGACAGAGAAGGCTTCAGGAAGGGCAAGCCACAACCAGACAGAGTAAGATCTGTTAACATCAGAGTCAACAAGATGGCAAAAGGCAAGGATAAGAACATAAAGAACAGAAACCAAGAGTACTTGGCACCATCAGAACCCAGCTCTCCCACCACAGCAAGCCCTGGATACCCCAACACACCAGAAATGCAAGACTCAGATTTTAAATCATTTCTCATGATGATGATAGAAGACAAGAAGAAAGAAATGGATAACACACTTAAAGATATACAAGAGAACAGAGATAAACAACCAGAAGCCTTTCAAGAGGAAATACAAAAATCCATTAAAGAATTACAGGAAACCTCAATCAAAGAGGCAGAATTTCAAGAAAACACAATCAAACAGACAAAGGAAATGCACAAAAAAATCCAGGAGCTAAAAATAGAAATAGAAACAATAAAGAAATCACAAAGGGAGACAACCCTGGAGTTAGAAAACCTAGGAAAGAGATCAGGAACCATTGATGTAAGCATCACCAACAGAATACAAGAAATAGAGGAGAGAAACTCAGGAGCAGAAGATACCTTAGATAACATCGACACAACAGTAAAAAAAAAAAAAAAAAAAAAATGCAAAATGCAAAAAGCTTCTAACCCAAAACATCCATGAAATCCAGGACACAATGAGAAGACAAAACCTAAGGATAATAGGTATAGAAGAGAGTGAAGATTCCCAACTTAAAGGACCAGCAAATATCTTCATCAAAATTATAGAGGAAAACTTCCCCAACCTAAAGAAAAAGATGAACATAAATATACAATAAGCTTACAGAACTCCAGATTGAACCAGAAAAGAAATTCATCCTGTCACATTATAGTGAAAACACCAAATACACAAAACAAAGAATGAATATTAAAAGCAGTAAGGGAAAACGATCAAGTAACATATAAAGGCAAACCTATCAGAATTACACCTGACTTCTCACCAGAGACTATGAAAGCTAGAAGATCCTGGGCAGAACTCTTACAGACCCTAAGAGAACACAACTGCCAACCCAGGCTGCTATACCCAGCAAAACTCTCTACCATAGATGGTGAAACCAAAATATTCCATGAAAAAACCAAATTTACACAATATTTTTCCACAAACCCTGCCCTACAAAGGATATTAAATGGTAAACGTCAACTCAACGAGGGAAACCATACTCTAGAAAACACAAGAAAGTAATCTTTCAACAAACTGAAAAGAAGATAGCCACAGAAACCTAAAAGTAACATCGAAAATAACAGCAAACAACAGTCACTATTCCTTAATATCTCTTAACATGAATGGTCTCAATTCCCCAATAAAAAGACATAGCCTGACAAACTGGATCCATAAAGAGGACCCAGCATTTTGCTGCACTCAGGAAACACACCTCCGGGATAAAGACAAACACTACCTCAGAGTAAAGGGCTGGAAAACAAGCTTCCAGGCAAATGGTTCCAAAAAACAGGCCAGAGTAGCCATTCTAATATCGGATAAAATTGACTTTCACCCAAAAGTCATCAAAAAAAAATAAGGAAGGACATTTCATACTCATCCAAGGAAAAATCTACCAATAAGAACTATCAATTCTGAACATCTATGCTCCAAATGCAAGATCAACCACAATCATAAAAGAAACCTTACTAAAGCTCAAAGCACACATCACACCTCACACAATAATAGTAGGAAACTTCAACACGCCACTATCATCAATGGACAGATCTTGGAATCACAAACTAAACAGAGACACAGTGAAACTAACAGAGGTAATGAACCAAATGGATTTAACAGATATCTATAGAACACTTCATCCTAAATCAAAAAGAATATACCTTCTTCTCAGAACCTCATGGTACCTTCTCCAAAACTGACAATATAATCGGCCACAAAACAAACCTCCACAGATTCAAGAAGATTGAAATAATCCCATGCCTCCTATCAGATCACTACGGTTTAAGGCTGGTCTTCAATGGCAACAATAACAACAGAAAGCCCACACATACAT
>CM052700.1:80777005-80806064 GCA_028551405.1 Uromys caudimaculatus
GGATCCAGCTATACCTCTCCTGGGCATATACCCAGAAGATGCTCCAACATGTAATAAAGACACATGCTCCACTATGTTCATAGCAGCCATATTTATAATAGCCAGAAGCTGGAAACAACCCAGATGTCCCTCATCAGAGGAATGGATACAGAAAATGTGGTACATCTACACAATGGAGTACTACTCAGCTACTAAAAACAATGACTTAATGAAATTTGCGGGCAAATGGATGGAACTTGAAAATATCATCCTGAGCGAGGTAACTCAGTCACAAAAGAAGGAACATGGTATGTACTCACTGATAAGCGGTTATTAGCCCAAATGTTCAGAATGCCCAAGTTTCACTTAACAGTAACCGCTGGACTGAGAGTGAGATCCCAGATGGAGGAGTTGGAGGAAGGTCTGAAGGAGCTGAGGGAATTTGCAGTCCCGTGGAGGGAGCAAGAGCGTCACTGTGCCTGACCTCCCCCTCCAGTCGTCCTGGAGTTTGGACCACCAACCAAAGAATACACATCTATCGACCCATGGTTTGGACCATATATGTGGCAGAGGATGACCTTGATGGCCATCACGGAGAGAGGAGAGGCCCTTGGGCCTGAGGATGTTAGAGGCCCCAGTAAAGGGGAATGTCAAGGCGAGAATATGGGGATGGGTGGGCGGGTGGGTGGGAGGTGGAATTCCCTCATAGAGGCTGGGATGGGGAGGGGATAGGGGGTTTTCAAGGAGGAGACCCAGAAAAGGGGAAACATTGGAAATGTAAATAAAGTATCAAAAATAAAAAATAAATAAAAAATAAAAAAATTTATGTTGGATTTTTAAAACCTTTAATGTATCATCTATTTTTCTAAGTTACTAACTGTACTTTTAAAGAATGTATTTTGTATCTACTTTTGAAACTTCATCAGAATAAACTATATTGAAAGAAATAATGGAAGGAATGAAGAAAGAAAGTGCTGGGATCACAAGTGTGATAGATGCGTGCCACCCACCACACCTGCTTTCAGTTTCCGTATAATCTTATATACAATAGTAAAAGATAGTCCAGAAAAATTATGGCGTTGTAATATTTATCACCTACACTTAAATTTATACTGCATTTTTTGTGAATGCATATTTTAATAAGCAATTGTATCTGTAACTGTTGGAGGAAAACTTAGGGATATTGACCTTAAAAAATTTTATACTATTTGATAACTGAAAATATTTTTCTCACTGCTAATGAAAAACTTACTTAATATTATATCATTAGCAACTGACAAGGATCAATTTAAAAACATGAAATATTAAAACTGAATTTCTTTTAATTGAAACATTCAAATATCTACAGCAAATTACCCAGTTTATATTTTTATAAAGATAATATTACATGTATGTAATAAATAATTGAGGTGAGATTTCCAGATACTTTTGAAATACCCAGAAAAGATCTACTTTATTTGAAAGTATTGCAGTAGAATTAACAAATCTATCTAATTTTAAATAAACATTATATAATGGTAACCATGTCTTATGTTTTCCTAGGCTATGGATTGAATCTTTCCAAAGAATTACTAAGTATATGCAAACTTAACAAACAAGAATATTACTGATAAACTTTAAATTAGTTAATATTTCTTGTATATTTCTAGCTTGCACTTTATATAATTAAACACATACATGCAGTTAACTTGAAAAAACGAAAAAATACAAATTACAACTTAAATGTAACCTAATTCTGTAAATGTACTCCTGCACACCATTAAATGTGTTCTTTGTTTTTCACCCTCTAAAGTATTGCAGGGTCTTGTTTCAGTAGTGGAAAACTAACTGAGCAGGCAATACCTAGGTGGAACAATGATCTTAGAATTATTAGAGTACACACTCAGGAGAATCCTATGTCATATATGCTGCTTAAATATTGCATTTGGAGCTTCTTTTTAACACACACATGAATGTACATTCATTGTAAAAAGTGTTGGGCTTCATGACATGTTCACTCAATACATAATACCCATTGATCACCTTCACCCTATTAGCCTTTTCTGTCTTCCCATCATTCTGCTAGGCACCTGTCTTCTTTCCAATAGCCTTCTTGTTGAGTAATGTATATAGTCAGAGATCAAAGTAAGTGAAATCTATGCTCTTTTATAAATTATTACACTGCTAACTTTATGTCTACAAGCATCTGTTGAATGCTTATTATATAGTAGGTCTCAAAAGTAATATTCCAAGAAGTGGATTTTTAATCACTTAGTAGAGAAAATCCTGCTTCATTCTAACACCAACTTAAAGCTCACTATAATGAAGAGAAAAAGAAACACTCACTGGGCTGTGCCCTTGACAAGCATTTGTGTAGTATGAGGCCCCAAAACTAGTTATAAGGAAATAATGTCATCAGCTCATCTCCCTATAGTCCCATAATTATCATGTCATCTGGAAAAAAGAAATTCTGAGCTTGACATTATTACAAAGTGGTACCTTCAAATAGAAAAGTAAACTTTCCTAATTCCAGAAGAGCAGTGGATTAGGGACAGCTAAACTCTGGGTTTCCTATGTGTGAGCTATTCTCTACAGGCCGTATCTGTCTATGTGGATTAACTGATCCCAGTCATAAACAAATCAAACATAGCAATAATAATAATACCCCAATTAAAAGAAGTAGGAAAACATTTTACATTCCCCATGATATCATTCCTGCTTCCTAAACCTCCATGTTGTCTTCCATACTTACTTGACAGATGTTTCAGAGTTTCATCTAGAAATTAACAAATGTCACCTCCTCCAAATACACATAGGAAAAGTGTATGCTTCTTATGCAGCACACAGAAGAATGTAATTGTTTTTATCAGGAGAAACTGCACTATACAGCTGGAATGAAGCTCAGTTGATAGAGACTGTGCCTAGAAAGTATTGCATATGTAAGAAAAAATGAAATTTGTCAAACCTTCAAGTTATAGGCACAGGTGAGAGAAAATAATCCCAAGTCAATCGCAAACACAATACCTTCAATAAGATCATAGAAGAAACCAACACAAAGACACAACCATAAAACTCAAGAAGCACACAGAACACACAGAAAAGATAAGAGCAGAATCAAAATTTCCATGCATCTTATAAGTAAAACAATAATGATACAGAACTAAAATGTGCGTTGAAAGATCTAAGAGAAAAACTTCAAATGACAAAATAAACTGATTAAATGAAGAAATGGATCTCCCTGATTACAAGGAATGGCGGAGTAGGAACAGCTTATTTCTTAAGGTAAATTTTAAAAGGTAGCAGAGCCAGCTCAATCATTTCAAGTGCTAAATGACACCAATCTTAAAATAATATACCCAGTAAAAGTAGTGCTGTGATTGAAGGAAGAAGACCCAATTTACCTGAGTTTCAGTAGCAGATAGAGATCTTGGAGCTTTAGCAGGCCCCTATATGTGAATCACAATGCAATCCCTTGGGATTTGGGACCAAGACTCTACCATCATCAGCAAGTAAATAGTCTCACCTTGAGAGACAGCTCTGTACCTATTGTTGAATTCGGATGTGCACAGTATCTATCAGTCATCAAATTCATGTGGTGATTATGTGATAAGGCCACAGCAGGTTCTGGGGGCAAAAGTAATGAAAAATGCCCATGGCTCTGGTCCTAATACATGGTCTCCTGTCACCAAGCATCTACTAAGGGGATTACATGGTGGGACCTATGATCAGATGACTGAAGAAAATAAGATTAGGGCCTGGTTTACTGAGGGTTCTTTCTGCACACTATGCAGATTCCACCCAGAAGTGTGCCGCTATTACATTATAAACTATTTCTGGGACAATTATGAAAGACATAAGTGAAGAAACAAATATAGAACTTCAGGGATTACAAATATATTTGACATGGAATTAGATGTGGACAGATGTGCAGTTGTTTACTGATTCATGGACTGTAGCCAACAGATTGGTGGGAAACTTAATTTAGGACGTACTGAAAATATGGTTCTTGTACATTCAACCTTTTCTACGGACTAGCACACTTCTTGCACAGGTCAGATGCTGATGGAAGTTATATGTGGATTTAGGATGAGTCATTTATTCAGTACATAGTGTATGGATGATTCAACCTGATTGAATTAGTACCTTTTACATCCTACTTTTCCAGAATACACCAATGAGCACAGAAGGCAGCATGTACTGATTTCAACTGGAGTATAGAACTAGAGATCTCAGCTGGCAGTATAGACAGAAATTTTTAAGCTTAAATAAGTGAAGAACTGCTCCTTCTGAAGCCGGGGTCTCCAGTCTGTGCCACAGAGCTCCATAACCAAATAGCACAGGGAGAAGGCTAGCATCCAGGGAGTGTGGACAAGCCAATGAGTGGAGGTAAGTGGGCACCACTGCTCAGCAGGACCTGCCTGGAATCTGCAGAATACTGGGACAGAGGAATAGCCTGGGACAGGAGCCTTCCAGTTTACACCTGTAGTCTGTTCCACGAGGCTCCATACCCAAATAGTGCAGGGAAAGAGCTACCCGCCCAGGAGTGTGGACAAGCCTGTGATCAGGGGATAAGGCCAGTACCTCTGCTAAGAAGGACCTGCCTGGAACCTCCAGGACACAGGGACCTACAAGCAGCCTGGGACAGCAGCCTTCCAGTCTCCTTCTGCAGCCAGGGACCCCAGTCTGTGCCACAGAGCTCCATAACAAAATAATAAAAGGAGAAGGCTAGCATCCAGGGAGTGTGGACAAGCCTGTTAGTGGAGGTAAGAGGGCACCTTGCTCAGCGGGACCCGCCCAGAATCTGCAGAACACTGGGACAGAGGAAGAGCCTGGGACTCTAGTGGTCTGTGCCAATGCCTCCATACCCAAATAGCACACGGAAAGAGCTATGCTCCCAGGAGTGTGGACAAGCCTATGATCAGGGGTTAGGCCAGCATCTCTGCTCAGAGAGGCCAGCCCAGAACCCTCAGTATACAGGGATTGAGGAGTGGCCTTCCAGTTTCCTTCTGTGGCCAGGGAACTGATCTCAAGACACAGGGCTCCATACTCAGTGCCAAGACAGAGCTGGTCTCCCAGGAGTGTCAACACACCTTTGAGCACAAGAACACCACAACTTCTGTTCAAATTCCTCAATCAAGAGGGACTCTCACAGAGCCATCAGGGCACAGGAACCAAGGAACAGCTAGGGACAGGATCCTTCTGGTTTCTGTCTCCACCCCAGAGCTGATCCTGTACCACAGCTCTCCAAATCCAAATTCCTCTCAGAGAGATCTGGTCTCCAAGGAGTACTGACAAAAAGGCCTGCAGGAGGGACAAGCCACAGTTAGAGACAGCAAGACCAGTTAACACCAGAGATAACCAGATGGCAAAAGGCAAGGCAAGAATATAAGGAACAGAAACCAAGGCAACTTGGCATCATCAGAACCCAGTTCTCCCACCACAGTGAGCCCTGGATACCCCAACACATCAGAAAAGGAAGACTCAGATTTAAAATCACTTCTCATGGTGATGATGGAAGACTATAAGAAGAAAATAAATAACTCCCTTAAAGAAATACAAGAGAACACAGGTAAACAGCTAGAAGCCCTTAAAGAGGAAATACAGAAAAACACAATCAAACAGGTGAAGGAAATGAACAAAAACATTCAGGATCTAAAAATGGAAATAGAAACAACAAACAAATCACAAAGCGAGACAACCCTGGAGATGGAAACCCTAGGAAAGAGATCAGGAGTCATAGAAGCAAGCATCACCAACAGAATACAAGAGATAGAAGAGAGAATCCCAGGAGCAGAAGATAACCATAGAAAACATTGACACAACAGTCAAAGAAAAGGCAAAGTGCAAAAAGCTCCTAACCCAAAACATCCAAGAAATTCGGTACACAATGAGAAGACCAAACCTAAGGATAATAGGTATAGAAGAGAGTGAAGAGTCCCAACCTAAAGAACCAGTAAATATCTTCAACAAAATTATAGAAAATTTCCCTAACCTAAAGAAAGATATGAACATAAAAATATACAAGAAGCCTACAGAAATCCAAATAGATTGGACCAGAAAAGAAATTCCTCCCATCACATAATAGTCAAAACAGCAAATACAAAAACAAGGAAAGAATATTAAAAGCAGTAAGGGAAAAAGGTCAAGTAACATATAAAGGCAGAAGTATCAGAATTACACCAGACTTCTCACCAGAGACTATGAAAGCTAGAAGATCCTAGACAGATCTCATGAAGACCCTAAGAGGAAACAAGGGCCAGCCCAGTTTGCTATACCCAGCAAAACTCTCAATTACCATAGATGGTGAAACCAAGATATTCCATGACAAAACCAAATTTACTCAAGATCTTTCCACAAACCCAGCCCTATAAAGAATAACAGTTGGGAAATACCAACACAAGGAGGGAAACTACACCCTAGAAAAAAGCAAGAAAGTAATCTTTCAACAAACCCAAAAGAAGATAGCCACAAAAACATAAATATAACATCAAAAATAACAGGAACCAACAATCACTATTTCTAGTATCTCTTAACATCAATGGACTGAATCCGCAAATAAAAAGACATAGACTAGCAGACTGGATACATAAAAAGGACCCAGCATTTTGCTGCATACAGGAAATGCACCTCAGGGTTAAAGACAAACACTACCTCAGAGTAAAGGGCTGGAAAAAAAATTTGCAGGCAAATGGTCCCAACAATCAGGCAGGAGTAGCCATTCTAATATCAGAAAATAAGGACTTTCAACCAGAAGTCATCAAAAAAGATAAGGAAGGACACTTCATCCTCATTAAAAAAAAAACTACCAAGAAGGACTCTCAATTCTGAACATTTATGCTCCAAATGCAAGGGCACCCACATTCATAAAAGAAACTTTACTAAAGCTCAAAGTGCACATTGCACCTCACACAAATAATAGTGGGACACTTCAACACCCCACTCTCATCAAGGACCGAACTTGGAATCACAAAGTAAACAGAGACACAGTGAAACTAACAGAAGTTATGGACCAAATGAATTTAACAGATATCTATATAACATTTCATCTTAAATCAAAAGAAACTACCTTCTTCTTAGCACCTCATGGTACCTTCTCCAAAACTGACCATATACTTGGTCACAAAACAAATCTCAACAGATGTAAGAAGATTGAAATAATCCCATTCGTCCTATCAGATCTACGGATTAAGGCTGGTCTTTAATGACAACAAAACCAACAGAAAGCCCACATCCACATGGAAGCTGAACAATGCTCTACTCAATGATAACTTGGTCAAGGAAGAAATAAAGAATGAAATTAAAGACTTCCTAGAATTCAATGAAAATGAAAGTACATCATACCCAAACTTATGGGACACAATGAAAGCAGTGTTAAGAGGAAAACTCATAGCTCTTAGTGCCTCCAAAAAGAAACTGGAGAGAGCATACACTAGCAGCTTAACAGCACACCTGAGGCTCTAGAACAAAAAGAAGCTAATACACCCAACAGGAGTAGAAGGCAAGAAATAATGAAACTCAGGGCTGAAATAAACCAAGTAGAAACAAAAAGAACTTTACAAAGAGTCAACAAAACCAAGGGCTGGTTCTTTGAGAAAACCAACAATATAGATAAACCCTTATCCAGACTAACCAGAGACAGTATCCAACTTAACAAAATCATAAATGAAATGGGAGATGTAACAAGAGAATCTGAAGAAATTTAAAAAATCATCAGATCCTACTACAAAAGCCTATACTCAACAAAATTGGAAAATCTGGATGAAATGGACAATTTTCTAGACAGACACCAAATACCAAAGTTAAGTTAGGATCACATAAACCATCTAAACAGTCCCATAGCCAGGAAAGAAATAGAAGCAGTCATTAAAAATCTCCCAACCACAAAAGCCCAGGACCAGATGGGTTTAGTGCAGAATTCTATTTGATCTTCAAAGAAGACCTAATACCAATATTCTTCAAACTATTCCACAAAATAGAAACAGAAGAAACACTACCTAATTCATTGTATGAGGTCACAGTTACACTGATACAAAAACCTCACAAGACTCAACAAAGAAAGAAAACTTCAGAACAATTTCCCTTATATCGATGCAAAAATACTCAATAAAATTCTCGCAAACCGAATCCAAGAACACATCAAAATGATATTTCATCACGATCAAGTAGGCTTCATCCCAGGGATGCAGGGATGCTTCAATACCTGGAAATCCATCAATGTAATCCACAACATAAACAAAGTCAAAGAAAAAACCACATGGTCATTTCATTAGATGCTGAAAAAGCTTTTGACAAAATTCAACATCCCTTCATGATAAAAGGAATTCAAGGCCCGTACCTAAATGTAGTAAAAGCAGTATACAGCAAACCAGTACCCAACATCAAACTAAGTGGGGAGAAACTTGAAGCATCCCCACTAATATCAGGAACTAGACAAGACTGCCCACTCTTTCCCTATCTATTCAATATAGTACTTGAAGTTCTAGCTAGAGCAATTAGACAACAAAAGGAGGTCAAAGGGATACAAATTGGAAAGGAAGAAATCAAAATATCACTATTTGCAGATGATATGATCTTATACTTAAGTGACCCGAGAAACTCCACCAGAGAACTGATACAGCTGATAAAAAACTTCAGCAAAGTGGCCGGATATAAAATTAACTCAAACAAATCAGTAGCCTTTCTATACTGGAAGGATAAACAGGCTGAGAAAGAAATTAGGGAAATGACACCCTTCACAATTGTCACAAACAATATAAAGTATCTTGGTGTGACTCTAACCAAACAAGTGAAAGATCTGTATGACAAGAACTTCAAGTCTCTGAAAAAAGAAATTGAGGAAGACCTCAGAAAGAGCAAAGATCTCCCATGCTCATGAATTGGCAAGATTAATATAGTAAAAATGGCCATCCTGCCTAAAGCAATCTACAGATTCAATGCAATCCCCATCAAAATTCCAACTCAATTCTTCATAGACGTAGAAAGAGCAAATCTCAAATTCATTTGGAATAACAAAAAACCCAGGATAGCAAAAGCTATTCTCAACAATAATAGAACTTCTGGGGGAATCAGCATCCCTGACCTCAAGCTGAACTACAGAGCAGTAGTGATAAAAACTGCATGGTATTGGTACAGTGACAGGCAGGTAGATCAATGGAATAGAATTGAAGACCCAGAAATGAACCCACATACCTATGGTCACTTGATCTTTGACAAAGAGGCTAAAACCATCCAGTGGAAACAAGACAGCATCTTCAACAAATGGTACTGGCTCAACTGGCAGTCAACATGTAGAAGAATGCAAATTGATCCATTCCTATCTCCCTGAACAAAACTCAAGTCCAAGTGGATCAAGGACCTCCACATAAAACCAGACACACTGAATCTAATAGAAGAGAAAATGGGGAAAAGTCTGGAACACATGGGCACAGGGGAAAAGTTCCTGAACAGAACCCATTGGCTTATGCTCTATGATCAAGAATCAACAAATGGGACCTCATAAAATTACAAAGCTTCTGTAAGGCAAAGGACACTGACAATAGGACAAAATGGCAACCAACAGATTGGGGAAAAGATCTTTACCAATCCTACATCTGTATGAGGGCTAATATCCAATATATACAAAGAACTCAAGAAGTTAGACTCCAGAAAACCAAATAACTCTATCAGAAAATGGGGAACAGAGCTAAACAGAGAATTCTCAACTGAGGAAACTCGAATGGCTGAGAAGCACCTAAAGAAATGTTCAACATCCTTAGTCATCAGGGAAATGCAAATCAAAACAACCCTGAGATTCCACCTCATACCAGTCAGAATGGCTAAGATCAAAAACTCAGGTGACAGCAGATGCTGGTGAGGATGTGGAGAAAGAGGAACACTCCTCCATTGCTGGTGGGATTGCAAGCTGGTACAACCACTCTGGAAATCAGTTTGGTGGACCCTCAGAAAATTGGACATAATCCTTCCTGAGGACCCAGCTATATCACTCCTGGGCATATATCCAGAAGATGCTCCAGCATGCAGTAAGGACACATGCTCCACTACATTCATAGCAGCCATGTTTATAATAGCCAGAAGCTGGAAACAACCCAGATGTCCCTCGACAGAAGAATAGATCCAGAAAATGTGGTACAATTACACAATGGAATACTACTCAGCTATTAAAAACAATGACTTCATGAAATTCGCAGGCAAATGGATGGAACTTGAAAATATCATCCTGAGTGAGGTAACTCAGTCACAAAAAACAAACATGGTATGTACTCACTGATAAGCGGATTTTAGCCCAAAAGTTTGGAACACACATGATTCAATTCACAGCAATTGTTGAACTGAGCATGGTGTCCCAGATGGAGGAGTTGCAGAAGGGACTGAAGCAACTGAGAGAGTTTTCAGCCCCATAGGGAGGGAGCAACAGTGTCAACTGGTCAGACCCCCCGGTGGTTCCAGAGAGTGGACCTCCAACCAAATAATGCATATGGAGGGTCCCATGGTGCTGGCCACATATGTGACTAAGGAGGGCCTTGTTGTCCATCAGTCGGAGTAGAGGCCCTTGGACCTGAGAGCATTAGATGCCGCAGTATAGGGGAATGCCAGGGAGGGAAGATTAGAGTGGATGGGTGGGTGGGGGAATACCTTCATAGAGGCAGGGGAGCGGGGCTGGGATAGGGGATTTCCTAAGGGGAGACCTGGAAAGGGGAAAACATTTGAAATGTAAATAATATATCAAAAATAAATTTTAAAAAAAGAGCGAGAGAGAGAATCCCCTTCTTCTCCTGTTGTAGACTTTTTCCTATTGCTAGAACTTCAAGTATTATATTAATTAGATTGGGAGATGTTTTTGTCATGATTAAGTATGTGTCTTGAATCCCTGATCTTTCCAAGAATTTTAAAATGAAGTGTTGGATTTTGTTGAAGGATTTTTCAGCATCTAATGGGATGATCATGGAAATTATTGAACTTTGTTTATATAATAGATTATGTTTATAGGTTTTCAGAAATTGAAGCATCCCTGCATGCCTGACATGAAGCTTACTCAATCATGGTGAGTGATGATTTTATGTATCCTTGACTCCTGTTTGCTTGAATTTTATTGAATATTTGGACTGAAATTCTGTTTCTTTGTTAAGTCTTTGTGTGTTTTAGTTATCAAGGTGACTGTGGCCTCAGAGAATGAATTGGGTAGTGCTCCTGCTGTTTGTATTTTGTGGAATAGTTTGAGGAGTGTTGATATTGGCACTTTTTTGAAGGTCTGGCGGAATTCAGAACTAAAACCATCTGAACCTGGTTTCTTTTGTTTGGGAGACTTTTAATGACTACTTCTATTTGTTTAAGGGTTATGGGATTGTTTATATATTTACTTGATCTTGATTTAACTTTGGTAAATGGAATTTGTCCTGAAAATGATCCATTTCATTTAGATATTCTAGTTTTGTGGAGTACAAGCCTTTGAAATAAGACTTGAGTTTCTGTTGTTGTATCTCCATTGTCATTTCTCATTTTAATAATTTGTGTATTACCTCTGTGCCTTTTAGTTTGGCTAAGCATTTGTCTATCTTGTTGATATTCTCAAAAACAAACAAACAAAAACAAAACAAAAAAACAGCTCTAGGTTTTGTTGATCCTTTGTATTGTTCTCTTTGTATTTGATTGATTTCAGCCCTGAGTTTGACTACTCCCTGCAATCTACTCCCCTTGGCCATATTTACTTCTTTGTGTTCTAGAACTTTTAGGTCTGCTGATAAGTGGCTAGAATGAAATATCTAAAAATTCTTTATCAAGGCACTCAGTGCTATGAACTTGTATCCTAACACTGCTTTCATTGTTTCCCCAAAAGTTAGGGTATGCTATGCCTTTATTTCCACTAAATTTGAGGTCTTTAATTTCTTACTTTATTTCTCCTCTGAACAAGTGATCACTGAATAGTGAGTTATTGAGTTTCCATGTGAATGTGGGCTTTCTGTTGTTTCTGTTGTTTCTCTTGTTGTTGAAGTCCCACCTTAGTCCATGGTGATCTGATAAAATACAAGGGCTTATTCAATTTTCCTGTACCGCTTGAGGCTTGCTTTGTGCCTGAATACATGGTCAAGGTTGGACAGGTTCTGTGTAGTGCTAAGAAGAAGTTATAATCTTTCAATTTTTGGTGAAAGTTTCTTTAGATATCTTTTAAGTCCATTTGGTTCATACCTTCTGTTAGTTTTATATATTCTTTCTTCCATTTTTGTTTCAATGACTTGTCCATTCATGAGAGTGAAGTAGTGAAGTACTCTATTGTGCGAGGTTCAATGTGTGATTTGAAATTTAGTAATATTTATTTTATGAATGTATTTGCACTTTCATTGGGAGCATGAATATTCAGAATTGAGTTGCCATCTTGGTACATTTTTCCTTTGGTGTGTATGAAGTATCCTGATTGGAAGTCTATTTTATTAGATATTAAAGTGGCTACTCCAGCTTGTTTCTTGAGTATATTTGCTTCAAAAAATTTTTCTGGCACTTTACTCTGAGGTGGTGTCTATCTTTGGTTCTGGGGTATGTTTCTTGTATGCAGCAGAACAAAGAATCCTATATACCTTATTCATCCAATCTGTTAGCCTGTGGCTTTTTATTGAATTGAATCAGTTGATGCTGAGAGATATTAAGGACAAAGGCTTGTTTGTTTCCATTATTTCTGTGTTAGTGCTGATATCGTGTGTGTGTGTGTGTGTGTGTGTGTGTGTGTGTGTGTGTGTGTGTGTGTGTTTCACTTCTTTTGGTTTTGCTGTAAAATGATTAATTTCTTCTGTTTCTGTGGATATAGCTTCCCTCCTTGAATTGGAGTTTTCCTTCTACTATCCTCTGCAGGGCTAGAATAGAAGAATGATATTGCTTAAATTTGATTTTATCATGGGAATATCTTAGTGTTTCCATCTATGGTGATTGAGATTTTTGCTGGGTATTGTAATCTGTGCTGGCATCTGAGGTCTCAAAGACTTTGCAAAACATTAGTCCAGAGTCTTCTGGGTTTTAAAGTCTCTGTTGAGAAGTCAGGTGTTATTCTGAAAGGTCTGAGTTTATATGTTACATGGGCTCCTCCCCTTACACCTTTCAGTATTCTTTCTTCTCTACATTTAGTATTTTTAGTATTATGTGGTGGAAGATTTTTTTTTCTAGTCCAATCTATAAGTTGTTCTATAAGCCTCCAGTATGTTTATGACCATCTTTGTTTTTAGGTCAGGGAAGAATGTTTTAGTTTGGGTGGGAAATAGTTTTCTTGTATAATTTTGTTGAAGATAATTTCTAGCCCTTTCAACTGGTAATCTTCTCCCTCTTCTACTCCTTGTTTGCTTAAGTATGGCCTTTTCATAGTGTCACAAATTTCCTGGATATTTTACATTAGAAACATTCTGTATTTGGTATTTTCTTTGACTAATAAACCATTTTCTTCTATGTTATCTTTTATACCTAAGATTCTTCAATCTCTTGTATTCTGTTGATGATGCTTGTGTCTTTCATTCCTGTTCTCTTCCTAGGTTTTCTGTCTTCATGGTCAACCCCATTATTGTTTTGTTTATTGCTACTAATTCCATTTTTAGGTCTTAGACATCTTTATTCATTCCTTTCACATATTTGATTGTATTTTCAAAGATAAAAATCTCAACTGAGAGCACAAGCTGGCTATGATATGGAGAAAGAAGAATACCCCTCAATTGCTGGTGGGAGTAAATATTTGTACAACCACTTTTGAAAACAATTTGGTGGTTTTTCAGAAAACTGGAATTAGTCCTAATTCAAAACCCAGCTATACAATTCCTTGGCATATACCCAAAAGACACTTACTCAACTATATTCATACCAGCTGAAACAATGTAGATGTTCCTCAACTGAAAAATAAAGAAAATGTGATACATTTACATAATGGAATACTTAATGTTCAGCTATTAAAACCAAAAAACATCATGAAATTTTCAGGAAAAGGGCTGGATCTTTATAATATCATTATGAGTGAGGTAACCCAGTCACAAGAAGACATGCGTGGTAGGTATTCACTTATAAGTGACTATTAATCATAAAATACAGGATGCCCATGCTATGCTTCACATATTCAAGGAAGATGGACAAGAAGGAGGGCACAAGCAAGGGTGTATGAGCATCATTTGGAAGATGGAATGTAAAAGTCATAGAAGGCAGATGAAGGAAGAAACTAAGTGAGAGAGGAGGTCAGGACATGGGAGTCTTCAGGGTCAGGTGTGGTGAGGGGCAAGGGTAGGAGCTTGGGGTGGGGGTGCTCCAGAATGCATCAGAGACCTGGGAGTTGAGAGACTCTCAAGACTCAAAAGGAGGGACCTTAGATGAAATGCCCTACATTGAGGAGAGGGAACTTGTAGAGCCCACCTCCAGCAGAAAGAAAGAGGGATGGGGTTGCCATCCCACAGTCAAAACTCTGACCTAGAATTTTACCTGTCTGAAAGAACTACAGGGATGGAAATGGAGAGGAGCCTGAGGAAAAGAAGGTCCAGCAACAGACCAAAGTGGGATCCAGCTCAAGGGGAGGTCTCAAGGCCTGACACTATTACTGAGGCTATGGAGCACTCACAAAAGGCTATTATGACCACACTCCGGAAGACCCAACAAGCAGCTGAAAGAGTCAGATGCAGATATTTGCACCCAACCAATGGATAGAAGCTGTGGTTGCATTAAGGAAAGGCTGAAGCTGAGGAGGAGGGTGACCCTGTAGGAGGACCAGCAGTCTCAATTAATCTGGACCCCGAGATCTCTCAAACACTGGACCACTAAACAGGCAGCATACACAGGCTGATATGAGGTCTCCAACACATATACAGCAGAGGACTGCCGAGTCTCTGTTCAATCAGAGATGATGCACCTAACCCTCAAGAGACTGGAGGCCCCAGGGAGTTTAGAGACCAGGTAAAGTGGTGGATTGGGAGTGGGGACATCCTTGTGGAGACATGGGGAGGAGGTATGAGATGTGGAATGGTCAGAGGGTGGACAGGAGGGAGGAGTAAAATATGGAGTGTAAATAAATAAATAAATAAATAAATAAATAAATAAATAAATAATGGAGAAGCTATCACTATGAAATTGACCCAGACCAAAAATCTAAGCAGTATCTAAGCAGCTGTCTGAAGAGAAGTGTAATAAGAGACAAAGAGCTAGTCTCTGCACAGCTTTGTATTTTTCTAAGAAAAATCATTTTAGTATTTGATTTTAAACAGTATTTGATTTTAAACTTCTTTAATGAATTTATATTGATCTTTGCATTCTTCTTTGTGGAGATTAATAATCTAAGGAACATACAAATATACTAAATGAAAAGTAACATTTTCATTTTAAGTTTTACCATATTTAGTGAGTAATGACCTAAAAACAGTATGAATACTCAGAACATAAACTGAGTACGTGACTTGAGGTGACAAGATACACAGGGTTGCCTGGTGTATTGTCCACTGTCAGCAACAAGAATGAGTCTTTAGGAATCTTGGGACCTGAGCCTCCTAAGCTAGTTCCCTGGAATCTTTATAAAGTATATAATGACAGTAGAACTAAATACTGGTCAGTTGTTGACTATGTATTCATTCAGCGCTATTATCTCATACTCTTAAATAACTTAAAGGAATGAATTGTTCTTGGGAAATTGAGGTGTCACTGGAAGCACACAGATGCTGATGAGTATTACCATCTCACACTTACCAGCCAGTTCCCCTGAAATGAAGCAGAATAGTAGAAGTATCACTACTGAGACTGTGGGAAAGCAATCATATCCAGAGTTTCATAACAAGTTGCATGGCATGAGTTTTGGAAAGATATGAAAATGTGGTCTAGAAGTGTGTGTGTGTGTGTGTGTGCATGTGTGTGTGCGTGTGCGTGTGTGTCTGTATGTGTGTAATTATTGGGCTATTTGGACTATGAATAGAGCAATGACATACTGTGGGACAGGGCCACCCAGAAGAATACCTTTACATCAACTGAGTGAAAAACTGAGACTTATGTAAAATACGTTTGTGCAATAAAATGAACTTTTAAAAAATGGAGAATGTGTTTCCCATTGATTTCATCAAATCCATGGGCCCAGACTACATTACTGGTGCAGACATTTAATGTTATTTATTCAAAACAACTGAAAGTTCTGTAATTATTGGAAACACAAACTCATGTTTTTATCATTTGTTTTCTGTGATGTTGATACTTTGTGTTCAATGACTTAATGTCATTAACAGGCATAATTTTGTTCCATTTCTTTAAAAATCAACAATTTCATCATTCTACATTATATGTTTCCAGGTTAATTTTATTATATTTCTTGAGAGAGAGAGAGAGAGAGAGAGAGAGAGAGAGAGAGAGAGAGTTTAAGAAAAAGAGTGTGAGATCTCTCAACCTGTGCTTCAAATTGACTTCAATCAAACTTATAATGCACCTACCTTAGCCTTGTAAGTACTGGGATAGATGATAAGATGGTTAGACTAAATTCCCCAAACACTCTTGCTTTTCTAGGATTGTAACAACAGACTATGATGTGCTCCTATGCAAACCATTACAGGCTTAACTCACTATCCACCCTATGCAGATATCCCCCTACTGGGGTTCTGCTCCTCTGTTGTGATTACCCTACAGGGTTATCCCCACAAAAGAAATAGACAATGCCTGCTGCAACAGATCCAGCAGAGACAACAAATGCCATCTCCTGGGACCTGCCTGGGACAACAAAGTTGCCTTCCTCCAGACTGAAGACTCCAGAGACACATGCTGAGTCCTACAGAAGACAGACATGGGACCTTTCGGCTACAGATGAACTCTCTTACTAAAGTCAAATGGCCACTGAACTTGGAGAAAGCTATATGATAGTAAGGAAAACATGACGTCTATCTAGATTAATCAAATGTTGTTTAAAATTGATGTTATTAACCTCAAACTGAACAACCCATGGAACAATTAATTGATTCAATGATCCCTTGTCTTTCCAACCCCCACCCTTAACCCTCCTTACCTCTCTGGCTTAGTTGTGCTACCCCTCCAACCTGTATAGTGTTTTCTTTGATATTGCTACCACACTCACAATTTTCACTACAAATGACACAGTCATTCACTACAAATGAGAGTCATTCCAGTGACCCCTCTCTTTTAAAAAAGTAAAAGGGGGTGATGTAGGACCATGAAAGGCAGCCTGGTTTCTGGTTGAGCTAAGGTTTAAAACCCCAGAAACCCAGTAGGGGTTCCCCAGCAGGGGATAACCCCAGCAGGGGATAAGGGATGATAGGTGTTTTGCCATGCTCCTGGGGCCCAGGCTCCTGACACGAGGACACAGCTCTCCATAGGTCTGTGACCATCAGTCAGTCATGTAAAGGCAACAAACGCCCCAAGCCCCTCCCCACCTCATGCCCAAAGTCAGAAAGTGAGGTATGGTTTTAGTCATCTCCATTCTCTGCCATGACAATAAATGCCTTAAATCCATGGACTGTCTCTTTTCATCGGGATACACTGTGGGGAACAATGGAACAGGCCTTCGTCTAAAGAGCCATGTCCAGTCTCCTATAGAAGGCCTCTCAGCACTCCCAGCCACAGTCTCTACTAAACCAAGCCAACTAGCTGCAAACAAGCCAAAGACTCAGTCCCCACAGGACCCAGTCGGGCTCTTCCCCTGGGTCCTGGGGTAGATCCAGCCCGAGGGCCACCACTCCAGTCTCAACTCTTCCATGGCATCTAGCAGTGCCTAGGATGCCCAAGAGCTTAAGAACCAAATGGAACTGGCTCCATGAAGTCCTCAGGACCACAAGCCCTACTTCCCTACCCCTGGCCCGATACCTGCCCTGCAGTATGTGGAGTGAGTGAGGTCAAACTTCCCTCATTTCACCTTTCTCAGAGGTCCAAACTCTATGGGGGATGTGGACTCATGCCTCTATAACCCAACAGTTAAGATGGATAGTTGCTAAGACAGATAGATGCTAAAATAGGTAGATGCTAAGACACAGAGACAGATCATTAGTGAAATACAAAGCAAAGCCTTGTTGGTGGTTTGAAACTTAAATGAGTGTCTCCATTTTTTGTTATGTCCCCCGCCCCTTTTTCTTCCTGTCTTTTAAAATTAAAGCAGTGTCAGACTCTCAAACCAACCTGTCTTAACCAGCCCTGTGCACACATTGTGCTATTGCTCACCTCTAAGGCAGGCACATTGGAGGAGGAGGATGTCTTTCCTTCTTTGACTAGAGGGCTGTTTTATAACATCTGAAAAAATCAGTCTGTCCTGGGTTTATCTGCCTACTCCACAGCTCTCCTGCTCCCCTCAACAGGAGTCAGCTGTCCTGTCTGATTCTTCTCCCTGGACTGCATTGCAGTGGCTTCCAATTGCCTGTTGATTTCTACCTTAGACCAGAGGTGCTTTAACTTCCAGGATTTTGAAAAACTTGGACAGTTGAGACTGGAAAGATGGTGCATTGTTTAAAGCATCGGCTACTCTTCCAAAGAACTTAGGTTGAATTCCCAACACCCAGATGGTGGATCATAGGTGTCTGTAACTCATGTTCTAGTGGAACCAACCAAGTTCCTCACACAGACATGCAGGACAAACACCAATGCACATTAAATTTTTTAAAAATTGGACAGTGATAGATTGTTTAAAGCCATACTTCCTTGTAGTACAATTTTTGTGTTGTCAACTACTATACTGTTACTTTGCTGACTGAATAAAGTGAACTTACCAGCCAGCTAGCCAGGGGTTCTTTTATTCTTGGCCTGCAGAGCTCCATTTAACATAGCTGTTCACTGGAGTTCTGCAGATCTCTGTTCTCCATGACTTGGAGCAAAGACACAGGCACAGTTTTGGTGGTGATATTCCTTATTTGTACTTTTAGCTACTTTCTACGTCCTGAGATCACACTAGATGTGGCTTCTTAGACATGATGTCCTTACCATGGGAACAAAAACAATACAGGCTCTGAGAGGCCAAATCTACTCCATCCTGGGACTGGCCTCCATCTCTAAAAAAGAAAGAAAGAAACAAAGAGAGGTAGAGAGAAAGAAAGCAAGCCCGAGAGCTCTACCTGCAGCAGAACCCAACCTGTACCCATATACCAGGAAGGACCCTACAACTTGTCTTTGCCAGAGTTACTCCCTAGCTACTTCCTAGCAACAATTAATCCATGATTTTTCTGATTGTTTCTTATGTATGTTCAAACCATTTGTGATTATATATGGCCCTGCTTCAGAGCATCCACCTGTTGGTTTATAATCATTCTATTAGATGCTTGCCAGACTGGACAATCCCTCTCTCATTCCCTCACCTGCTCCTATTTTTCTATAAGAACTGTTCTGCTGAGGGTTGGAGGCTACTCCACCTTCTCTTCCCAACCTGCTATGTCAGGACTGGGTTGGAGGAAAGCCCAAGCCCGAGGTTGTAATAAAGAGACACTAATGCTTTTACATCAGAAACAACTCCTTGGTGGTGTTTTGGGGGTTCAGAACACTTCATGGCAAAACAGCCTGAAGATTGTAGGCCCTACAATAGTGTATCCAGTCATGGTGCCAGGTTTCCTCTGTTCTCTATGGGAGCCATCCCCAGTTATTATGGAGCCCTGAAGCACTGCCAGCCTGAGCATGAGCTGCTGAGCACCTTTAGAACTCAGTCTTTCATCCTGAAGTCAGTGAAAGTTCTGACAAAGAAGGAAAAAGTAGTCTTTTACTCTTCCGGATTTTACATTCAGTTTTGATACATGGCTTTGATGGGCTTTGGAGCACATGTGGCAGCAGTAATTTTACTGAAGCAACTGCACTAAAATTGACATGAGTTTCTTCATCAGAGTGGATCAAATAAGTATTCTGTAAAGTCATTCTGGATGGTTATGCACCAGTGTGCTATGAGCTGATTATAGAACAGCATTCAGTGTTGGCCTGCATCAAAAATACTTTTCATAAGGTAGTATTGGTTACCCTCTGAATTGACTTAAAATATTCCTTACATAAATTTATGTTGGATTTTTAAGAACTGAAGTGCTTTATCTATTTTTCTAAGTCATAAACTTTCTTTTTAAAAAGGTATTTGTATCTACTTTTGTAATTTCATCAGAATAAGCTATTGAAAGCAAAGAAATAAGGAAAGAAAGAAAGAAAGAAAGAAAGAAAGAAAGAAAGAAAGAAAGAAAGAAAGAAAGAAAGGAAGGAAGGAAGGAAGGAAGGAAGGAAAGTCCTGGTATCATAAGTGTGATAGGTGTGTACCAACACACCTGCATTAATCTTCCATTTAAATCTTATAAACAATAGTAAAAAATATTCAAAAAATAATAATGGTGTTTGTGATATTCACCACCTATACTTAAATTTACATTGCATTTCATTGTGAATAAGCAATTGTATTTGTAACTATTGAAGGAAAACTTGGGGATATTGACCTTAAATTGTTTTATACTATTTGAGAATTGAAAATATTATTCTCATTGATAATGAAATCAGAGATGAAAGTAAATGAAATCTGTGCTCTTTTATAAATTATTATATTGATATCTTTATGTCTACAAGCATCTGTTGAATGCTTATATAGTAGGTCTCAAATGTAATATTCCAAGCAGTGGATTTTTAATCACTTAGTAGAGAAAATCCTGCTTCATTCTAGCACCAACCAAAGCTCACTATAATGAAGAGAAAAAGAAACACTCACCGGGCCGTGCCCTTGACAAGCATTTGTGTCGCATGAGGCCCCAAAAGTAATTATAAGGAAATAATGTCATCAGCTCATCTCCTTATACTTCCATAATTATCAAGTAATTGAAAGAAGGAAATTCTGATCTTGACATTGTTACAAAGTGGTACCTTCAAATAGAAAAGTAAACTTTGCTAATTCCAGAAGAGCAGTGGATTAGGAACAGTTCAACTCTGGGTTTCCCATGTGAGAGCTATTCTCTCCAGGCCGTATCTGTCTGTGTGGATTAACTGATCCCAGTCCTAAACAAAACAAATGTAGCAATAATAATATCACAATTAAAAGAAGTAGGAAAACATTTTAGTTTCCCCATGGTGTCCTTCCTGCTGCCCAAACCTCCATGGTCCCTTCCATACTTAGTTGACAGTGTCTTCAGTGTCTCACCGAGAAATTAACAGCTCTTTTGATAGAATTATGAAATAGTCATCTCCTCCAAATACACATAGGAAAGTTAATTTTTGTTATACAGCACACTGAAGTGAGGTACTATAACTGTATTATCAGGAGAAACTGTGACATGTGGCTGTGATGTAACTCGGTTGATAGAGACCATGCCTAGAATGTATTGTGTATTTAAGACACCATGAAATATGTCAAACCTTCAATTTTAAGACATGAGTGAGGGAAAATAATCCCAAGTCAACGAAAAACACAAGACCTTCAATAAGATCATAGAAGAAACCTACCCAAAGTCACACCCATGAAACTCAAGAAGCCCACAGAACGCATAGAAAAGACAAGAGCAGAATCAAAAATCTTTCATGTATCCTATAAGTAAAACACTTAGTATACAGAACTAAAAAGTAGATTGAAAGCTCTAAGAGATAAATTTCAAATGACAAAGAAAACCCATTAAATGAAAAAAATGAATTTCCCTGATTACAGGAATGGTAGAGTAGGAACAACTGATTTCTCAAGGTAAATTTTCAAAGACAGAAGAGCCAGCTCAATACATTCCAAGTGCTAAGTGACACCAATCTGAAAATAATATACCCAGTAAAAGTAGTGCTGTAATTTAAGGAAGAACGCCCAATTTACCTGAGTATCAGTAGTAGCTAGTGATGTTGTTTGGAGCTTTAGCAGGCCCCTATATATGAATCACAATGGGATCCCTTGGGATTTGGAACCAAAACTTTACCATCATTGGCAGATAGATAGTCTCTCCTTGAGAGACAACTCTGTACCTGTTATTGAATCTTAGAAGAAACCAAACATTTGACAGTGGGCCATCAGATTACCAGGTGATTCTAGGATCTGTTTAAGCTTGGTATTATTTGACCAACCAAGATTTGAATTCAGGTGCACACAGTAATCATCGGTCATCACATTCATGTGGCGATTATGTGATAAGGCCTCAGCAGGTTCTGGGGGCACAACAAGTAATGAAAAATGCCTATGGCGCTACTCCTATTACAAGGTCTTTTGTCACCAAGCATCAACGAGGGGATTACATGGTGTGATCTATGATGAGAGGACTGAAGAAAATAAGATTAGGGCCTGGTTTACTGAGGGTTCTCCACACTATGCAGATTCCACCCAGAAGTGTGCAGCTAATCCATTACAAACTATTTCTGGGACAACTATGAAAGACATAAGTGAAGAAACAAATATAGAACTTCAGGAATTACAAATATATTTGACATACAATTAGATGTGGACAGATGTGCAATTGTTTACTGATTCATGGGTTGTAGCCAATAGATTGGTGGGAAAGTGACCTTAGGACATACTGAAAATACGGTTCTTGTACATTCAACCTTTTCTACTGACTAGCACACTTCTTGCACAGATCAGATACTGATGGAGGTTATATGTGGAATTAGGATGAATCATTTCTTCAGTGCACAGCATATGGATGACTCAACCTGATTAAATTAGTATCTTTTACATGCTACTTTTCGAGAATTCACCAATGAGCAGAGAAGGCAGCATGTAGAGATCTCAGCTGGCAATATGGACAGAAATTTATAAGCTTAAAGAAGAGATGAACTTGGGCAAAATAAAATATACATAATGTGGTGACTTATACCATATAAATTATTATATATAAGTACATTATTCATTGGTAGAAATATATGATATTATCTGGAAGAAATACTCTAGATCTAGAAAGACAAGTACCATATAGTTTATTTTTACATAAGGTTAAACATATATATGTAAGGAGTATAGGATGGTTATTATCTGAAATTAAAGGAGAGATAAAGAAGGGAAGAGTTTAATCCTGGTTAAACTGTTAGTTACAACGTAATTCAGAATGGGAGATCAACATACATACTATTGTTGAGATAAAACTTCAAATCTTGAACTTCGTTAAGAATGTTAGTCAAATGATCTTCCATAAAAATAACTACCAAGGGGAGAGGGTAAGGATATGATCAAAGTACTTCATTACATGTACAAAGTACACAAAAAGCTGAACTGAAAAAGAGTTAAGAGTCTACCTGCCTGCTTGCCTTTCAGCCACCCCACCAACCACTAGGATCTAGAACTACATAGGGCCCAACCAGAATGCTAATTAGGGAACACCAGAACCTATCTTTCAGTGTATCAGCCACCTCACATATTGCTGGACTCAGGAATCAGAATAGTACAAAGATTGAAAAATCAAGCACTATTGATCTGAGCCAACTCTTATCATAAGTGTTCTCAATTTCCTAGTAAAAAAAACAAGCTATCAGATAGACTAAAATAATCATGGACCATCCTTCTGCTACATTTTATATACACCTTAGCATCAATTTGAAATGTGACCTAAAGGTACAAGAATGTCAGAAATCTTTCCAAGCCAATGGACCTAAGTAGCAAGCTGGTATAGCCACTGGATTATCTTTCAAAGTAGACTTCAAACCTAAACTGATGAGAAGAGATAGGAAGGATGCTAAATTTCATTTGAGGAAAAACAATCCAAGAATATAGAACAATTCTTAACGTCTCTGCACCAAACACAAGGTCACTCAAGATAAAACACAAAAAAACAAAACAAAAAAACACCAAACCAAACCAAACCAAACCAAACCAAAAAAAAACCCACTACTACACCTTAAATCACATAGCAACCCTCTCATAGTGAGAATGGATGACTTCATTACCACACTGTCATCAAAA
Source organism: Uromys caudimaculatus (assembly GCA_028551405.1). Lineage (NCBI taxonomy): Eukaryota > Metazoa > Chordata > Mammalia > Rodentia > Muridae > Uromys > Uromys caudimaculatus. The sequence continues at coordinate 80,800,755 of CM052700.1, forward strand.
TAGGTCACCGAGACAAAATCTAAACAGAAGTACTAGAGCTAAATGATATCATGAGCCAAATGTACCTGAAAGCATGAAAGATATTTAGAGACAATTTTACCCAAGGGATGAATATGTGTGTGTGTGTGTGTGTGTATTCATATTCTCAGTTCCTTTGTACCTTTCTCCAAAATTGACCACATACTTGGACACAAAGTAAGTCTGAACAGAAACAAGAAAATTGAAATAACAATTTGAATGCCACATTAACACCACAGTTTAAATTTAAATATCAACAGCAGAAAACTTACAAACTCATGGAAACTGAACAACTCAATGAATGAAAAGTGGGTGAAGTCAGAAATTATTACAGAAATTAATGACTTTTAGAATTGAATAAAAATGAGAACACAACATACCCAAACATAGTAGACATAATGAAAAGGGGTCTAAGAGACAATTACATAGCCCCTAGTCCTACATAAAATATTAGAGAGATGTCACCTTAGTAACTTAAAATCTCACCTGAAAGCTCTAGAAGATGAAATAACACACAAAAGGAATAGATGACAATTAATAACCAAACTCAGATTTGAAATTAATAAATTAGAAAAAAAGAACAAAGAATCAATGAAACAAAGTGTTGAATCTTTGTGAAAATCAATTAAGATTAATAAACCCTTAGCCAAATAGATAGAGGTGCTGATTGGTTCCTGTGCTGTCAAAGTGGACATGTGACAGCTTTGTTAGATGTGAGAAACAGTTGTGACTGATGGAAAAACAATTTGTTACTCAATTGGGGTGGCAGTATGATGTGAAGCAGCCTGGGGCTTACTGTGAATGTGGCCTGGAACATGCTGCCCAGCTGTACAATTGACCTGGCTCTGAACAGCAACAGGATTTTTGATGTGAAGAATGGTCCATGTATTTAATTGAGCCTCCTATAAAGCCTATACTTTTTCCAGAGACAATGAGGGGTTATGTCCAAACTTCAAACATGGACACATTTGGCTTCTCGAGGTCGACCAGAGATCAAACTGAGATCCTTAGCACTTGCAGATGCTGTAGACCAGGTGGATGTTACTGGTCCTTGTTATTGTCAGAAACCATGTAACAGCCCAGGATCCCCAGTTCCAATGACTATAAAGGGGAGGAAGTTATGTGTGAACTGCAGGTGCACATTTGAGAATGATGAACATAGAAGGCTTCTGGAACAACCTCTATATCCACCCTACCCAACCCCCATAGATAACAGCCTATAAAAAGCCATCAAAAATAATTTTTAAAATTTTGGTAGAGACACAGAAATGTAGATCTATACAATTAATGGTTCCTTGAAGGGGTACAGGAGAAGTACTCAGCTCTCCCTAGGCAGCTGGCCAATTTGTGTTTGACCATGCACCGGTGTGTATATGACAACTATTAAATGGACTTGGTTATTTTCCTTTGGGGGGGATTTGGAGGAGGGACAGATCTGTGGGTAGGCAGATATAGGAGGACAATGCCCTGAGTGCGATCAGGCATATAATGTAAACTTTTTAAATGATCAGTAAAAGATTAGGTTTGAAAAATATTTTATTTTTATCTATCTATGTATCTATCTGTGTATCTATGTATCTATGTATCTATCATTCTATCTATCTATCTATCTATCTATCTATCTATCTATCTATCTATCTACCTACCTACCTATCTATCCATCCATCATCTATCTAGCTATCATCTATCTACATCCTGATTGCTAATCCCCTTCCTATGAATGTTCCCCTCACATAGTCCACCCCTCCCATTTTCCTCAGAGATGGTGGAAGCCTGCCTTTGGGTACCCCCCACCCCAGCATGACACATTAACTTTCTGCAGCAATAGGTACATCTTCTCCCATTCAGGCCAGAAAAGGCAGCCCAGGTAGGAAAACAGGATCCACAGACATGCAACAGATTTAGGGATAACCCCTGCTCCACTTGTTGGGAGACCCACATGAAAACCAAGCTGAACATCTGCTACATATGTGTGGGTGGCTAAAATTCCGGACCTTCTTTGATCTTTGGTTTGTAGTTAAGTCTCTGTGGACCCCCAAAGGTCTAGATTTATTGACTCTGTTTGTCTTCAAGTGGAGTTCCGATTCCCCCTGGGGCCCTTGATCCTTCCCATAACTCTTCCATAAGACTTTCCAAACTCCATCCCATATTTGACTGTGGGCATCTGGTTTTGTTACAGGCAGCTGCTGGGATGAGCCCCTTAGAAGAAAGCTATGGTAAGCTCCTATCTGCAAGCATAACACAGTATCATTTATAGTGTCAGGGATTGGTGGTTGCCCTTAGGATAAGTCTCAAGTTGGTCCAGACATTGATTGGCCATTCTCTCAGTCTCTGTTCCATCTTTACTTATGCATTTCTTGTACACAGTAAAAATTTGGGGTCAAAAGGTTTGAGGATGGGTTGGTGTCCTTATGCCTATACTTCATGTCTTGCCTGTCTACAGGATGTAGCCAGTTCAGGTTCCAATCCCCACTGCAAGGAGTCTCAGCTAAAGACAACCTCATATAATCCTGGCAAACTCCCACTCATTCTAGGTCTCTGGCATGTCCTAGAGATGCCCCTCATCCCCACCATCTGCTCATGTTCAATCAATCTCCTGGCCCTCTGGCTCCCGCTGAGTTCTCTCCCCACACTAGATTCTGAACCCCCAGATCACATTCTTCATCCCATCCCCTCACTCACCAAGTTTCCTTCATGCATCTGCTGCTTATGACACTTTTACTCCCCCTTCTGAGTGAGATTCAAGCACCCTTGCTTGGGATTTCCATCTTGTTTAGCCTCTTTAAGATTGTGGAGTATATCATGGGTATCCTGTACTTTTCGGCTAATATCTACTTTGTGTGTACTTTTGGGTCTGGGTTACCTCCAGCTGATAATTCCTTGGTTCTTTTATTTGCCTGCAAAATTCATAATGTCCTTGTCTTTCATAGTTGAGTAGTATTCCACTGTGTAAGTGAGCAACATTTTCAGTTTTTGGGTTGTTTCCAGTTTCTGACTTTTAGGAATAAAGGTGTAATAAACATATTGGAGCATGTGTCATTGTGGTATGGTAGACCATCTTTTGTGGATATGTCAGGAGTAGTATGACTGGGTTTTGAGTTATAACTATTACCAATTTTCTGAAAAACCACCAGATTGATTTCCAGAGTGGTGGAATAAGTTTTTGCTTCCACCAACAATGGAAGAATGTTCCTCTTTCTTCACATCCTCCCAGCATCTGCTGTCACCTGAGTTTTTGATCTTAGCCATTTTAACTGGTGAGAAGTAAAATCTCAGGGTTGTTTTGACTGGCATTTCCATGATGACTAAGGGTGCTGAACATTTCTTTAGGTGCTTCTCAGCCATTCAATATTCCTCAGTTAAAAATTCTTTGTTTAGCTCTGTACTGGATGTAGGATTGGTAAAGATCTTTTCCCAACATGTTGGTTGCCTTTTTGTCCTAGCGACACTGTCCTTTGCCTTACAGAAGCTTTGCAATTTTATGAGGTCCAATATATCTATTTTTGATCTTAGTGTATAAGCCATTGGTTCTGTTCAGAAAGTTTTCTCCTGTGCCCATGTGTTCAAGGCTCTTCTCCAATTTCTATTCTATTAGTTTCAGTGTATCTGGTTTTATGTGGAGGTCCTTGATGCACTTGGACTTGAGCTTTCTACAAGGACATAAGAGTGGATCAATGTTAAACTTCTACATGGTGATGCCAGTTGAACCACCACAATTTATGAAAATCCTGGTTTCTCCCCACCCCACTGGATTGTTTTAGCTCCTTTGTCAAAGATCAAATGACCATAGGTCTGTGAGTTCATTTCTGGATCTTCAGTAATATTCCTTTGATCTTCCTGCCTATGTCTGTACCAATACCATACAGTTTTTATTGCTATTGCTTTGTAATACAGCTTGAGGTCGGGGTGGTGATTTCCCCAGAAGTTCTTTTATTGTTGAGAATAGTTTTAGGTGTCCTGAGTTTTTTGTTATTCCAGATGAATTTCCAAAAGGCTCTTCATAACTCTAAAAAGAATTGAGTTAGAATTTTGATGGGGATTGCATTGAATTTATAGATTACTTTCAACAAGATGGCCATTTTTACTATATTAATCCTGCCAATCCATGAGCATGGGAGATCTTTCAACCTTCTGAGATATTTGATTTCTTTCTTCAGAGACTTGAAGTTCTTATAATACAGATTTTTCACTTGTTTGTTTAGAGTCATAGCAAGACAATTTGTATTGTTTGTGACTATTGTAAACTATGTCATTTCCCTAATTTCTTTCTCAGCCTGTTTGTCCTTCAAGTATAGGAAGGCTACTGATTTGTTTGACTTAAATTTGTAACTAGCCACTTTGCTGAAGTTGTTGATCAGCTGTAGCAGTTCTCTGGTGGAGTTTTTCATGACACTTTAGGATACAATCACATCATCTGCAAATAGTGATATTTTGATTTCTTCCTTTACAATTTGTATCCCTTTGACCTCCTTTTGTGGTCTAATTGCAATAGCTAGAACTTCAAGTACTATATTGAATAGCTAGGGAGAGAACGGACAGCCTTGTCTAGTCCTTGATTTTAGTGGGATTACTTCAAGTTTCTCTCCATTTAGTTTGGTGTTGGCTACTGGTTTGCTATATATTGCTTTTACTATGTTGAGGTATGGGCCTTGAATTCCTGATATTTCCATGACTTTTATCATGAAGGGATGTTAAATTTAGTCAAGTGCTTTTGAGCATCTAATGAAATGACCATGTGGTTTTTTCTTTGAGTTTTTTTATGTAGTGGATTACATTGATGGATATCCTGGTATTGAACCATCCCTGCATCTCTGGGATGAAGCTTACTTGATCATGATGAATGATCATTTTGATGTGTTCTTGGACTTGGATTGCAAGAATTTTATTGAATATTTTTACATCGATATTCATGAGGGAAATTGGTCTGAAGTTTTCTTTCTTTGTTGGGTCTTTGTGAGGTTTTGGTATCAGTGGAATTGTGGCCTCATAGAAGGAATTCGGTAGTGTTCCTTCTGTTTCTATTTTGTGGAATAGATAGAAGAGTATTGATATTAGGTTGTCTTTGAAGGTCTGATAGAATTCTGCAGTGAACTCATCTGGTCCTGGGCTTTTTTTGGTTGGGAGACTTTTAATGACTGCTTCTATTTCTTTAGGCGTTATGGGACTGTTTGGATGGTTTATCTGATCCTGACTTAGCTTTGGTATTTGATACCTGTCTAGAAAATTGTCCATTTCATCCAGATTTTGCAGTTTTGTTGAGTATAGGCTTTTCTAGTAGAGTCTGATGATTTT
>CM052700.1:80806564-80860008 GCA_028551405.1 Uromys caudimaculatus
TTCCTCTTTCTCCGCATCCTCGCCAGCATCTGCTGTCGCCTGAGTTTTTGATCTTGGCCATTCTGACTGGTGTGAGGTGGAATCTCAGACTTGTTTTGATTTGCATTTCCCTGATGACTAGGGATGTTGAGCATTTCTTTAGGTGCTTCTCAGCCCTGCGAATTTCCTCAGTTGAGAATTCTCTGCTTAACTCTGTTCCTCATTTTTTGATGGGGTTATTTGGTTTTTTGGAGTCTAACTTCTTGAGTTCTTTGTATATATTGGATATTAGCCCTCTATCGGACATAGGATTGGTTAAGATCTTTTCCCAATCTGTTGGATTGAGAGTTCATCTTGGTAGATTTTTTTTCTTTGACCAGTATGAAGTCTCCTTCCTTATCTTTTTTGATAATTTTTGGTCGAAAGTTGATTTTATTTGATATTAGAATAGCTACTCCAACATGTTTCTTGGGACCATTTGCTTGGTAAATTGTTTTCCAACATTTTACTCTGAGGTACTCTCTGTCTTTGTCACTAAGGTGCATTTCCTATATGCAACAAAATGCTGGGTTCTGTTTACATGTCCAGTCTGTTATTCTATCTCTTTTTAATGGGGAATTGAGTCCATTAATGCTAAGAGATATTAAGAAAAACTGATTGTTACTCCTGTTATTTGTGTTGTTGGAGGTGGAATTATGTTTTGGGTTTGTTGAAAGATTACTTTCTTGCTTGTTTTAGGGTGTAGTTTCCCTTCTTGCATTGCAGTTTTCCATCTATTATCCTTTGTAGGGCTGGATTTGTGGAAAGATATTGTGTAAATTTGGTTTTCTCATGGAATATCTTGCTTTCTCTGTCTATGGTAATTGAGAGTTTTGCTGGGCATAGTAGCCTGAGCTGGCATTTATGTTCTCTTAGGGTCTGTATGACATCTGCCCAGGATCTTCTAGCTTTCATAGTCTCTGGTTAGATGTGTAGTGTAATCCTGATAGGTCGGCATTTACATGTTACTTGACCTGTTTCCCTTACTGCTTTTAATATTCTTCGTTTGTTTGTTTTGTGTATTTGGTGTTTGGATTATTATGTGATTGGAGGAATTTCTTTTCTGGTCCAGTCTATTTGGAGTTCGGTAGGCTTCTTGTATGTTCATGGGCATCCCTTTCTTTAGGTTAGGGAAGTTTTCTTCTATAATTTTGTTGAAGATATTTACTGGCCCTTTAATTTGGGAATCGTCACTCTCTTCTATCCCTATTGTCCTTAGGTTTGGTCTTCTCATTGTGCCCTGGATTTCCTGGATGTTTTGTTATGAACTTTTTGCTTTTTGCATTTTCTTTGACTGTTGTGTCAATGTTTTCTATGGTATCTTCTGCCCCTGAGATTCTCTCTTCTATCTCTTGTATTCTGTTGGTGATGCCTGCATCTATGACTCCTGATCTCTTTTCTAGTTTTTCTAACTCTAGTTTTGTCTCCCTTTGTGATGTCTTTATTGTTTCTATTTCCATTTTAGATCCTGGATTGTTTTGTTCATTTATTTTGCCCGTTTGTTTGTGTTTTCCTGTAATTCTTTAAGGGAATTTTGCATTTCCTCTGTAAGGGCTTCTACCTGTTTACTTGTGTTCTCCTGTATTTCTTCAAGAGAGTTCTTTATGTCCTTCTTAAAGTCCTCTATCATCATCAGGAGAAGTGATTTTAGATCCAAATCTTGCTTTTCTGGTGTAATGGTATTTCCAGGACTTGCTATGGTGGGAGAATTAGGTTTTGATAATGCCAAGTAACCCTGGTCTCTGTTACTTATATTCTTATGCTTGCCTCATGCCATCTGGTTATCTCTAGTGCTACTTACCCTTAATATATCTGACGGAACCTGTCCTTCCTGTGATCCTGGTTGTGTCAGAACTCCTCAAAGCCCAGCTGTCTCTGGGATCCTCTGATTCTGGGATCCTGTGATCCTGAGATCCTGGCTGTGTCAGAGCTCCCGGGAGTCAAGCTGCCTCTGGGACCCTGAGACCCTGGTGTTCCTGGAATCCTGTGTTCCAGGGAATGTTAGAGCACCTGGGATTCGAGCTTCCTCTGAGTGTTGGGGAACTAGCAATTCCTCTGAGTTCAGCAGATCCTCAGCTGCTCTAATTGCAGCATATCCTCTAGGATGTATCAGGATATTGTGTCTTCACAGGAGCAGACTAGCTAGGAGAATGTCCCAGAAGAAGAGGTTTTTTTTTTTGTTCTTTAATCTTTTTTTACTCTCCAGTCATTATCTCCCTCCCAGTCTACCTTCTAACTGTTCCTCATCCCATACCTCCTCCCCTATCTCAAAGAGAGTGTCCCCACTCTCCCACCCTCAGCTGAAAAGACCTCCCCACTCCCTGGGGCCTCAAGATGCTAGAGGGTTAAGTAAGTCTTCTCTCACTGTGGCCAAACCAGGCAGTCCTCTGATGCATATGTATTAGGGGCCTCATATCATCTGGTGTGTAATGTTTGGTTGGTGGCTCAGTGATAAGAGATCTTAGGTGTCAAAGTTAGTTAGACTGCTGATCTTCCTACGATATTGCCTTCCTCCTCAGCTTCTTCCAGCTTTTCCATAATTCAACCACAGGGGTCCCAGGCTTCTGTTCATTGGTTGAGTGTAAGTAGCTGCATCTGACTCTTTCAACTGCTTGTTGGGCCTCTGGTAAGGCAGCCATGCTAGGTTCCTGTCTTTATGCACACCATAGTATCAGTAATAGTGTCAGACCTTAGAGACTCCACTAGAGCTGGATCCCACTTTGGGTCAGTCACTGGACCTCCTTTCCCTCAGGCTCTTTTCCCTGCAGCTCTTTTAGACAGGAACACTTCTGGATCAAAGTTTTTGACTATGGGATGGCAACCCTATTTTTAACAATTAAACTTCCATTGAATGGCTTGTTTTATTTAGGTTTTCTATCATGTTGACAAAACACCATGAACATAAAGAAAGTTGGGGAGGGAAGGGTATATTCAACTTGTACTTCCACATTGCTATTCATCACCAAAGAAGTCAGGGCAAGAACTCAAACAGGGCAGGATCATGGAGGCAGGAGCTAATGCAGTGGCCATGGAGGGGTGATACTTACTGGCTTGCTTCCCTTGAGTTGCTCAGCCTGCTTTCCTATACAACCCAGGACAATCATCCCAGAAATGGTACCACCTACAGTGGGTAGACCCCTCCCTCATTGATCAATAATACAGAAAATGCAATACTCACTATGATGGATTTCATAGAGACAATTCCTCAACTGAAGTAGCTTCCTCTTTGATAATTCTAGCTTGTAACAAGATGAAAAAACAAGTCAGTACAGGGCTATTATGCAAAATATGTAAAGAACTCAAAAAACCTCGTCATCAAGAGAAACAAATAACACAATTTAAAAGTAGAGTCCAGACCTAAACAGAAATCCCAAAGAGGAAACTGAAAAGGCTGAGAAACTTGTGAAAAACAGCCAGCATCTCTAGTAATTCATGTACAACAAATTAAAGCTACTTTAAGATTTAACTTTATACCAGGCAGAATGGGCAAGATAAATAATACAAATGACGCTATATGCTGGCAAGGATGTGGAGTAAGGAGACCATGTATGCATTGCTGTTGGGAGCACAAATTTGTACATCCACTGTGGAATCAGTGTGGTAGTTCCTCAAGAAGTTGGGAATAGATCTACATTCAAGCACATCTATACCACTTTTAGACATATACCCAGAGGACATGTCATCCTACTAAAGAGACAGAGTTTATTCATAATATACAGAATTTGAAAACAACCTAAGTATCCATCAACAGATGAATCAATAAAGAAAATGTAGTTCATTTACATACAAGACATTACTCAGCTATTAAAACTAATTAAATTTGCAGATAAAGGACTAAATCTAGAAAAGGTAATTCTGAGTGAGGTAAAACAACCCAGAAAGGCATATACAAAATATGTGATTGTTTATATGTAAATAACCACAAAGGTTAGTTATAAAGTAAGGGTAGACAGTGAAGGATGGCTCTTGCTAGGAAATGAAAATTGAATAGACAGTTATGGGTATATGTAGAAAGCTGAAATGAGATTAATGAACCAGGAACAGGGAAGATGGGCAAGACAGTAAAAGTGGGAAGGGACAGCTAAAAATAAGGAACATTTAAGGAGTCATACATAAATTAATACAGTAGAAGCTTCCTAAAATATAAAAGCAATCTAAATGAAACAACAAAATAACAGGGTAGACCATGCCCCATATGAAATCTGTTATCATACAATGAAGCTCCAAGTACTAGGAATTGCTTACATCTAATTGAGTTATACTTAAAAGATGCTAATGGGAAACTCCAAACATTACAGTGTACTCTCAAGGCTATTGTTTGCTTTCCACAAACTAATGGCAAGACTATATTCCTGAGGACTTCACTTTCACAGCTCACTAACATGGAGAAATCAGGGTTGTAACTATCTAGATCCTTCACCCTAACTCTTCAGAGTTCACGATATTGGAAAGTACCCTGCACACTATATGAAGAGAAAATGAAACATTATCCTTGTGTCTTAGTCATGGTTTCTATTCCTGCACAAACATCATGACCATGATGCAAGTTGGAGAGGAAAAGGTTTATTCAGCTTACACTTCCAATTGCTGTTCATCACTAAAGGAAGTCAGGACTGGAACTCAAGCAGGTCAGGAAGCAGGAGCTGACGCAGGACTGTACAGATTGCACCTGATAGTGTCCTAGAGTACAAGTAGATAAACCCCTCCCTAGCCCAAAAACTATCTCCTCTGACCCATTTGCAAATGAAATACTAGTTTTCTACAAGGGTGTCTCACTTGGGGAAATAAATTACTCTCCCCTGCAGAAGATGACCAACACAAAGTGAACTCAGTGCAATATTTACTACTCCTTTATATATATGACTTCTGGTTTTGTACTTTATAAGATTCTTGTGTGCTTCTATATCTGTATGTGTTTATTGTTATTTTTTGGCTCTTTTTCAATTGTTGTTCTTCTCTGTTGTGGTTTGTCTATTTTTGTTTTAAATTATTGTTATTTATTTTATTATTAATGCTGAGATGCATTTTTCTTTTATAAGGAGAGACAGAAAAAGTGTTGGTCTAGGTGGGAGAGATGTGGAAGAACCAGTAGGACTAGGGGAACAGGAAAACCTAATTAAAATTTATTGTATGAAAAAACTTTTTCCAATAAAAGAACATAATTATTAAATGGTGGGGTATGTGATCCAAGAGTCAGAGAGGTAGAGATGGAAGAATTCTTATCTGGTGAGCTCCTATTTGGTAAGATCTTATTTGGTAAGCTCCAGGTACAGAAGCAACACACTCTGTCAGAGCCCAAGATAAATTGCTTCTGAAAAACAACAGCCAATATTGTCACCTGATTGCAAAGTCTACATGAACACACAGTCTTTGTCAGTGGACATATACAAAGTACACAGACATTCACAAAATCACACTGGACATATGTATCTGTATATAAACAAATATTTATTAATGGATGATATTTCAATAAATATAGATTAAATGAAGTGCAAATAAACAGACATAAGAAAGTTTCATGTAGGACTAATTGAGTAAATGTGGTAAAAAATGGAAAGCATAAATTCCCATTAACTTGTGATTCAGAGAAATTTGAACTAATAAACAGAATTACAGCTATGATTTTAACTAGACTTTATGAGTGCATATTAAAATGGTTTCAAAAACGGCTTACAAAGTCAGCAAGGAACTTCTTTTGAATAACCTTAGCATCAAGGACACTTTTACAATAAAGTAAAAAGAAGAGAAGCAAAATCATGTTGAAAAAGCAACTTATGGTGTACAATAAACTTATGAAGTTTATAATACTTGGCATCAGTAACATCAAAAGAATATATGAATGTAATACCAGAAACTTTATTTGTATCATATAAAGAATGTCACTTTGCTACTTGAACAACTGAAGTTTAAGGAAAGTCTGTAATTTAGAAAAAACAATTACAGGGGCTGCACCAAATTGGCACCTACAGTCATCTGAAACTGCAGTCCCAGAAGAACCCAAGACATCTTCTGACCTCTGTGTGTATTAGAAATGCAGTCATGCATCCATGCTGATACACTTGCATGTATAGATAAAAATAAGTAAATCATTTTTAAAGGAGGAGAAATAAACAATTTTTTAGAAAATCTAGTGGCACTTTGACTGAAAGGTTTTCAGCACATTGATTATTCTTGTATCAGAACTGATTTGTACCAAAGGAGTAATTGTGGGATAGGCATATATCACAAACTTCTGAACAGTCAGAACCACTGGGTCATACACCCATAACAGATGTGAGGCGAACGAAATGATAAAGTCCACCCAGTACATGATCACAAAGAAAACCACCAGCAGTAAGATGGTCTTGGTGGCCTTTTTCTCGGGGGATGCCCTCAGGTGGCTGATGCTATGAAGATGCTTGCATTGCCTCTGATGTCTGTGCAAGATATTCACCATGTACAGACTTGTGGTCAGCATGACTGCTACAAGAAACAAATCTCTGGAGATTGAAAGTGTTAAAATTAATCCTCTGGTGATATGGTTCATAGAGAAGAGTGAGCAGGATTCTGTGACCTTCACCTGCTTGGTGTCACTCTCATTGATAAATCCACCAACATAAACCAGCATGTCACTACTGACAGACAAATTGAAAAGCCAAATATAGAATAAAGCATTGATCACATATTTTTTAAGTTTCTGTTTAAATTTTGTCAGCAAAGAAGTACTGGGACTGATCGTGACAGCCTGGGACACACTCAGGAGGCAGGTGATGCAGATAGAGAGGCCTCTCATCACCCTGCTTATGTAAAAAATGGCCTTACATTTGATTTCATTCTTACTGTTTAGTGACTCAAATATGTCTGCAAGCCAACTATTTCCTCCAGTGAGAAACATCATTATGTGAATGAAGGTCAATTGAGAGGAGACTATATCCATGGGTTTTGGTCTGTGACCTAGGATTATGAAAATATAAAAAAGAAGAAGAAACATATTGGCTAGGACTCCAAGTCCTGCTTGGAAATAAAGGACATTCTCTAATGAGGACATAAATGCGGAGTATATTGATCTTAAGAGCATAGTACATGTGTATTTCATATATCTGGAAAAAAAACAGAGTATACATAAAACTTGTGATTCCTTGGACAGTGTGTCTATATCATCATTCTATTTTATCTAGTAATTCCTCATTAATCTATCTCTTCAAATTCTGATGTTCCAGACAGTACATTATAGCCTACATGTCTACATACCATTCATGTATCTCCTGGATATAAAACATCATAGATAATAAGTACCTTTATATTCATATCTATATAGTGTAAACACTTTGTCTCGTGCAACTGAGTCTAATGCTGTAGAAATACAATCCTATTGTTTTCAATTGTCTCATTTTATAATTAACACCTAATATAGTAGAAATGAGTACAGAATATTTATCACATCCATGAACTGAAAAAATGCATGTTGGTCTGGAAAAAATACCAGGAGATTCTGCCTCATATTCTATAATTATACAATGCTCTTTTGCACAATGCTCTTTTGCAACTATACTAGTTTTGACTCATAATTCTGATGGAATCACAGGGATAATTCATGATTATGTCATTATTTTAATCATCAAATTGTATATCTCAATTAATCTTTTAAAATGTTTTTTCTCCATGAAATTTTACATCCTCTGAATTTAGAATTAAAGACACAGATACATTGGAAGAACATTAGTGTGCTTTCCCCAACTTGTTAATTATGCAACTATTAGAGTTATAAATTGTCCTAGATATATTACAGTTCACATTCCATCAAAGTAAACCCCTTTTTGACCTCCAATTAAGAATTAAAAACTACTCTGAGCTATTAAGACAAACACTATTTTTCTTCCATTGTTATAGGGGAGAAAAGTAAATCACTAAGAGTATGGTTTTTTATGGCTTTTTCTAGCCATCCATGTTGTTATTTTACATAACTACCCTCTTCTTTGTATTTATCTCTCCCACTTTTACTTAAGAAACCATCCATTTTTCCATTTTCCTCTTAGGTAATTTGTGTCCCACTATTCCTTTTTATCTTCTTCTCCATGTCTGTCTGCACCTGCTTCCTCCCTACTAAATAGCACTGTCTTTCCCATTTCCTTGATCGGATACCTGTATCCTGCTATTCTTCTGTCTATTACCCCCACACTCACCCTTATTCTGGCAATGATACAGTTTTATTTTCCTGGTTTCCATAGTTTCTAAAGGTTATATAATCACACCTGATGATGTGGAGGTAGGAGCCTCCCAAAAGAGAAAACACGTGACATTAAGACAAACACTATTTTCCATACATTATGACAAATACGTAATGCTGAAGTTAACCAAACTGATAATCTGTTTGGGAATTCCTGTTTGAGATACCTTCCCATACAGTTTCAAACAAGGTCCCAAGTGTTATCATATATCACCAGGACTCACAAACTTTTACAGTTTCATTCAAGAGTCTTAATTTTGGAGCTTATGTAAGTTACTTGGTCAGGTTCCCAGGATTAATTTTTTATTGAATTGATTTAATGAAGTACTTTAAAATCAGATTTGTAAGAAAGAAATGGAAAATGACTACACTGACCAGAACCTTGTGAGAAAAAGGGTGCCTATTTTTATTTTCAACTTCACTCATATATCCATATATAGAGACATATGCATGCATGCATGCATGTATGTATAAAAATAATGCAGAAGTTAGTAGAACTGACTATCATATAACATTCCCCATGAATATGACACAACAAATCACCCACTTTATTTTTATATTCTTTTTGGTCCTAAAATGCTTAATCTAGTAAAGGATTGGATTAATCCTAATTTCCAGAGAGAAATATCTAATTCTCTCAGCATGCATTTACAATAACTGCACACTGGTATTCTGTGTGCAGAAAAAGCTTTAGGATTAAGGCTGCAGACATGGATTAGTGGTTAAGAGCACTTTTAACTCTTGCAAAGGACCAGGTTTAGATTCCCAGCAATGACCTGATGGCTCCTGACCATCTGTGAATCTAGTTTTGGGGAATCCATTGCCTGTAACAAGCAATATTTATGGTACACATAAATGCATGCAATCAAAATGTTCATATTTGTAAAATAAAATAAATGAATCTTAAATAATTATATAAAAACTCCAGAATAATGCTTAACTAAAGCCCTATTCTCCAAATTGAAAGAACAGTAGTTATAATCTAATTTTAAAATTTCAAATTCTCAAAAGATATATGTATAATAATTTTTATTACTTTCATGCTTACAATTTATTAATATAGCACATGTAATATGAGTAATATAAAAATATGATAATATAAGTGAAAAGAAAATAATCTGAAGTGTTTTTTTCTTTTCTGAAATATATGTTCTTCAAAGTCTCTCTTCACATTATTTGCTCTATAAATATTGGTCACATACAGAAAATGACATATCTTCTAATTGATCAAGTGGCATCTTTCTCTGGCATTCACTGAAGCTGAGAGTGTACCAGAAAAGACCATAGCTATTATGACTACAGAGTTGCTAACATATGCATATACTAAGAAAAGTCATTTTTTTGTATTTGAAAAACAATTGCAGTGCTGGGGGCTTTCACAATAATTTAAATTGTAATATTTAATTGTAAGCACTAAAACCAAAAATGTGACCATAAACATTCATAAAAGTGGAAAAGCTATCACTATTAAGATGATCCAGTCCAAAAAACAAAGCAGGGTACAGATAGCAGTCTCAAGAAATGTGCAATAAGAGACCAAGAGCTGCTTTCTCCTTAGTTCTACATTTTAAAGGATTAAATTACCTCTTCATTATCACCGTATGTGATTTTAGAACACTATTTTTTTAAATATTTATTTATTCTATGTATATGAGTACAAAGATCCCATTACAGATGGTTGTGAGCCACCATATGGTTGCTGGGAATTGAACTTAGGACCTCTGGAAGAGCAGTCGGTGCTCTTAACCGCTGAGCCATCTCTCCGGCCCTAGAACACTATTGTTTTATAAATTTATGGTGATCTTTGCCTTCTGCTTTGTGGAGATTTAGTAATCTAAGGGACAGAAAAACATAACAGATGGCAAGTATCAATTATATTTTAAGCTTCATTTACACATTTAATGAGTAATGACCTAAAAGCTGTACCACTGCTCAGAGAGAACACAAAGTGAGTATGTGACTTTCAGGTGACAAGATACATGGTGTTGAGTGATGAACTGTCTACTGTCTACAACAAGAATAAGTCTTCAGAAATCTCAGGAAATGAAGACCTTAGGTACCTAAGCTAGTTCTATGGAATCTTTATGAAATAGATAATGACAGCAGAAGTAAACACTGATCACTTACTACTAAGGTATTAATTCATAGCTATAGCCTGATATTCTTAAATAACATGAAAGGGTGAATTGTTCTTTGAAAATTGAGTTTAGCACAGGTGTAACAGTAAATATACAGATGCTCACTAGAATATTACAACCTCACTGTTATGAGCCAGTTCCCTTGAGATGATGTTGCAGCAGCAGAAGTGTAACCGTGTAGACTTTGTGAAAGCAATCATCCCTAGATGTTCAGCACAAGTTGCATGGCATAATTTTGGGAAAGATACGACAATGTTCATTCAGAGTGTGTGTGTGTGTGTGTGTGTGTGTGTGTGTGTGTGTGTGTGTGTCTGTGTCTGTGTGTCTGTGTGTCTGTGTCTGTGTGTCTGTGTGTCTGTGTGTGTCTGTGTGTCTGTGTGTCTGTGTGTCTGTGTGTGTCCTAGCATGAATATCTTTACATCAACTTTGTGAAAAACTGAGATTTATATAAAATGGTTTTGAAATAAAGTAAACTTTAAGGAAAATGGAGAATGTGTCCTCTGCTTTCAGTTGACTTGAATAAATCCACAGGTCCTGCCTAGTACATCAGTGCAGATATTTAATGTGAATAATTGAAAAGAAACCACAAATCTGTAATGATTATAAACATAACCTCACGAATTATCAGGTTTGGGTTTTTTTATTAGTATTGATACTCTGTGGCCACTGATGTAATGACATTAAATGGCAGCATTTTGTTCCATTTTTAAAAAAATCATCAATTTCATAATTCTATATTTTCCAGTTCAGCATCGTTATATTTGTGTGTGTGTGTGTGTGTGTTTGTGTGTGTGTGTGTGTATGTGTGTGTATGTGTGTGTGTTGAAGAATAAAAGGGAAGGAGATAGCAACCTGTAGTTTAGACTGACTTCAGTCAAACCCATGTTATTCCTGCCTTAGCCTTAAAAGTTCTGGGATCATAGGTTTCTGCTACCACACCTGGCTTCATTTTCCATTTTAGTCTCATATATACATTAGTAACTGATATTTCAGGAAAATAAAAATGAACTTGTAACATGCCTCACCTAAACTTAATTTATTTTGCATTTCTTAGGGGAATGCATATTTCAATGATCAATTGCATTTTGTAATTATTGGAGGAAACCTTGAAGGATTCGATGTTAAATAATTTTATGCTGTTTGAGAATTGCAAAATTTTCTCAGAGCTAATGGAGAGTTCACTCAATATTTTATCAGGAGCAATGCTAAAAGGTTCAATTTAGAAAATCTAAAATATTATCACTGAATTTATTTTAATTGAAACACTCAAGTGTCTACTGAGTCTTACCCACTTTACCTGTTTGTAAGGATAACTTTACATGGATTTAGTGAGGTGAGCTTTCCAGATAGATAGTTTTGAAACACAGTAAAAAATTAACTTTATTAGAAATCTTTGCAATAGAATAAACCAATCTTTCAAATTTTCAAAAAATTTATTATATAATTTTAACAATGTCTTTTAATTTCCTAGGCCATGAGTTGAAATTTTCCTAAGTATTCCTAAGTATATACAAATGACTCTGTCTGCAGTTCAGAGATTAGTCATTTCTTGACTCAATTTACCTTCATCAGTTTTCTTCGCATGAGACAAAGGAAGTCAGGCTACAGACACAGAATGCAGTCAATCCGGGTTCTATCATAAAGCCTGCCAGAAAACAAATCCAAACTGAAATTTTAAGAATCTTATTCTTCAAGTATGTGTCTAAGGATTAAATTTAGATATGTGAGAAATGTTTCCGTCAAATAGAAGACCAGAAAATGGGAATTTCAGAAAAATACAGTCTCCTATAAAATAAGAAAGTAATTATTAAGTAGAAACTCACAGAAAACAGTGCCTATAAACTACAAAGATTATAGAAAGGAAAAATCAAGGAACTTATTAAATACAAAAGGAAACAGAAAACAACAGGACATGAAAAGAGGAATAAGCCAAATTTATTTAGTATGGCCAGAATTTTCCCAAAAAAAAACCTCTCAGAAACAAAGAAAATACAGAAAAAAATCAAAGTAATAACCACACCAATTATCAACCCTTATAAGATCAGTTTGAAAGAAGTATCAGCCTTCAGAATGGCCTTTGGTTTAAAAGAAATCCTCTACGAATAACAGAGGTTTCAGAATTCTAAGAAATAGCAACAGCTATGTTCAGCCAAAACATCAGTCAAGTATGAGGGTGGAATAAACATATTTTAGTCCTGGAAGGAATTACAAAAACAAAACAAATACAAAAACAATCAAAGAAACTTTCCCAAAAAACTTTCCTAGATAGAAAGAGTATTTTAATGAGTAAGAAATTAAATTTCCAGAAAAACAGTTAACTAGCCTAGACACCATGGTTAGAATTATTACACACATAACTTATGAGAACAGACAGGAATTTCTCTAGGTACAAACCAAGAAGTTTAATGTACACCTAGATTATTGTCCTAACTACAGTGGATCTGAAGCTGAGCCAGTGGTAATAAAAAGCAATAGAATAAAAAGCAACTGAAAATGGAGCAGTATTGATGCTAGACTTCATAAAAGTGTGACATGAAAAACAGTCCTGTCTTCTTCAAACAACATTCATGATTATTGCAGAAGTAAGTCCTACCTATTTGATAAACATCCTTTAATATTTTGCAGTTGACATGAAGAAATATTGGGGACTGCTTACAGCAATAATTTTTTAACAAACACATTTTATTGACACTTGCAAACAGTTGATAATGACAAGTCTCCAAAAGAATGGAGAAAAAAATTATCTTTTTATAAGCCTTAAAATTTAAAACCTCTTAATATAAAAAAGTCATTAATTTTTAAAAATTAATAAAAATCTACTCAAAATGTTTGTTATTTCCTGTTGCAGAATGGGAAAGGGAGGCAAGAATGGGAGGACAAGGGAGGAGCAGTGGCAGGAACCAACTAGATAAAAGAAACTACATAGAGAAGAGTCCATAAAACATCTTAGAAAGTGGCCTTCTGAACATGTTTTTAATTAAACATAAAAGAGAATATCAATATAATTTAACCTTATTGCTAATTAGTGTCTCTGGAATGAGTTCATTGTGGTACCATATTTGTAAATAAGAAATAGCTATCAGTAATATAAAGCTAAATTTCTGAGACTAAAACAACCTAGAAAATAATTGATAAGCAATAGCTCGTCAATATTTCTTGTATATTCCTAGCTTAAGTTTCATTGTATTAAACACATACAGTCAGTTAACTGGATAAAGAAGAAAAATGAGAAAATTCAAAGTATAATTTAAATGTAACTTAATACTATAAATGTACTCCTGCACACAAATAAAAATGTGTTCTCTGTTTTCACCCTATAAGGTACTTCAGTCTTTTGTTATAGGAATTGAAAACTAACACTTTTGACAATTGGAATTCATAGAACACACTTAGGAGAATACTCTGACAGATGTGGTCTCTAAATTATTGCATCTGGAGTGATCTTTTACATGCACATTCATTGTAAAAATGATGGGTTTCATGACATGTTCTTTCAAGGCTAGGCCCCTGTCCTCTTTCCAATAGCTGCCTTCTAGTGTCACATACATAATCAGAGATCCCATTAAGTGAAATCTATATTCTTTAAGAAATGTACAACTGATACCTTCATGTCTAAAAGCATCTGATGAATGCTTGTTATACAGTATGGCTCAAAATTAACATTCTAATCACAGCCTACTTCCTTCTACCACTCAGTAAGTATAATGCAGAGAAAAAGAAACACTCACCACACTTGGCCTTTAACAAACATCCTTGTAGAAAGAGGCCATAAGTAGTTATAAGGAAGAAATGTCATCAGCTCATCTCCTCCTAGTCCCATAATTATCATGTCATAATGAGAAGGCACTTCTGACCTTGAGGTTGTTACAAAGTGGCACCATCAAATAGAAAAGTGAACTTCCTTAATTCCAGAAGAACAGTAGAATAGGAACAGCTGAGCTTCAAGTTTCCCATGTGTGAGCTATTCTCTCAAGGTCACATCTGTCTTGGTGGATTAAGTGATCCCAGTACTTGTTAACCTACAAAAGTAACAATAAAAATATTCTTTATTGAATGTCCAAGTTTCACTTAACAGTAACCGCCGGATTGAGAGTGAGGTCCCAAATGGAGGAGTTGGAAGAAGGTCTGAAGGAGCTGAGGGAATCTGTAGCCCCATGGAGGGAGCAAGAGCGTCAATTGGCCTGACTCCCCCCCCCCCGGTTGTCCTGGAGTTAGAACCACCAACCAAAGAATACACATCTATGGACTCATGGTTTGGACCACATATGTGGCAGAGGATGACCTTGATGGCCATCAGGGAGAGAGGAGAGGCCCTTGGGCCTGAGGATGTTAGAGGCCCCAGTAAAGGGGAATGTCAACAGGGGAATATGGGGATGAGTGGGCGGGTAGGTGGGAGGTGGAATTCCCTCATAGAGGCGGGTTGGGGAGGGGATAGGGGTTTCCAAAGAGGAGACCCAGAAAAGGGGAAATATTTGAAATGTAAATAAGTATCAAAAATAGAAAAAAATTTAAAAAAAAGAACAAGAAAAAAAATAACAATTCTCAACTGCATATAGGAAAACAAAAGAAACTTAAGATAGCTAACATCATTCTAGACTACAAAAGAACATTTGGAGGTATCAGCATCAGTGATTTCAAGCTGTACTACAGAGCAACACTAATAAAAACTGCATGGTAGTGGTAGAGAAATAAATAGGTTTATCTATGTATTCAAATCGGAGACCCAGAAATACTCCCACACACCTTGGAACATTTGATTTTTGACAAAGGGTTTAAACATATACAATGAAATAAAAGAAAGCATGTTCAACACATGGTGCTAGTCTAACTTAATGTCTGCATTTAGAAGAATTCAAATAGATTCATATTTATCACTCCACACAAAACTGAAGTCCAAATGAATCAAAGACCTCAACATAAAACTGAACACTCTAAATCTAATAGAAGATTAAGAGAGGAATACCCTTGAACACATTGTCAGGAGACAAATTCCTGAACAGAACACCAATAACTCAGGCACTAAGATCAGAAATTAATAAATAGGACCTCATGAAAGATTCTGTAAGGCAAAGGACACCATTAGTAGGACAAAATGGCAGCCTACAGATTGGGAAAAAGATCCTTTCCATCCCTACATCCCACAGAGGGCTAATATCCAAAATATATAAAGAACTCAGGGAGTTAGACAACAACAAACCAAATAACCCATTTACAAGATGGGAGTAAAAAGATAAAGAGAGAATTCTCAAGAGAGGAAATTCTAATGGCTGAGAAGCACTTAAAGAACTGTTCAATGTCCTTACTAAATGCAGGGAAATGTAATCAAATGTCTCTGAGATTCCAGCTCATACTTACGTGATGGCTAATATAAAAACTAAAGTGGGGCTGGAGAGATGGCTCAGCAGTTAAGAGCAATGACTGCTCTCTTCCAGAGGTCCTGAGTTCAATTCCCAGCAACCATATGGTGGCTCATAACCATCTGTAATGGGATCTATATGCCCTCTTCTGGTGTGTCTTAAGACAGCTACAGTGTACTCATATATAATAAATAAATCTTTTTAAAAAAAGAAAAGCTAAAGCAACAGCATGTGCTGATGAAGATATGAAGCATGTAGGATAATCCTCCATCCACTCTAAAAAATAAATCTGGTGTTTTCTCAGAAAATGTTTAATAGTTCTACCTCATGACTGAGTTATACCACTCATGGGCATATATGCAAATGATAGTCCACCATAACTCAAGGACACATGCACCATTACGTTCATAGAAGCTTTATTCACAACAGACAGAAAATGAAACAACCTAGATGTCCCTCAACTAAAGAACAGTACAGTAACAAAAATGGAGCAGAATTATTAAGTAACTGTGGTAAAAATGGAAATTTTAAATTCACACTAATTTTATGAATCCAGAAAAATTATAATTAGAGAACATGGTCTTTCCTCTCTACCACACCATATCCCTGCCCATATCTCTGGCAGAAGACCCCTGTTCTATAAGGGCCATGAAGGCACCCAGAATCTCAGATGAGCACCCTGTCTGATAATCTCTAATACTCCATCAGTGACTGGCCAGTGTAATCCCAAATGACCTTCTGCCCTTCACCACCATTTTCACATACCAACTAATGTGGAGGAATCTTGGTGGACTAGAGAACACAGTGGCCACCAGAACCTTAGGTAGCCCACCCACTGAAGCACTATCCCTACTTGTGTCCATGCACCCTATAAAGAATCACCCTACTCCTCCCAGTCATCATAACCAAGTCCAAAAGTCCTGCAGAGGACCCCCTGCTGGACCAGAAGCCACCCTGACAATCATAAGTCCAGCCCCCAACTCAGATAGAAACCCTCTTAGTACTCTGGCCAGAAGACTAGAGAAAAACAGAAACCAAGAGAAAAATATAATATAACCATCAAACAAAGACAAACTCATAGGCTTCCAGACATAATTTTAACCCTAAACCCTAATACCTAAGCACCAATGTAAGGACACAATCAACAATATCCAGAGAGATATGTCACCACCAGTCATTCTACTCTAGCAACCTCTCAATGTTCCAACATAGATGAACTACAAGAAAATGTCCTTATATCAAATTTTATGAAGATGATAGAGATCCCTAAAGAGGAAATAAATACATCCCTTAAATAAATCAAGGAAAGGACAAACAAAAAATTGGAGGAAATGAATGAATCCCTTTTGGAAAGGAAAAAAAAACAGTTGAAGGAAACAACAAAATGGAGGAAATTCTGGACATGTAAAGTCTAGATAAACACACAGATACTGTGGACTTAAGCATCACCAACACAATACAAGAGATGAGAGAAGGAATATCAGGCACGGAGCATCAGTAGTAGAAATAAATACCTCAGTCAAACAATATTAAATAAAAAAAAATCTTTCTGACACAAAATATCAAGGAAATCTAGGACACTAAAATAAGATCAAACCTAAGAATAATAGGAATATAAGACAGAAATGAATCCCACCTCAAAGTCCCAGAAAATATCCTTAGCAAAATCATAGAAGAAAAATTCTCTAACTTTAAGAAGGACATACCTATAAATGTGCAAGAAGCTTACAGAACACCAAATATATAGACCAGAAAAGAAAGTTCCCTTGTCATATAGTCAAATCATTAAACACACAGAACAAAGAAAGAATATTAAAAGCTGCAAGGGGAAAAGGCAGAGGAACACATAGGGCAGGCCTATTAGAATTACACCCAATTTCTCAGCAGAGACTCTAAAAGATAGAAGGGCCTGGACAGATGTCCTGCAGACTCTAAATACTACAAATGCCAGTCCAGGCTACAATACTCAGCAAATATTCATCATACATGGAGAAAACAAAATCTTCCATGATAAAGTTAAATTTAAACAATATGTATCCACAAATCAAACCCTATAGAAGGTTCTAGAAGAGTAACTCCAAATGTAAGAAGACTGATTATACCCATGTAAACACAGAAAATAAATAATCTTACAACAGAAAAAAAAAGAGGGCACACACACACACACACACACACACACACACACACACACACATTACACTGCCACTACAACCAAAAACAAGAGCAACAAACAAATAACAGGAATAAACACTCATTTTTTTAGTGATAGCTTTCAACATCAATGGACTCAAGTCCCCGATAAAAAGGCACAGACTAACAGAATGAGTGCAAAACTAGAATCTATTGTCCTGCTGCCTAAACGAACCACAGTTCAATATCAAAAAAAGGTATTACCACAAAGTAAAAGGGTTGGGAAAAAAGATTTTCCAAGCAAATGATCCTATGAAATAAGCAGGGGTAGCTATTCAAGCATCTATCATAATAGATTTGAAACCAAAATGAAACAAAAAGGACAGGAAAGGACAATGCATACTCAAAGAAATAAGACAAGAATAAAAAAAATCCATTAAGATGATCTTTCAATTATAAACATCTATACCCCAAATGCAAGAACATCTACATTTGTATTGGAAACACTACTACAAGCTAAAATCACACACTGACCCTTGTTGGCTTAGCCCTTGGCCACTTGAGATGGTCCTCAAGGGTAGTGGGTAAGAAAGTACTGAGTCAAAGACACAGACTCTGGGAGTCAGGTGAGAAGGGGAACGCATATTCATTTATTGCAGAGTTGGGGGGGGTGCCTTTATACCCTCCACCTGTGCCTCATGACACCTTGTTCCTTGTGACTGGCCTCATTTGTCTCCATGTGCCAGGTAGATCTTAAGGTTGTATAATACAGATGCAGCTGTTGGGCATGTGTAGGCCATTATGGGCTGCCAGTGAGGATATGCTGACTCATTCCTCCTACAGACCCTCACACATGGATACTGGGAAACTTCAATAACCAAATCTTACCAAGAGACAGAACATCTAGAAAAAAATTAAACAGATAAATAGTGAACCTAAGAGGTATTTACAAAACATTTTATTCAAACACAAAAGAATAACTTCTTCTCAGCACCTCAGGGAACTTTCTCCAAAATTGTCCATATATGTTGTCACAAAGCAAATGTCACCAAATATCATACAACTGAAATAACCTTCTACATCCTAACAGACCACCATGGATTAAGCTGGATATCAATAACAGAAACAACAGAAATCCTGCAGATTCATGGAGACTGAACAATTCTCTACTGAATGACTACTGGGTCAAGAAAGAAAAACCAGAAAGAGAGAGAGTGAGAGAGAGAGAGAGAGAGAGAGAGAGAGAGAGAGAGAGAGTAAAGACTTCCTAGAAAGAGTTCAATGAAAATGGATGTTCCCCCCAAATCTATGGGACACAATGAAAAGAGTCCTAAGAGGAAAATTCACAGGACTAAGTGCCTACATTTAAAAAAAAAATGGAGAGATCTCCTTCTAGCACACTTAACTGTGCATTTGAAAACTCTAAAACAAAAATGAGAATGCACATCTAAAAGGAGTAGAGAGACAGCAAGAAATAATCAAACTAAAGTCTGAAATCAATAAAACAAAAACAAAGAGAACAATACAAACAATAAATGCAACAAAGAGTTGGTTCATTGAGTAAATCAACAATATAGATAAGCCCTTCCTCAAACTAAACAAAACACACAGGAAATATCAAAATTAACAAAATCAGAAATAAAAAGAGGGACATAACAACAGAGGCTGAGGAAATCCAAAGAATTGTCAGGTCATACTTTAAAAGCCCGCATTCTACAAAATTGGAAAATAAAAAAAAGAGAATTTTCTCAATAGACACTATTTACTAATGTTAAATAAAGATGAAATAAGGAATTTAATTAGAGCTGTAAACCCTAAGGAAATAGAAGCAGTCATCAATAGTCTCCAAACTCGAATAGTCCAGGACCAGATAGCTTTACTATAGAATTCTACCAGACTTTCAAGGATAATTAACACCAATACTCCTCAAATTATTCCACAAAATAGAAACAAAAGGAACATTGCCAAATACCTTTCTTTAGGCAACATTCACCTGGATACTCAAACCACACAACGATTCAACAAAGAAATTGAATTACATACCAATTTCCCTTATGAACATATATGTAAAATCGATCACCAAAATACTCACCAACTCTATTCAAGACCCAGAAATGAACCTAAATAGCTATTGACACTTGAATTTTGACATAGAAGCCAAAATCATGCAATGGAACAAAGAAGACATCACCCCAAATTGTGCTAGTCTAAGGGGATGTCTGCATATAGAAGAATGCAAATAGATCCATATTTATCATCATGCACAAAATTCAAGCCCAAGTGAATCGAAGACCTCAACATCAAACTAGACACAATAAATCTAATAGAAAAGAAACTGGGAGAACTTCCTGAACACACTAGATCAAGAGACAACTTCCTGAATAGGAAAGCCCTAAAATCAACAATTAAAAAATAGGACTGGTGAAACTGAAAGTCTTCTGTAACGGAAAAAAAAAAAAAAAAAAAAAACCAACAACAACAATAGGACAAAGTGGTGGCCTAAAGAGTGGGAAAAGATCTTCACCAACCACATATTCAAAAGAAGACTAGTATCCAAAATATACAAAGAATTCAAGAAATTAGATACCACCAAACCAAATAGCCTAACTAAAAAACACGGTACAAAGGGAAACAGAGAAATTATAGCCAAGAAATCTCTAATGACGAGAAGCACTTAAAGAACAGTTCAATGTCCTCAGTTACCAGGAAAATGCAAATCTAAATGATTCAGATTCCACCTGATGATATCCATGAAAGAATCAAAACCCTAAGTGAGGTTATCCAGAACCAGAAAGACATGTATGGTATGTACTCGCTACTAAGTGGCTATAGCCACAAAGTAACCATTCTACAATTCACAGATCCAAGAAACGAAAGAAGGGGGAACCATGCTAGGATGCTTGAATCTCATGCAAAAGGAGAAAAAAAATAGACATTGGAGGTGAATGTTAGGAGGGAACTAGGTGGGAGAGAGGGTGAGGAGGGGAATAAGGATAAAATGTATCAATGGGGAACAGAGAAGAGCTAGAAGAGAACAGAAAACAGTGGAAGAGGAGATTTCTCTGACAAGCTGGAGACCTGGGATGGGGGACATGGACCCATCCCATGGGAGGGATTCAACCCCCAACTCTCTTAATGTTACTCTGCCATGCTTGCAGAAAGTAGCCTATAGTAACTGTCTCCTGAGAAGCTTCATCTAGCAGCAGATGGAAACAGATAAAAAGGCCCACAGCCCAACATGAGGCAGAGCTCAGGGAGTCATGTGGAAGAGTGGGGGTAAGATTGAGAGAGCCAGATAAATCATAGATACCACAAGGAGTCCTACAAAGCAAGTAACCTGAGCACATGGAGCTCACAGAGACTGAACCTCCAACAAAAGAGCATACAGGGACTATACTAAGGTCCCCTACACATTTGTAGCAGATATGCAGCTTGGCCTTCATGTGAATCCACTAACAATTAAAGCAGGGACTGTCTCTGGCTGTGTTGTTTGCCTTTAGATACCCTTCTCTTAGCTGGACTGCCTTTTTGGTCCTCAGTGGAAGAGGATCATCTTAGAATTGCTGTAACTTCTTGTACTAGGGTGGGTTGATGCCCATGGGAGACTTCATGTCTCTGAGGAGAAAAGAAGGGGTAATGGGAGGAGGGGTTTGGGAGGATTAAATGTGGAGGAGGCAGGACTGGGATCTGAATATAAAAGAAAGAAAAAGAGAGAAGGAGGGAGGGAGAGAGGGAGAAGGAGAGGGAGAGAGGGAAGAGAGAGAGAGAGAGAGAGAAAGTAGGCTTCATCCCAGAGATGTAGGGATGGCTCAAATACAAAATCAGCAAATATAATCTACCATATAAAGAAACTGAAATTAAAAAGAAACACATGATCATTTTATTAGTTGCAGAACAAATCCTTTTATAATATACAATATCCCTTCATGTTAAAAGTCTTGGAGAGATCATGTATACAAGAAACATACCTAAAAATAATAAAGACAATTTACAGCACCTATAGAAGACATCAAATTAAATGGAGAGAAATTCAAAGCAATTTCCCTATAATCAGGAACAAGACAAGGTTTTCCACCCTTTTCATATCTATTTAACATATTTGAGTTGTACCTAAAGCAATAATAAAAATGAGGAAGATCAGGGGAATATGAATTGGAAATGAAAAAGTCAAAGTATTTGCATTTGCAAATGATATGATAGTATACATAAGTGACCCCAGATATTCTACAAGGGAACTCAGAAAGCTGATAAACACCTTCAGTGAAGTGGCTGTACACAGGATTAATTCACAAACAGCTCCAGTCCTTCTGTCTTAGTTGGGGTTTCTATTGCTGCAAACAAACACCATGACCAAATAGTAAGTTGTAGAAGAAAGCATTTATTCACCTTATTCTTCCACATTGTTGTTCATTACTAAAGAAAGTCAGGACAGGATCTCAACAGATTTTGGAGGCAAGAGCTGATGCAGAAGCCATGGAGAGGTGCAACTTATGGGATTGATTCTCCTGGCTTGCTAAGCCTGCCTTCTTATAGAGCCCAGGGATGGTACCCCCCAAAATGAGCTGGACTCTATTAATCACCAATTGAAAAAGTGCCCTACAGCTGTATCTCAGAGAGGCATTTCCTCACTGAGGTTCCTTCCTTTCTGATGACTCTAGCTTATGTCATGTTGATACACAAACTAGCCAATACAACCCAACTGTTGTCAAGTTGACACACAAATGTATCTCTATTAAGCCATGCCATACTTTCTTATTCATCCCAAGATCTAAATAACTTTAACAATTCCACAGTCTTTACAAATTCAAGTACACAAAAATGTCAGTCCTTTTATAGTGTCTAATCTCACGATATCCAAAGTCTTCCATATTACAAATCTCTTACCTGTGGGCTCCATTAAAATATTTTCTTACTTTAAGAGGAAAAAATCAGGCTACAGTCACAATCAAGTCAAAATAAAATCAAACTCAACCGTCCAGTGACTGGGATAGACTTATGATCTTCTGGAGTTCCCCAGAGGACTTGTGTCCCTTCTCTAGCTGTGCCCTTTCTAGCAACCATCTGGTCTTCTTGGCTTTGGCTGGCTGATACTACTCTTGATGGTCATCCCATGATACTGGCATCTCTGAATGGTGGGAGTCCTTGATGCAACTGGTTGCACACTCACCAATACCTTGTCATAGTCTCCCTTCCTGATGTTAAGCCTTATCTGTGCATGACGCCTCCAGTCCTGAGCCTTCAATTGACAGCAAGGCTGCAGTTTCACCAGTGACCTCGCCTGGTCTCTCACAGTGACAAGGCTCAGCTGTTCTCTATGACCCCCTGCATACATTCAAAACTAGTACCAACTGGATAACTGTTACACATTACCATGTCTGGCTGACAACCTTGGCTGCCTCTAGAACATAGCTTCTCTGTGATCTCAGAAAATGCTTCCAAAAAGATTTCCCCTCAGTGATGCTAGTCTCTTTTTACTCACTGTTAATTTCTTAGCTCCAGATAATCAGCATCAATTGTCCCAGTAACACAAAAGGTTTTGCTTTAGTAGTTCTAGTACTTTGTTAATCACAGTTGATTCTTCAGCCGAAGCTAACCAGAACCACGGAATCTTGAATCAAAATAGCAAACACCCCTAATAAAGACTAATCTTCCCTCTGAAATGTCACAATCCAGGCCTACATCTTATGCACTGCTGTTAACATTTTTATCTTCCAAGCTACTACAGAACATTCTACTGAGCTCTTAACATTCAGTGACATTTTTAACCCACAGTTCCAAAGTCTTTCCAGAAGACTCACTCCCCCAAAGACATGGCCAAGTCTGTCATAATGATACATCCTTTCTGTATCATGTGAAGTGGAAGTTTACAGTTGTGATGCAGACCCATGTGGTGTCTTGCTGAGGCAGACTCACATGGTACTTTGCTGATGCAAGGCCCATGGGAGTACACATGATGTTTGGAAAGACTATAAATAGGACTCATTGACAGTGATGGAGTTGCTTGCATAACTAACTTTGTAATGCTTCCTTGGTCTCGAGTCTTTGCTGATCTTCACTTTATTGAGAGAGGCACAACAGAGAACTTCTTCTGGCATCACAGCTCATCTTGGACACTCCTGCTAACTCATGCCAATTTGTGGAGGCCTGGCTGTTTTTGCTGGATCTTGTCACTGATGTTGATTTGTATTTGGTATCCTGACATGACTGAACTGGACTGCTAGTTTTCTGACAACAGAGATTGCAATCACCACATAGAACTACTTCTAAGTAGGTTCACATCCCCTTGTCCTATTCAACATCATTTCTCTCCTACCTTTATATGGTAGGCTAGAAGGCATCAAAGCATTTTAGAATCCTTATTAAAGTAGTTTTGAATAATTTAAGCATACACTAATGTGACTTCGTTAGGGTTTCTATTGCTGTAAAGAAATACCATGACCAAAAAGCAAGTTGGGAAAAAAAGGGTTTATTCAGCTTACACTCCCACATTGCATTCATCATCAAAAAAAGTCAGGACAGGTACTCAAACAGGGCAGAATCCTGAAATCAGGAGCTGGTGCAGAAGCCATGGAGAGGCGCTGCATAATGGCTTACTTCCCCTGGCCTGCTTAGATAGCCTTCATAAAGAAAATTTCCTACAGTTGGATTGCATAGAGGAATTTCCTCAACTGAGGTTCCTCCCTTTCAGATGACTCTAGCTTGTGTCAAGTTGACACACAAACCAGCCAGTACACTTTCTAAATGGACTGAAAAAGAAATCAGGGAAAAACACACCAACAAAATAGAAATAAATAATAGAAAGTATCTTAGTGTAACTCTAACCAAGCAAGTGAACATCTTGTACATCAAAAATGTTGTCGTTAAAGAAACAAATTGAAGAAGGTATCAGAAGATGGAAAGATTTCCCATATTCATGGATCACTAGAAATAATAAGTAAAAATGGCGATCTTGCCAAAAGTAAACTACATATTCCATGCATCCCAAATGTCTTAGTCAGGGTTTCTACTCCTGCACAAACATCATGACCAAGATGTAAGTTGGGGAGGAAAGAGTTTATTGAGCTTAACACTTCCATGCTGCTGCTTATCACCAAAGGAAGTCAGGACTGGAACTCAAGCAGGTCAGGAATCAGGAGCTGATGCAGAGGCCATGGAAGAGTGTTCCTTACTGACTTGCTTGCTTGCTTGCTCAGCCTGCTTTCTTATAGAAACCAAGACTACCAGCCCACAGATGGTACTACTCACAAGGGGCCCTCCCTCCTTGATCACTAATTGAGAAAATGCCTTAACGCTGGATCTCATGGAGGCATTTTCTCAACTATAAACTCCTTTCTCTGTGATAACTTCAGCTTGTGTCAAGTTGACACACAAAACTAGCCAGTACAATTGACACCTTATCAACTTGACACAAAAACACATCACCAATAAGCCTCGACCCTTACTTCCTTATTCATCCCCAAGATCTAAATAACTTTAAAAGTCCCACGGTCTTTGCAAATTCTTACATATTAACATTTCAGTCCCTTTTAAACATCCAATGCAATTCAAAGTCTTTTAAAAATTCAAAGTCTCTTAACTGTGGGCTCCACTAAAATACCTTCTCCCTTCAGGAGGGAAAATATATCAGGGCACAGTCACAATCAAAAGCAAAACCAAACTCCAACTGTCCAATGTTTGGAATCCACTCACAATCTTCTGGATTACTCTAAAGGCTTGAGTCACTTCTCCAGCTCAGCCCTTTGTAGCACACATGGCTCCAGATGCCTGTACTCCACTGCTGCTGCTGTTCCTGGAGGTCATCTTATGGTACTGGTATCTCCAAAACACTGACGTCTTCCACTGCAACTAGGCTTTACCATGGTGCCAATCCTCACCTCTTTTGCATGACCCCTTCAGTCCTGGGCCATCAATTACAACTGAGGCTGCACCTTCATCAATGGCCTTCCATGGCCTCTCACAGTACCCAGGCCTCAGCTGCTCTTCATGACTCCTTCATGCCTCCAAAACCAGTACCACTTGGGTGACTCTTACACATTACCAAGTCCAGCTACCACACAAGGTAAAACCTTGGCTATCTCTGGAACAGTCTCTATGCTCTCAGAAAACACTTCTCAGAAGATTTCACCCCAATGATGCCAGTCTCTTCCCAATCACAGCCAATTTCTCAGCTCCAGCTAACCATCATCAATAGTCCCAGTAATGCAATGGATTTGCTTTAGTAGTTCTGGTATCTTCTTAATAACAGCTGACTTCTTCAGCCCCAGATAACCAAAACTACATAACCCTAAATCAAACTAGCAATGGCCCTGATAAGAGTCTTTAATCTTCCCTCTGAAATTTCACAAGCCAGGCCTCCATCTTCTGCACTGTTCTCAACATTATCTTCCAAGCTCCTACACAACATCCCACAAAGCTCTTAACACCGAAAGAATCTTCAAGCCCAAAGTTCCAAAGTCCTGCCACAGTCCTCCCCAAACATGGTCAGGTTGTCACAGGAATACCCCACTCCTGGTACCAATTTGTCTTAATCAGGGTTTCTATTCCTGCACAAATATCATGACCAAGATGCAAGTTGGGAAGGAAAGGGTTTATTCAGCTTACACTTCCATGCTGATGTTTATCACCAAAGGAAGTCAGGACTGAAACTCATGCAGATCAGGAAGCAGGAGCCGATACAGAGGCCATGGAGGGATGTTCCTTACTGGCTTGCTTGCTTCACCTGATTTGCTTAGCCTGCTTTCTTATAGAACCCAAGAATACCAGCCCACAGATGGTACCACTCACAAGGGACCCTCCCCCTTGATCACTAATTGAGAAAATGCCTTAGCGCTGGATCTCATGGAGGCATTTTCTCAACTGAAACTCCTTTCTCTGTGATAACTTCAGCTTGTGTCAAGTTGACACACAAAACTAGCCAGTACACCCACCAAAATGTAAACATAATATTTTACATAGCCTGAAAAAAAAATACTCAGCTGAAGTGGAAACTTCTAGTTCTTTGGAAAATTAATTATGCCAAATGATATTTGGATGGGTCACACAGTTGAAAGGATGTCTTGCTAAAGCAAACACATAAAAGACTGTTTTCCTGAAGGAGACTCAGGTGAAGGATGTTTGGATACAGCAGACACGTGAAAATATGCTTGATGAAAGAGTATAAATATGACCTTACAGAGAGTGGGAGATGAGCAGTGAGATTTGGTTAGGTTTGCTTCACCTTGATATTCTTCACTAAAGATGCACATGTATTGGTTCATCTTACATAAAGTTGTTGAGAAACATACCCAAGAATTGCTTTCAAGGTTCCTGAAGCAGCTTGCAGCTTCAACATTCTTGCCTCAGGCCGGTTGGCGAGCTTGATGGTTTCTTCAGGATTGACCTGGTGTCTGCTTGCTGAAAAGACTGGACTGTAACTGTTGGTTCTTGCCTGGTGTCTGCCTGCTGAAATGACTGTACTGTAACTGCTGGTTCTTGCCTGGTGTTTGCCTGCCTAGAGGACTGGTCTGCACTTGCTAAGTCATATTTGATGTTTGCTATGAGACTGAACTGCTGCCCAAGAATTGCCAGACTTGGTCCAATATTTGACTGTGGGTCTGAATCTGTCTGAGTTAGCTGCTGGGTAGAGCCTCTCAGAGAAGTTTATGCTAGACTACTGTCTGCAAGTATAATAGAGTATTATTAATAGTGTCAGTGGTTGGTTATTGCCCAGCCAATGGATCTCAGGTTGTACTGGTTATTGTTTGGCCATTTCTTCAGTCTCTGCTACATCTTTGTCCCTGTATTGCTTTTAGACCAGACAAATTTTGGGTTGAAGCTTTGTGGGTATGTTGTTGTTCTTATCCCTCCACTGGGGGCCTGACTGGTGATAAGAGGTGGCTTTTTCTGTTTTTGAGTCCCTACTGTTAGGCATCTTATCTAAGGTAACCCACATTGACTCTTGGGAGCCTCCCCCATCACTGGTCTCTCCTGTCTCCAAGAGATACCTCATACCTTACCCTCCTCCAGAC
This sequence comes from Uromys caudimaculatus, assembly GCA_028551405.1. Lineage (NCBI taxonomy): Eukaryota > Metazoa > Chordata > Mammalia > Rodentia > Muridae > Uromys > Uromys caudimaculatus. The sequence goes on from CM052700.1 coordinate 80,834,421, forward strand.
AGCTACAGATTTCCATTCTTTCTCCCATTTTTCTGACAAACTCTCCTGTCTTTGTCCTGATAGTTGACCCTGACCCCACATTTCCCTTTCCATCTCTGCTCCCATGCAATTTCCTTCCTCCCTCTGCCTCCTATGATTATTTCTTCCCCCTTCTAAGAGAGCTTCAAACATCCTCACTTGGACCTTCCTTCTTGTTTAGCTTCTTTGAGTCTCTGTACTTTATAACTAATATCAATTTATCAGTGAGCACATACCATACACACCCTTTAGGTTGTGGGTTCCCTCACTCAGGATATTTTCTAGTTCCATCTGTTTGCCTATAAAATTCATGATGTCTTTGTTTTTAATAACTAAGTATTATTCCATTGTGAACCATATTTTCTGTATCCATGCTTGAGTTGATGGACATCTGGGTTGCTTTTAGTTTATAGCTATGAATATATTAGTACATATTCATAATAGTATATATTATGAATAAAGTTGCCATAAACATATTGGAATATGTGTCCTTGTGTTATGGTGGAGTATATTTTGTGTATATGCCAAGGAGATGTATAATTGGGTCTTCAGCTAGAACGATTTCCAATTTTCTGAAAAGCTGCCAGATTGATTTCCTAAGTGGATGTACTAATTTGAAGTCCCACCAGTGATGGAGGAGTATTTCCTTCCATTTCCATATCCTCACCAGCATGTGCCATCCCTTGAATTTTGTCCTTAAATATTCTGATTGGCATAAGGTGTAATGTCAGGGTTGTTTTGGTTTGCATTTCCATGATAACAAAGACCATGGAACATTTCTTTAAGTGATTCTTTGCCATTTGAAATTCTTCTCTTGAGAATTCTCTGTTTAACTATCTAACCTTTTTTATTAATTTGGTTATTTGGCTCATTGGTGTCCAAATCCTTGAAATCTTTAGAAATTTTGGATATCAGCCCTCAGTCACATGTAGGGTTAGTGAAGTTCTTTTCCATTTAATAGGCTGTCACTTTGTAGGACTCATACAGTCCTTTGACTTACAGAAGTTTTTAAGTTTCATGAGGTCCCATTTATCGATTGCTTATCTTAGACCCTGAGCAACTGGTGTTCTGTTCAGCAAGTTGTCTCCCATATCAATGCATTCAAGGCTATTTCTGACTTTCTCTCCTATTAGCTTTAGTGTATCCATTTTAATATTGAGGTCCTGGAGCCACTGGGGCTTGAGTTTTGTGCAAGGTGATGAATATGGATCTATTTGTATTCTTCTATTTGCAGACATTCAGGTAGACCAGTACCATTTGTTGAAGATGCTTTCTTTTTTCTATTGTATAGTTGTTGGCTTCTTTGACAAAAATCAAGTGTCCATATATGTGTGTATTTATTTTTGGGTCTTCAATTCAATTCTATTCATCAATGTATCTCTTTCTATACCAGTATCATCCAGTTTTTATGACTATTGTTTTGTAGTATGTCTTGAGATCAAGGATGGTGATACCTCCTGAAATTCTTTTATGGCTAAGGATTGCTTTAGCTATCCTGGGTTTTTCCCTATGAAGTTGAGAATTGCTCTTGCAAGCTATGTAAAAAATTGTGTTGGAATTTTGATGGGAATTGCATTGAATCCGTAGATCACATTTTGTATGATGGGCATTTTCACTATGTTAATCCTACCAATCCATGAACATGGGAGATCTTTCTATCTTCTGATATCTTCTTCATTTTCTCTCATCAGAGACTTGAAATTTTGTCATACTGATCTTTTACGTGTTTAGTTAGAGTTACACCAAAGAATTTCATAGTATTTGTGGCCACTGTGAAGGGCGTTATTCCCCTGATTTCTTTCTCAGTCTGGCTATCACATATCTAGCCACTTGGCTGAAGTTGTTTATCACACGTAGGAGGGCTCTGGTAGTATTTTATTGGTTATTTATGTGTATTATGTTTCATCAGTGAGTGGTGAAACCTTGAATTCTTCCTTTCCAATTTGAGTCCCCTTGATCTCCTTTGGTTGTATTATTGCTCTTCAAGTATTATATTGATTAGATAGGGAGAGGTTTTTGTTATGTTTAGGTATATACCTTGAATCCATGATCTTTCCAAGACATTTAAATTGAAGGAGTGTTGGAGTTTGTTGAAGGATTTTTCAGCATCTAATGGGGTGATCTTGGAAATTTTTTGAACGTTGTTTATATAATAGATTATGTTTATTGATTTTCACAAATTGAAGCACCCCTGCATCCCTGGAATGAAGCCTACTTGATCATGGTGAATGATGTTTTTGATGTGTTCTTGAATTCAGTTTGATTGAATTTTATTGAATATTTTTGTGTCAATGTTCATTATCAAAATTGGCCTGAAATTTTGTTTCATTGTTGAGTCTTTTTGTGCTTTAGATATCAAGGTGACTGTGACCTCATAAAATGAATTAGGTAGTGCTCCTTCTGTTTCGATTTTGTGGAATAGTTTGAGGACTATTGATAATAGCTCTTCATTGAAGGTCTGGTGGTATTCAGAACATCTGAACCTGGGTTCCTTGTTTGGCAGACTTTTAATGACTGCTTTTATTTGCTTAAGAATTGTAGGACTATTTAGATATTTACCTGATCTTGATTTAACTTTGGTGAATGGAATTTGTCTGGAAAATGATTGATTTCATTTAAATTTTATAGATTTGTGGAGTACAGACTTTTGAAGTACGACCTCAGTTTCTGTTGTTATATCTTCTTTTTCATTTCTGATTTTATTAATTTGGATATGATCTCTGTGCCCTTTTGTTTGGCTAAGCAATTGTCTATCTTGTTGATATTCTCAGAAAAAAAAAAGCTCTTGGTTTTGTTGATTTTTTTTTGTATTGTTCTCTTAGTGTTTGACTGATTTCAGCCCTGAGTTTGACTATTTCCTACAATCTACTGCCCTTGGGAATATTTGCTTCTTTATGTTCTAGAGCTTTTAGGTATGCTGTTAAGTAGATAAAAGAAGATATTTCCAATTTCTTCATGAGGCATTTAGTGCTATGAACATTCCTCTTAACATTGTTTTCATTCTGTCCCAAAAGTTTGTTTATGCTGTGCCTTCATTTACACTGAATTTGAGAAAGTCTTTAATTTCTTACTTTGCTTCTCCTCTGACCAACTGATCTTTGAGTAGAGAGTTACTAAGTTTCCATGAATATTTGGACTTTCTGTTGTTTCTGTTGTTGTTGAAGTACCACCTTAGTCCATGGTGATCTTAAACAATGCCAGGACTTATTCAATCTTCTTGTATCTATTGAGGTTTTCTTTTGTGCCTGAATATATGGTCAATGTTGTACAGGTTTTGTGTGGTACTGAAAAGAAGGCATATTCTTTCAATTTTTGGTGAAAGGTTCTTTAGATATATTTTAGGTTCATTTGGTTCATAACTTTGGTTAGTTTCATATTTTCTCTGTTTAGTTTTTGTTTCAATGACTTGTACATTGGTAAGAGTGAGGTAGTGAAGGACTCTACATTTATTGTGTGAGGTTCAGTGTGTGATTTGAGTTTTAGTAATGTTTCTTTTATGAATGTGGTTGCCATTTCATTTGGGGCATGAATATTCAGAATTGAGATATTATCTTTGTGGGTTTTTCCTTCAGTGAGTATGAAGTATCCCTCTCCATCACTTCTGATTGGAAGTCTATTTTATTAGATATTAGAATAGCTACACCAGCTTGTTTCTTGAGTAAATTTGCTTCAAAAACCTTTTCTGGCCCTTTACTCTGGGGATGTGTGTGACTATATTTGTTGCTAAGGTATGTTTTTTTGTATACAGCAGAAGGTGGAATCCTATTTACTTTATGTATCCAGTCTGTTAGGCTGTGGCTTTTTATTGATGATTTTAATATGTTGATGTTGAGAGAAATTAAGGAACAATGCTTGTTATTTTCTGTTATTTTGGTGTTAGTGCTGATCCTGTGTGTGTGTGTATGTGTGTGTGTGTGTGTGTGTGTGTGTGTGTGTGTGTGTGTGTGTGTGTGTGTGTTTCTCTTCTTTGGTTTTGCTGTGAGATGATTAATTTCTTCTGTTCTCTTGGGTGTAGCTACTCTCCTTGTGTTGGAGTTTTCCTTCTAGTATCCTCTGGAGGGCTGGATTAGTAGAAACATATGGTTTAAATTTGATTTTATCATGGAAATATCTTGGTGTTTCCATCTATGGTGACTGAGACTTTTGCTGGTTATAGTAGTCTGCACTGGCATCTGTGGTCTCAAATGGTTTGCAAAACAATCTGTCCAGGATCTTCTGAGTATTGTGTGGTGGGAGGATTTTCTTTTTAATCCATTTTGTTGTTCTGTAAGCTTCTTGTATGTTTATAGTCATCTTTGTTTTTAGGTCAGGGAAAAAATTTTAGGTTAGGTAAGAAGTAGTTTACTTGTATGATTTTGTTGAAGATATTTTCTAGCCCTTTGAACTGGGAATCATCGTGCTCTTCTATTCCTCTTATTTTTAGATATGACCTTTTTATAGTATCACAAATTTTCTGGATGTTTTGAGTTAGAAACATTTTACATTTGGTATTTTCTTTGACTGATATAGCAAATTTTTCTATGGTATCTTTTAAACCTGAGATTCTCACTTGCATCTCTTGTTTTCATTCTGTTGATGATGACTGTGTCTGTAGTTTTGAACTTTGAATTAAGATTCTGTGGTTCTTTCTAGATGGGCCTGAAAAATCAGCTGTGATTACCAGTATATTAGAAATACTCAAGTGAAGCCTCTGCTTTGCTGTAACATTTGATTCATGTCAGTGGAAACTGAGAAATTAGTGGTGATTAGGAAAAGACAAATATCATTGTGGTGAAATCTTTTGAAAAGTGTTTCCTGAGGGTCAGCACACAGAAGATATGTTCCACACAGGTAAAGGTGACAGCCAAAATTGTTAGTATAAGGCTCACCTATATAGTGTTTGTTTTGAAGGTATGAAGAAGATATGGAGAGCATCTGAGTCTTGGCATTGCTCTCTTTTTTTATTTTTTCCTTATTCCTTTTTTCATCCTGCTCACTGTCCCATCCCAGTTACTCCCTCTTATAACCCTTCCCCCATCTCCTCCCATTCTTTTCTGAGCAGGGGGAGACCCCCTAGGTATCCTCCTCACCTTAGCATTACAAGACTCTGTGAGGCTAGGCACTTCCTCTCTGGCTGGGGCCAGACAAGGCACCCCAGCTAGTAGAACATAACACATGTACAGGGAACAGCTTTTGGGATAGCCCCCATCCCAATTGTTTGAGACCCACATAAAGGACAGCATTGCTTTCTTAAGGTCATCTTACCAAAAGAAATCTAAAGATTCAATGCTATCCCAATTAAAATTCCACCATAATTTTTAATAGACCTTAAAAGAGGAATTCTTAACATTATATAAAATTTTAAACCCAGGGTTGCCAAAACTATCCTGAATATTAAATAGCCAAACAGTAGGCAAACAATTGGCAAACAATAGTCAAAACAATTCTTTAACTGTGGGAGGAACAACCATCCCTGTCCTCAAGCTGTACAACAGAGCAATAGGGCAAAAACTGCATGGTATTTGTGCAAAATGAGATATATTGATCAATGGAACCAAATCCAAGAACCACAAGTAAACAAAAATAACTATGAACACTCAATTTTTTGATTAAGAAGGCAAACCAAACAATAGAAAAAGAAAGCATCTTCACAAATGGTGTGGTTCTAACTGGAGTCTACATGTAGCAGAATGAACATAGATCCATATTCTTCACACTGCATACAACTTAAGTTCAAAGTGGATCAAGGACCTTAACCTAAAACCTGATACACTAAATCTCATAGAAGAGAAAGTGGGAAATACCCTTGAATACATTGGAACAGAAGATAATTTCTTGAACTCATTGAACTCAATAGCCCAGGCTGTAAGATCGACAGTTGATACAAGGGACCTCATAAAACTGCAAATCTTCTGTAAAGCAAAGGACACTGTCAGTAGGACAAATCAGCACTCTACAGATTGGGAAAGGATTTTCACCAACTCTACATCTGACATAAGGCTAATTTCCAAAATGTATAAAGAACTCAGGAAGTTAGACACCAACAACCCAAATAACCCAATTAAAAATGTGATAGAGATCTAAACATAAATATCAACAAAGGAATCTTGAATGGCTGAAAAGCACTTAAGGAAAAGTTCAAAGTCTTAATAATTAGGGAAATGCAAATCAAAACAGTGCTGAGATTCCATCTTACATCCATCAGAACAGGTAAGTTCTAATTCTCAAGTAATAACACATTCTGGCTATGATGTGGAGAAAGAGAAAAACCCCTCCATTGCTGATGGGAGTGCATACTTGTACAACCACTTGGGAAATCAATTTGGTTGGGTTTTTTTTCTAGAAAAGAGAGAAGAGTCCTAACTCAAGACCCAGCTATACCACTCCTGAGCATATACCCAAAAGATGCTCCAACATCCCACAAGACACTGCTCGACTATGTTCGTACCAGCTTTATTCATACTATCCAGAAACTGCAAACAATCTAGATGTTCCTCAAATAAAGAATCTGGTACGTCTATACAATGGAATACTATTCAGAGATTAAATGCAAAGACATCGTGAATTTTGCAGGAAAGTGGATGGATCTTGGGAATATCATTATGAGTGATGTAACCCAGTCCCAAAAGACATGTATAGTATTTATTCACTTATAAGTGGATATTAGCCATAAAATATAAGATTTCCATGCTACACTCCACAGACTCAAGGATCCTTGACAGAAAGGAGGGCACACGCAAAGAAGCTTGAGCCTCATTTGGAAGGGAGAATATCAAAGTCATGGGAGGCAGATGATGGAAGGAACTGGGTGAGAAAACAGATCATGATGTGGGGGTCTTCAGGGTCAGGTGAGGGGCAAGGGTGATATCCAGATGGCAATAAGAGTGAATGGAAATTTACTGATGAGGGCAGGGACAGATAGGGGGTATCTCCAGAAAGAGATGGAGACCTGGAATAGGGAAAGCATCAAAAAATTAATGGAGGCATCCTTAACAGTGAATCACAGCATTGGGAATATGGAGCCCTGGGAGACTGCCTTCTGTGGCCAGGCAGGAACCCAAGTGAAGCCATAGAGACACAAACCCACCACAAAACTTTAGACTCCAAAATTATCCTATCTACAAGAAATTCAGGGATGGGGGATGAAGCAGAGCCTGAGGAAATAGCCAGCCAATAATCGGCCCAACTTGATACCCATCTCATAGGCAAGCACCAGTCTCTGACACTATTAATGATACTCTGTTAAGCTTGGAACAGGAGTCTATCATGGATTTCTTCTGAGAGGTTCTACCTAGCAGCTGTCTCAGACAGATGCATACACCCACATCTGCCATGTATGGAACTTGGGACTTATAGAACAATAGGAGAAAGTATTGCTGTCCAGGAGGGGATAGGAACTGTACCAGAAGACCAACAAAGTCAACTAACCTGGACCATTGGATTTCTCAGAGACTGAAATGCCTACCAAAGAACATACATGGGCAGAATGTTGGCCTCCCCACATATATGTAATGGATGTGCAGCTTGGTCTTCATGTAAGTAACGAACAACTTGAGTGGCTGCTATCTCAAAAAGTTTCCTATGTGTGGTACATGCTCTTCTATCTGGGATGTCTCTCTGGCCTCAGTGGGAAAGGAATCCCTTAGCCTCACAGAGACTTGAAGTGCATGGGTGGGGTTATTCCAGGGAGAGTACCCTCTCAGAGGAGAAGGGAAAGCAGGTGTGGGGGAAGGACTGTGGCAGGGGGTAACTGGAAGAGGGGCAGTGTGATGAATGTAAAGTGAATATGTAAAACACAAAAACAAAATCTAGTGGCATTTTGACTGCAACTTTTTCAACACATTGATTATTCTCTTATCTGAACTGATTTGTACCAAAGGAGTAATTAAAGGATAGCCTTTCATCACAAACTTCTGAACAGTCAGGATGGCTGGGTCGTACCTCCATAACAGGACTGAGGTGGATGAGATGATGAAGTCCACCCAGTACAGGACCACAAAGAAAACCACCAGCAGCAAGATGGTCTGGGTGGCCCTTTTCTCAGGGGATGCTCTCAGGTGGCTGTTGCTATGAAGATGCTTGCATTGCCTCTGATGTCTGAACAAGATAATCACCATGTATGCACTTGTGGTCAGCATGACTCCTACAAGAAGCACATCTCTGGAAACTGACAGTGTAAAAATTAATCCCCTGATGATGTAGTTCATGGGAAAGAGTGAGCAGGATTTAATGATGTTCATCTGCTTGTTCTCACTCACATTGTTAAAAGCACCAACATAAACCAGCATGTAACTACTACATGACAAATTGAAAAACCAAATATAGAATAAAGCATTGATCATGTATTTTTTTAAGTTTCTGTTTAAATTTTGCCAGCAAAGAGGTACTGGGACTGATTGTGACAGCCTGGAACACACTCAGGAGGCAGGTGATAGAGATAGAAAGTCCTCTCATCGCTCTACTGGTGTAAAAAGTTGCCTTACATTTGATGTCATCCTTAATGTTTAGTGACTCAAATATGTCTGCAAGCCCAATATTTCCTCCAGTGAGAAACATCAATATGTGAACGAAGGTCAGTTGAGAGGAGATCAGGTCCATAGGTTTAGGTCTGTGACCTAGGATTATGAAAATATAGAAAAGAAAAAGAAACATATTGGCTAGGACTCCAAGTCCTGCTTGGAAATAAAGGACATTCTCTAATGAGGACATAAATGCAGAGTATACTCATCTTAAGAGCAGAGCAGAAGTGTATTTTAAATATCTGGAAAAAAAACACAGAAGAAAACACAGAGTATACATGAAACTTGTGATTCATTGAATGGTGTGTCTTTATCATCATTCTATTTTCTCTACTTAGTCTCCATTAATCTATCTCTTCATCTTCTGATGGTCCAGACTATACATCATAGCCTACATTTCTATGTATCATCCATGTATCTCCTTAATATAAAATATTATAGATAAGTGCCTTTATATTTATAGATACAAATACATAATGTCCACTTTTTGTTTCATGCAACTGAGTCTAAAGTCTTAGCAAACCAATCCCATTAATTTCAATGATCTCATTTTATAGTTAACACCTAAAATTATAGTAATAAGTACAGGTTATCACATTCATGTAGCTGAACAGAAGGTATATTGTTCTGGGAAAAAATATCAGGTGATTCTGTAATTTTCTATAATTTTACTATGCTCTTTTGTAACTATCCATCTTTTGACCCATAACTTTGATAGAATACAGTGATAACTCATGATTATCTCACTGTTTTAATCATGAAAAGTAATACCTCAATTAATTTTTTCAATATTTTTTCCTCCATGAAATTTTACAGAATTTAGAATTGAAGACACAGATACACTGGGAGAACATTAGTGTACTTTTATTATAGTAATAGATGTTCCTCGATGGATTCCAGTTTACTTCCCATCACATTAAAAACCCTTTGTGAACTCCAATTAAGGATTAAATAACTACTCTGAGCTACTAAGACAAGCACTATTTTACTGTCCTTTTTGTGGGGGAGAAAAGTAAATACTAACAGTATGGTTTGTTAGGGCTTTATCTAGTCCTTTTTGTTGTTATTTTACCTAACTGCCCTCTTCTCTGTATTTGTCTCCCCCACATTCACCTAAGAACTCATCCATTTTCCCAATTTCCTATTTGACAAATTGTGTCCTGCTACTCCTCTTTACCTTCTTCCCCACTTCTTTTTTTTAAGATTTTATTTATTTTATGTATGTGAGTACACTGTAGCTATCTTCAGACACATCAGAAGAGGGCATTGGATCCTGTTACAGATGGTTATGCGCCACCATTTGGCTGCTGGGAATTGAACTCAGGACCTCTGGTAGAGCAGTCAGTACTCTTAACCTTTGAGCTATCTCTCTAGCCCTTGTTTCCCACTTCTTCTGTATGTAACTGCTTCTTCTCTAAAAATAAGCAATGTCTTTCCCATTTCCTTGATCAGATACTTGTATCCTGCTGTTCTGCTGTTTATTGCTCCCATACTCACCCCTAACCTGGCAATGGAACAGTCTTGGATTATGAATTTATGCTGATCTTTCCTTCTGCTTTATGGAGATTTAGTGATCTGAGGGACAAACATAATAGATGGCAAGTATCAATTTTATTTTAAGTTTCACCACATTTAGTGAGTAATGACCTAAAAGCTTTATAATTGCTCAGAGAGAACATAAAGTGACTTTCAGGTTACAAGTGAAATTGTTGGCTAATGTACTGTCTACTTTCACCAGCAAGAATAAGTCTTCAAGAATCTTAGGAGATGAAGACCTTAACCATCCAAGCTAGTTCCATGGTATCTTTATGAAATAGATAATGACAGCAGAAATAAACACTGATGACTTAATACTAAGATATTAATTCATAACCATTACCTGATACTATTAAATAAGTTAAGTGGGTAAATTGTTCTTTGGAAATTGAGTTTTGCACAGGTGTAACAGTAAGCACACAGATGCTGTCTAGAATATTACCACCTCACACTTACAAGCCAGTTCCCCGGAGATGAAGCAGCAGCAGCAGCAGCAGAGGTATCACTGCATAGACTTTGTGGAAACAATCACACCTAGATCTTCATCAAAAGTTGGATGGCATATTTTTGGAAAAGATACGAAAATATTCACTGGGAATATGTGGGGGGGGTGTGGTGTTGAAGAAAAAGAGGGAAGGGGATAGCAACCTGTAGTTTAGTCTGACTTCAATCAAACCCACGTTACTCCAGTCTTAGCCATGAAAGTGCTGGTATCATAGGTCTGGCCTGGCGGTGGTGGCACACGCCTTTAATCCCAGTACTTGGGAGGCAGAGGCAGGTGGATTTCTGAGTTCGAGGCCAGCCTGGTCTACAGAGTGAGTTCCAGGACAGCCAGGGCTACACAGAGAAACCCTGTCTCGAAAAACCAAAAAAAAAAAAAAAAAAAAAAAAAAAAAAAAAAAAAAAAAAAAAAAAAAAAAAAAAAACATAGGTCTGTGCCGCCACACCTGCCTTCATTTTCCATTTTAATCTTGTATATACATTAGAAACTGGTATTCCAGGAAAATAAAAATTAACTTGTGATATTCATCACCTAAACTTAATTTATTATGCACTTCTTTGAGAATGCATATTTCAATGATCAATTGCATTTTGTAATTATTGGAGGAAACCTTGGAGGATTCAATGTTAAATAATTTTATGCTGTTTGAGAATTGCAAATTTTTCTCATTGCTAATGGAGAGTTCACTCAATACTTTATCAGGAGCAATGCTAAAAGGTTCAATTTAGAAAACCTAAAATATTAAGAGTGAAATTATTTTAATTGAAACACTCAAGTGTCTACTGAATCTTATCCAGTTTGCCGGTTTGTAAGGATAACTTTACATGGATTTAGTGAGGTGAGATTTCCAGATAGATAGTTTTGAAACACAATAAAAAATTAACTTTATTAGAAATCTTTACAATAGGATAAACCAATCTCTCAAATTTTCAAAAAAATTATTATATAATTTTAATAATGTCTTTTAATTTCCTAGGCCATGAATTGAAATTTTCCTAAGTATTCCTAAGTATATACAAATTACTCTGTCTGCAGTTCAGAGATTAGTCATTTCTTACTCAATTTACCTTCATCAGTTTTCTTCACATGAGACAAAGGAAGTCAGGCTAGAGACACAGAATGCAGTCAATCTGGGTTCTGTCATAAAGCCTGCCAGAGAACAAATCCAAACTGAGATTTTAAGAGTTTTATTCTTCAATTGTGTGTCTAAGGATTAGATTTAAATATGTGAGAAATTTTCCATCAAATAAAAGACCATAAAGGGGGAATTTCAGAAAAATACTGTGTACTATAAAGTAAGAAAGTGATTAATAAATAGAAAGTCACAAAAATCAATGCCTATAAACTACAAAGATTATAGAAAAGAAACATCAAGGAACTCATTAAATACAAAAGGAAATGGAAAACAACAGGGCCTGAGAAAAGGAATAAGCAGACATCATTCAGTATAGCAAGAATTTTCCCAATAAATCTCTCAGAAATAAAGAAAACATAGGAAAGAAATATCAAAATAATAACCACACCAGTAGCAACACAAAATTACCAAACCTTATAAGATCAGTTTGAAAGAAGTATCAGCTGTCAGAATGGCTATTAGTTTTAACAGAAATCCTGTAAAAATAACAGAGGTTTCAGAATTCTGAGAAATAGCAGAAATATCCAGCCAAACCATCAATCAAGCGTAAGGGTGGAATAAACACATTTTAAGCCTAGAACAAATCGAAGAAATCTTTCCCATGCAACTTTCCTAGATAAACACAGAGAATTCTAATGAGTAATAAAAGTAAATTTCCAGAAAATCCGTTACCTGGCCTAGAAACCATGGTTAGAATTACTACACAGAGAATGATGAGAACACGCAGGAATTTGGCTAGGTACACACCAAGAAGTTTAATGCACACTAGATTATTATCCCAACTACAGTGGAACTGAAGCTGAGCCAGTAACAAAAACCAATAGAGACACTGAAAATGGAACAGTATTGATGCCAGGTCTTCATAAAAAAATAGTATAAAAAAGAGTCCTGTCTTCTTCAAACAACATTAATGGTTATTTGAAAAATAAAACCTACCCATATGATAAGCATCTCTTAATATTTTGCAATTAATATGAAGAAATATTGGGGTCCAATTACAGCAACATTTTTCAACAGACATGTTTTATCAACAGATACAATGTATTAAGTATGAGGAGTTACTGCATCAGGTCAGAGCTACCATAGAGACACCACAACACTTGCAAACAGTTGATAATGATAGGTCTCCATATGGATGGAGAAAAGAAACTTCTGTTTTTATAAGTCTCTATTAATTTCAAAACTCTTAATATTAAAATAGTCATTAATTTGTAAAAATTAGTAAAAATCTACTTGAAATTTTTGTAATTTTATGAGGCAGAATGGGAAACAGAGGCAAGAATGGGAGGCCTGGAGAGGACCAGTGAGCAGGAATTGATAGGAAAAAGAAATTGCATGCACAGGAGTCATGGAAAGCGGCCTTCTGAAAGTGTTCTTAAGTAAATGGAAAAGAAGATATCAAAGTAACTTAACATGATTGCTAATGACTGTCTCTGGGATGTGTTAATTGTTGTACTATATTTGTCAATAAGAAATAGTTATCAGTAATATAAAGCTTAATTATTGAGACTAAAAAAAAATACACTAGAAAATTACTGATAAACATAAATTAGTTAAGATTACTTGTATATTCCTAGCTTAGGTTTCATTATATTAAACACATATGGTCATTTATGTAGATAAAGAAGTAAAATGAGAACATACAAAGTACAATTTAAATGTAACTTAATACTATAAATGTACTCCTGTACACCAATAAAAGTGCGTTCTTTCTTTTTACCCTATAAGGTATTTCAGTGGTTTGTTACAGGAATTGAAAACTAACATCGTTGGCAATTGGGATTCATAGAGTACATACTCAGGAGAAACCTCTGTCAGAAGTACTTTCTAAATTATTGCATCTGGAGCACCTTTTTACCTGCACATTCATTGTAAAATGATGGGTTTCATGACAAGTTCACTCAATACTTAATATACATGGATGAATTTTACCCTTTAGCCTTTCCTGTCCTTCTTTCCCTATCATTCTTCTAGGCCGCTGTCCTCTTTCCAATAGCCCCCTTCTAGTGTTACATATATATTCAGAGAACACATTAAGTGAAATCTGTTCCTTTGTAAATGGTTACAACTGATACCTTCATGTCTTCAAGCATCTGTTGAATTCTTATTATAAAATATGGCTCAAAGGTAATACTCTAAGCAGAGATTTCTCTAATAATTTATTATAGAATATCCCGCTTCCTTCTACCACCTAAATAAACCTCTCAATATAATCAAGAGTGAAGTAAATACTCACCCAGCTGTACCTTTGACAAACACCCTTGTAGAATGAGGCCCTAAGCAGTAGTTATAAGGAAGAAATGTCATCAGCTCATCTCCCTGTAGTCCCATAGTTATCATGTCATCTGGAGAAGGCAGTTCTGACCTTGAGGTTGTTACAAAGTGATACCATCAAATAGAAAAGTGAACTTCCCTAATTCCAAGGAAATAGGATAGTAGGAAACAACTGAGCTCTAGGTTTCCCATGTGTGAGCTATTCTCTCCAGGCCATATCTGTTTGTGTGGATTAACTGATCCCATTACTTGGGAACACAAAAAAAAGTAACAATAATAATATCTCACTTAGAATTAGAGAACATTTTAGACTCCCCCAAGGTATCCTTCCTGCTTCCAAAACATTCATGGTCCCCTACATACATAATTGACAATTGACAGTGACTTTAGTGTCTCCCTAGAAATTAGCAGCTCATGTGATAAAATTAGAAAAAATGTCCCCTTCTCCAAACACACTTAGGAAAAGTAATCTTTCTTACATAGCATGCAGAAGTGAGGTAACGTAACTGTTTTAACAGGAGAAACTCTGCTATGTGTCTGGGATGTAGCTCAGTGACAGAATATATGCCTAGAAAGTTTTGTTCAAGTGGGACACCATTACATAAGGCAAACCTTCATGATAGAGGCATAGGCAAGGGAAAATAATCCCTAGTCAATGGCAAACAAAAGAGCTTCAATAAAATCATTTTAAAAACCAGCCCAAAGACACACCCATATCCAAAAAGAAGCACAGAGAAAACATGGAAAATACAAGAGCAGAAACAATAATTTCCATGCATCTTATAGTGAAAACATTAAGTATACAAGACAAGAAAATTAGGTTGAAAAATCTAAGAGAAAAACTGCCAGTTACAAGTAAAGAAAATCCATCAAATAGAAATGTGAACTTCCATAATTACATCAAAATGTTGGAGTAGGAACTTCTGACTGCTCAAGGCAAACTTTCAAAGCCAGAATAGACTGCAGCAATACACACCAAGTCCTTAATGACAGCCAATCTAAAGTAATATAACCCAAAATCTACTGTCATGAGTGAAGGAAGATGAACAATTTTCTACAACATAAACAGCTTAAAGATTTTTATATTACCCAAACCAAACCTAAGGTATTATAGGAAGCATTATTTTGGGCTGAAGAGAAGAATGACCATAGCAGAGAAACTGGAGAAAAAAATCTAAAGCCATAAATATTAAAACACAAAGTACCACTGAGAACACAACAGCAGAAATCAACAACAGGGCAACCAGAGCTAGCATACATATTTCAATAGTTAATTTAAATTGCCTGAATTCTACCCTGAAAAGTCACAGACTGGCATAAATGATCTAGAATTAAATTCCACTTTTCTCCTGACTCCAAGAAACTCATCTTAGTTTAAAGATAGGCACCGCCTTAGATTTAAAGGGTGGACAAAAGTACTCCAAAGGAACCAGGAAGGCATCTGGTGTCATTGTCTTAACATCTGACAAAATAGACTTTGAACTAAAACTAATTAGAAAAGATAAAAAATGGACATTTAAATATAATCAAGGGTACAACTGACCCTTTTATCATCTTAAAGAAGTATGAATCAAACTCAGAGACACCTAATTTCATATAAGAAAAAATTTACAGCTGCAATAAAAGATTCAGATTAACACCAATCAATTAACAGTAGGTGATTTTTAAATATCCAAAAGGAAGTGTATCCTAGGCCTATAGAGTTCTGGACATGAGTGTTAGGAGAGGTGCCTTTCTTCTGGAACTTAAGCTCTTGGAAAGTCTTGAAAGGGCCTCTCTCTCTCTCTCTCTCTCTCTCTCTCTCTCTCTCCCTCCTTCCCTCCCTTCCCCCACCTGCATTCTTTTCCTCTGTGTCTCTTTTTCTATTTCTTTCTGTTTTCAGCAGTGATACCACAGTCAAACTAACTAAAAGACAGAGAAAAGGTATCCTATTTAACAAAATCAGAAATGAAAAAGGAGATATAACAACAGATACTGAGAAATTTAAAGATTTATTAGTTCTTACTTTAAGACCTGGTACTCCACACAATAGTAAAATGTAAATGAGATGGATGCTTTAATAGACAGATACCACTTACTAATGTTGAATAAAGAACAGGTAAACTGTTTAAACTGTCCTTTAACCCCTAAGGAAATAGAAGCAGCAATTAAATGTCTCCTGACAAAAAAAAAAAAAAAAAAAAAAAAGCCTAGGGTCAAAAAGTTTGGCAAAGAATTCTACCAGATTTTCAAAGAAGGGCCAATATCAATACCCCTTAAAATACTCCACAAAATAGAAACCAAAGAAACATTGTCACATTCATTCTATGAGGTCACATTGACTGTGATACCTAAACCCCACAAATATTCAAAAATGAAATAGAATTTCATAGCAATTTCCCTAATGAACATTCATGCAAAAATACTCAATAAAATACTAGCAAACCAAATCTGAGAACACATCAAAAACATCATCCTACATGATTAAGTAGGCTTCCTCACAGAGATGCAGGGGTGGATGAATATATGAATATCCAGCAACACAATTCACAAAATAAACAATTTTTTTAAAAAATCATCTCAAATGCTGAAATAGCCTTTGATAAAATTCAATATCCATTCATGTTGAAACTCTTGGTGAGGTCAGCAATACAAGGCCTATGCCTAAACACAATATATGCAATATACAGCAAGTCAATAGCCAACAACAAATAAAATGAAGAAGAAGTTAAAGCTATGCCACTAAAATCATGGAAGGGTAAGGCTGTACATTCTCTATGTATCTCTTCAATATAGCTCTTGAAGTTCTAGTGAGAGAAGTAAGAAAACTAAAAGAGATTAAGGGGATAGAAATTGGGAAAGAAAAAACTCAAAGTAGAGCTAGTGGCAGATGATATGATAGTATACATAAGTGACCCAAAAAAATCTACCAGAGAATTCCTACAACTGATGAACACCTTCAAAGAGGTTGGATAAAAAAAAATAAATCAATTTTTTAAAAAAAATCAAAACTCTCACAAAGCAGGTGAAAGACCTGTAGGACATGAATGTAGGCACTGAGAAAGAAATTCAAGAAGATATCAGAGGAACGATCTCCCATGTTTGGGGATCAATAGCATTAACACAGCAAAAATTGCCATCTCACAAAAGCAATCTACAGACCCAATGCCATTCTTATCAAAATTCCAAAACAATTTTTAAAAATGTTGAAATAAAAATTCTCAACTTCATATGGAAAAATAAAAAGAAACATAAGGTAGCTAAAACCATTCTATACTATAAAAGAACTTCTGGAGGTATCACCATCAATGATTTTAAGCTGTACTACAGAGCCATACTAATAAAAACTGCATGGCAGTGGTATAGAAATAAACACCTTGATCAATGGAATCAAATTAGAAGAGTAAAGAATAAACCCACACACCTAGGAACATTTGATCTTTGACAGAGTCCAAACATATACAATGAAATCAAAGAAAGAATTTTCAACAAATAGTGCTAGTCTGACTGAATGTCTGCATGTAGAAGAATGCAAATGGATCCATATGTATCACCCTGCACAAAACTGAAGTCCGAATGAATCAAAGACCTCAACATAAAACTGAACACACTAAATCTAATAGAAGAAAAAGAGGAATAGCCTTTAACACATTATCAGGAGACAAATTCCTGAAAAGAACACCAATAACTCAGGCACTAAGATCAGCAATTAATAAATGCAATCTTATAAAACTGAAAACCTGAGTAAGGCAGAAGACACCATCAGTAGGACAAAAATGGCAGCCTACAGATTGGGAAAAAATCTTTTCCACCCCTACATCCACAGAGGACTAATATCCAAATATATAAAGAACACAAGAAGTTAGACACCAACAAACCAAGTAACTTAATTAAAAGATGGGGTACAAAGCTAAAGACAGAATTCTTAAGAGTTCCAGGACAGCCAGGGCTACACAGAGAAACCCTGTCTTGAAAAAACAAAAAAAAAAAAACAAAAAAAAAACAAAAAAAAAAAAGAGAGAGAGGAAATTCTAATATCTGAGAAGCACTTAAAGAAATGTTCAATGCCCTTACTAATCATGAAAATGCAAATCAAAATGTCTCTGAGATTCCACTTCATAGCCACCTGAATGGCTAATATAAAAAACTGAAGTGATAGCATATGCTGATGAGAATGTGGAGTATGTGGAACAATCCACCCTCACTGATGAGTGCAAACTTGTACATCCTCTCTGGAAATCAATCTGGTGA
This sequence comes from Uromys caudimaculatus, assembly GCA_028551405.1. Lineage (NCBI taxonomy): Eukaryota > Metazoa > Chordata > Mammalia > Rodentia > Muridae > Uromys > Uromys caudimaculatus. The sequence goes on from CM052700.1 coordinate 80,852,614, forward strand.
TTTCTCAGAAAATTTTGAATAGTTCTTCCTCAAGACTGAGTTATACCACACATGGGCATATATGTAAATGATGGTCCACCATACCACAAGGACACATGCACCACTATGTTCCTATAGACAGAAACTAAAAACAACCCAGATGTCCCTCAACTAAAGAACAGATATAGAAAATGTGGTTCATTTATACAACAGAATAGTACCCAGCTATTAAAAACAAGAGCATCGGGAAATTTCTAGGCAAATGGAAAGAATTAGAAAATATCATCCTGAGTGAGGTAAGCCACACCTCAATGGACATGCATAGTCTGTACTCACTTATAAGTGGATATTAGCCATAAAATACAGTATACCCATGTTACAACCCACAAACCCAAAGAAGCTAATTTATAAAGGAATGTATAAGATTCAATTTCAATTGAATTTATAAGATTCAAGCGAGGATGCTTGAATCTGCCACAGAAGTGGAAATATAATAGTCATCGCTGGCCTTTGGGTAAGAGAGGTAATGGGGAGGGGAATGGTAGTGGAGAAGAATCAAGCGTGGGGAGATCTGGAGAGAAAACGCTTGTAGAATGAATGGAAACAGGTGGTTGGCAGGAGTGAAAGGGCATCTCTAGGATGTGCCAGAGACCTGGGTTGGGGGCGCTCCCAGGAATCTATGGAGGACTGGGCAATATGGAGCCTGAACTGGCTACTTCCTGTCCCCAGGCAGCGCTCCCAGTGGAGGGATAAGGATACCAACTCACCCACTACATCCACCACGAAAACATTTCTGTGCCTATAAGCAGTGCAGTGACAAAGATGGAACAGAGTTTGAGGTAATAATCAACAAATGGTTGGCTCAACTTTAGTCCAATTCCATAAGCAAGTACCAGTCCTTGAAACTATTAATCATACTCTGTTATGCTTATAGACAGAAGCCTAGCATAACTTTCCTCTGAGAGGCTCCACACAGCATTTTACTGAAACAGATGCAGAGGTCCACAGCCCATCTTTGGACAGAGTTCAAGGAGTCTTGTGGAAAAGTTGAGGGAGGAATTGCGGGAACCTAGCAGGGATAGGAACTCCACAGAAGGACCAACAGAGTAAATTAGTCTGTATACTTGGGGGCTCCAAGAGACTTAACCTCCAACCAAAGAGGATACATGGGCTGGACATAACCCAACCACAGCACATCATAACAGATGTTCAACTTGATCTTCACGCAGTTTCCCCAGCAAATGAAGCAACAGCTGTTCCTGAGTCTGTTGCCTACCTCTGGAACCTTTTACCTTAATTATGCTTCCTTGTCTGGCCTCAGTGGGAGAGGATGTATTCCTGCAGTGACTTGATGTGCCATGGTAGGTTCATAACCAGGGCAGGGTCTCTCAGGGGAAAGGGGAGTGCAAGGAGCTGTGCAAAGGGGGTGTGAAGAGAAGGGGTGGCTGCAATTGACATATTAAATAAATAAATAAATAAATAAATAAATAAATAAATAAATAAACGAAAAAATATATTTTCAATAAAAAATTAAAGTTGGGTATATTGGTGCACATGTGCAATCCCAGAGCAGAAGAGGCAGAGACAGCAGAATCCCTAGAGCTGCCATCTTGCCATATTTGGCAGGCCTACAGTAACAGTGAGAAAGAAGTCTCAAAATAGAAAGTAAATGGCTTATAAAGAACAACAGCTAGTATTGTCTCCTGGCCTCCACAGGCACATGCACACGTGCTCGTCATGTGTGCATACACATATACAAAATGATATTTTATAATATTTATTTATAGGCAAACAATTTTAGTTTAGCACTAATACAGCTTAATATAGTTATTGAAATATTTATAGATGAAGTACAAATACATAGACACATGCAATTTTCATATAAGACATATTAAGTAAATGTGATAAAAATGGGAATTTGAAATTCACACTATTTTTATGCATCCAGACAAATTATAATTAGAGAACATGGCCTTTCCTCTCCACCATACTACATGCCTACTCACGACTCTGGCAGAAGCCCCCTGTTGTATAAGAGCCATGAAGGCACCCAGCATCTCAGATAAGCCTCCTGCCTGCTAATCTCTAAAACTCCATCAGTGCCTGGCCAGTGTAACGCCAAAGACTTTTGGCACCTCACCACCATATCCAGCCACCAATTATAGTAGAGGAATCCTGGTGGAGCAGACAACACCGTGGCCACCAGAACCCTAGGTAGCCTACCCACCTAAGCATTATCCCCACTCCATGTCCACTTACCCTATCCAGAATCTCTCTGCCCCTCCCAGTCACCATACCCAAGTCCACAATTCCTGCAGATGACCCCTTGCTGGACCAGAAGCCACCCACACTATCAGAAGTCCAGCCCCCAATTCAGATATAAACTCTCTTATTACTCTGGCTAGAAAATGAGAGAAAAACAGAAACCAAGAGAATAATATACCCATCCAACAAAGACAAACTCAAAGGCTTCTAGACATAATTAACCCCAAACTCAGATGCCTAAATACCAATGTAAGGACACAATCGACAATACCCAGGGTGATATGTCACCACCAGTCAATCAACTCCAGCAACCTCTGAATGTTCCAACATAGATGAAACTCAAGAAAATGTCCATAAAACAATTTTTATAAAGATGATAGAGATTCCCTAAAGAGGAAATGAGTAAATCTCTTAAAGAAATCATGGAAAGGACAAACAAAAATAGGAGGAAATGAATGAATCCCTTCTGGAAAGGCAAGAAAAATAAATAGTTGAAAGAAACAAATCAAACTGTTCATTGTTGGCTCCCTTGCCGGCAGGTCCAGTCGAGAGAAGAGAGCCTGGTCCAGCCAGGTCTGTACAGGGCTGAGAGGAATGGTGAGTGTCAATGGTCCCCAAAAAACACATAGGCTGGGAGTCTTGTCAAAGCAGGAACTCACTTTATTAAACTAGGCACTTGCTTATACAGAGAAGGCTAGGCGGTGGGCAACTTAGGTATGAGAAGAGATGACTTAGGAGGCAGGGAAGGGTGACTGAGGGTAAGGGGTAACTGACAGGGCTAATAAGATCATTTTACTACATCTGTGGTAGCTAGGCAAGCAAAGGCTGGTGCAGGTCATCCTGAGTCATCACTGGATAGAATCAAGAGAGACAGGTCTCAAAAATCATGCCAGGTTTAGGCTTTCCCACAAGGACACAGAAACTCAAGCCAGGCTAAGATATGTCCTCAAGGACCAAACCAGGGCCAATATAGGGCCCAACAGTTCATGACCTGAAAATGGAAATAGAAGCAATAAAAGAAAGATGAATGGAGGAATTCTAGACATGGGAGTTTAGGTAACCACACAAATACTGCAGACTTGAGCATCACCAACAGAATACAAGAGATGAGAGAAAGAATATCAGGCACAGAACATACAATAGAAGAAATAGATACCTCAGTCAAAAAATCTTAAATCACAACAATTTTTCTGACACAAAACATCAGGAAATCTGGGACACTAAGAAAAGATCAAACCTGGAATAATAGGAATATAAGAAGGAAATGAATCCCCACCTCAATATCCCAGAAAATATCTTTAGCAAGATCATAGAAGAAAAATTTCCTAACTTTAAGAAGGACATGCCTATAAATGTACAAGAAGCTTACAGAACACCAAATATATTAGATCAGAAAAGAAAAGTCCCCTTGCCACATAATCAAATTATTGAACACACAGAATGAAGAAAGAATATTAAAAGCTGCAAGGGGAAAAGTCCAAGGAACACATAAGGGCAGACCTATTAGAATTACACTCAATTTATCAGCAGAGACTTTAAAAGCCAAAAGGGCCTGAACAGATGTCCTGCAGACTCTAAATATTACAAATGCCAGTCCAGGCTATGATACTCAGCAAAACTTTCAACCACCATACATGGAGAAAACAAGACCATTTATGATAAAGTTAAATTTAAAAAATATGTATACACAAATCAAGCCCTACAGAAGGTAGTAGAAGAATAGCAACAACACAAGGAGATTAACTCTACCCATGGAAACACAGTAAATAAATAGTCTCACACCAGAAAAAAAGAGGATACACACACATACACACAGCACTGTCACTACAACAAAAACAGGACCAACAGCCAAATAACAGGAATAAACACTCATTTTTTCAGTGATATCTCTTAATATCAATGAACTCTATTCCCCTATAAAAAAGACACAGGCTAACAGAATGGATGCAAATATAGAATCTATCCTTCTGATGTATAAAAGAACCACAGTTCAATATCAAAGATAGGTATTACCACAAAGTAAAGGGTTGGGAAAGAAGTTTTTCCAAGCAAATGGACCTAAGAAACAAGCTGGGGTAGCCATTGTAGCATTGATCATAATAGACTTAAAACCAAAATGAAATAAAAGAGACAGGGTAGGACACTGCATGCTCAAAGAAATAAGACAACAAGAAAATAAATCCATTAATATGATCATTCAATTATAAATGCAAGAGCATCTACATTTGTATAGGAAACACTACTAAGGCTAAAAGCACACACTAACCCTTGATGGCTTAGCCCTTGGCCCCTTGGGATGGTCCTCAAGGGTAGGGGGTAAGAAGGCACTGAATCAAAGACACAGACTCTGGAAGTCAGGTGAGAAGGGGAAACAGACTTATTTATTGCAGAATTGGGAAATGCCTTTATACCCTCCACCTATGCCCCATGACATCTTGCCCCTTGTTGCTGGCCTAATTTGTCTCCACGTTCCAAGTAGATCTTAAGGTTGTAGAATGCAGATGCTGCTGTTGGGCATGTGTAGGCCAGTGAAGATAGCTGACTCATTCCTCCTACAGACCCTCACACATAGATACTGGGAGACTGCAATAACTAAGTCTCACCAATAGATAGAACATCCAGAAAAAAAAATAAACAGATAAATAATGCGCCCAATAGGTATTTACAAAACATTATACCCAAACACAAAAGAATATAACTTCTTCTCTGCACCTCAGGGAACTTTCTCCAAAATTGACCATATATAAGATATAATAAAATATAATTATATAAGATATAATAAAACTGAAATAATCCCCTACATCCTACCAGACCACCATATATTAAGCTGGATATCAACAACAACAGAAACAATTGAAATCCTGCAGAATCGTGGAGACTGAACAACTCTCTACTGAATGACTACTGGGGAGAGAGAGATGGGGGGAGGGAGGGAGGAAGGGAGGGAGAGAGGGAGGGAGAGAGAGAGAGAGAGAGAGAGAGAGAGAGAGAGAGAGAGAGAGAGGAGAGGAGGAACAAGGAAGGAAGGAAGGAAGGAAGGAAGGAAGGAAGGAAGGAAGGAAGGAAGGAAGAAATTAAAGAATTTCTAGAAAGACTTCAATGGAAATGAATTCACAACAAACCCAAATCCATGGGGCAAAACTTAACTACACATTTGAAAACTCTAAAACAAAAAGAAGAAAGCACACTCAAAAGGAGTAGACAGAGGCTGCGTCTGGCTCCAGCTCTCACAGCCATTGCAGTACATTGAGCTCCATAGAGACAGCGCCCGGGTAAGCGAGAGCTGGACGGGCACTGGGCGACTCTGCCTCGCGGAGAAAAATCAACTAAACATGGGCAAAGGAGATCCTAAGAAGCCAAGAGGCAAAATGTCCTCATACGCATTCTTTGTGCAAACCTGCCAGGAGGAGCACAAGAAGAAGCACCTAGATGCTTCTGTCAACTTCTCAGAGTTCTCCAAGAAGTGCTCTGAGAGGTTGTGAAGACTAAATCTGCTAAAGAAAAGGGGAAATTTGAAGACATGGCAATGGCTGACAAGGCTCCTTATGAAAGAGAAATGAAAACCTACATTCCCCCCCAAAGGGGAGACCAAAAAGAAGTTCAAGGACCCCAATGCACCCAAGAGGCCTCCTTCGGCCTTCTTCTTGTTCTGTTCTGAGTACCGCCCCAAAATCAAAGGTGAGCATCCTGGCTTATCCATTGGTGATGTTGCAAAGAAACTAGGAGAGATATGGAACAACACTGCAGTGGATGACAAGCAGCCCTACGAGAAGAAGCCAAGCTGAAGGAGAAGTACAAGAAGGATATTGCTGCCTACAGAGCTAAAGGAAAACCCGATGCAGCGAAAAGGGGGGTGGTCAAGGCTGGAAAGAGCAAGAAAAAGAAGGAAGAGGAAGATGAGGAGGAAGACGAAGAGGATGAGGAAGAGGAGGAAGAAGAGGAAGACGAAGATGAAGATGAAGATGAAGATGATGAATAAGTTGGTTCTAGCTCAGGTTTTTTTTTTCTTGTCTAAAAAGCATTTAACCCCCCTGTACACAACTCACTCCTTTTAAAGAAAAAAATTGAAATGTAAGACTGTGTAAGATGCAAAAACCCCACCCAAGGACATTCTCCTAAGAAACGGGTGACCTTGGCCTGGCCCCAGGGCCAGAGGCACAATGTTTCAGAAACTAGAAATGTTTGTACAACTGACTTGTGGCTAACTTAGAACATTCTGTACTTCCCCATAACGCAAATTCCTTCTGTTCCCCACCCCTTTGTGGTTTTTTTCCTTTAAATACCCCTGACTTCAGCTGCTCGGGGTCGGCCTCCTTTGCCCTATGTGGGTTGTGAGCTCGACCCCAGTGCACTGGCCCCCAATAAACCTCATGTGATTGAAAAAAAAAAAAAAAAGATTTGTTTTTAAACTGTACAGTGTCTTTTTTTTTTTTTTTTTTTTTTTTTTTTTTTGTATAGTTAACACACTACCAAATGTGTCTTTAGATAGCCCTGTCCTGGTGGTATTTTCAATAGCCACTAACCTTGCCTGGTACAGTCTGGGGGTTGTAAATTGGCATGGAAATTTAAAGCAGGTTCTTGTTGGTGCACAGCACAAATTAGTTAAATATGGAGACAGTAGTTTTTTGTTTGTTTTGTTTTTGTTTTTGTTTTTTTTCTTTTGGTTTTATTTTTGGGTTTTTTTTTTTCATCTTCAGTTGTCTCTGATGCACGTTATACGAAGATAATTGTTGTTCTGTTAACTGAATACCACTCTGTAATTGGAAAAAAAAAATGCGGCTGTTTTGTTGACATTCTGAATGCTTCTAAGTAAATACAATTTTTTTGATTAGCATTGTTGTCCTTTTCATAGGTCTGAAAGTTTTCTTCTCGAGGGGAAGCTAGTCTTTTGCTTTTGCCCATTTTGGGTCACATGGATTATTACAGTGTGTATCTTTTCATGTAGTTAGCTGGAAACAAGCATTTGTCCACACACCCTGCATATTGTGGTAGGGGTAACATTTTCATCCATAGTTTGAAGAATCTCCAAAATCATCAGTTGGATAAGAGATATATAACCTACTTGGCAAAGCAAGGAGTGATCAATTCTGTCAAACCATGGGATTATTAGAATCAAGCAATCTGAAAGTCTGTCCTTGAAGGACTAATAGA
>CM052700.1:80860508-80877814 GCA_028551405.1 Uromys caudimaculatus
ACCAACCAAAGAATACACATCTATTGACCCATGGTTTGGACTACATATGTGACAGAGGAACCACCTCGATGGCCATCAGGGAGAAAGGAGAGGACTTTGGGCCTGAGGGTGCTAGGGGCCCCAGTAAAGAGGAATGTCAAGGTGGGAATATGGGGATGGGTGGGCGGGTAGGTGGAAGGAGGAATTCCCTCACAGAGGCGGGGAGGGGGAGGGGATAGGGGGTTTCCAAAGAGGAGACCCAGAAAAGGGGAAACATTGGAAATGTAAATAAAGTATCAAAAATAAATTTAAAAAAATGATTGCTGCTTCCTGTTATTTTTGTTGCTAGAGGTTGAATTATGTTTGTATGTTTCTCTTCTTTTGAATTTGCTGTGAGATTAATTTCTTGCCTTCTCTTAGGTGTAGTTTTTCTCCTTGTGTTGGAGTTTTCCATCTATTCTCTGTAGGGCTGGATTGGTGAAAAGATACCTTTTAAAATTGCTTAAAATTTGTTCAATTCCTTCATGTGTTTGATTGTGTTTTCCTGTGTTTCTTTAATAGATTTATGTGTTTCCTTTTTAAGGGCTTCTACTTGTTTACATGTGTTCTCCTGTATTTCTTTAAGAAATTTATTTATGTCCTTCTTAAAGTCCTATATCATATTCATGAGATAAGATAACAACAACAAAAACAACAGAAAACCCACATACACAAGGAAGCTGAACAACTCTCTAATCAATGAGAACTTGGTCAGAGAAAAAAGAAAGAAAGAAATTAAAGACTTTTAGAATTTAATGAAAATGAAGGCACAGCATACACCAAATTATAGGATACAATGAAAGTAGTGCTAAGAGGAAAACTCATAGCTCTGAGTACCTCCATGAAGAAATTAGAGAGAACATACATTAGGAGCTTAACCGAAGATCTGAAAGCTCTAGAACAAAAAGAAGCTAGTACATGCAAGGGGATAGACAACAGGAAATAATCAAACTCAGGGCTTGAAATCAACCTAGTAGAAAGAAAGAGAATGAAAAAAAAAAAAAAGAATCAACAAAACCAAACGCTAGTTCTTTGAGAAGATCAACAAGATAGATAAACCCTTAGCCAGACTAACCAGAGGGCACAGAGACAGCATCCAAATTAACAAAATCAGAAATGAAATGGGAAACACAACAACAGAAACTGAAGAAATACAAAAAATTACCAGATCCTACTAAAAAGCCTATATTCAACAAAACTGGAAAATCTAGATGAAATGGATGATTTTCTAGACAGATACCTGGTACCAAAGTTAAATCATGATCAAATAAACTATTTAAACAATCATATACCCCCTAAAGAAATTAGGCATTAAACAGTCATTAAAAGTCTCCCTACCAAAAAAGCCCAGTATCAGATGGGTTTAGTGCAGAATTCTATCAGACCTTCAAAAAAGACCTAATAGCAATCCTTCTCAAACTATTACACAAAATAGAAACAAAGGAACACTACCCAATTTGTTTCATGAAGCCACAGTTACATTGATTCCTAAGCCACACAAAGACCCAACAAAAAAAAAATAGAACTTCAGACCAATTTCCCTTATGAATATTGATGCAAAAATATCCAAAATATTTTCACAAAACCCGTCATTATCCACCCAGTGGGCTTCATCTGAGGGATGGAGGGATGGTTCAATATATAGTAATCTATCAACAAACCCACTATATAACAAACTGAAAGAAAAAAGTCACATGATCATCTTATTAAATAGTGAAAAAGCTTTTGACAAATACCCCATCCCTTCGTGGTAAAAGTATTGGAGAGATCAGGCATTCATGGACCATACATAAACATAATAAAAGCAACATACAGCAAACCAATAGTCAACATCAAACTTAATAAAGAGAAACTTGAAGCAATCCCACTAAAATCAGGGAATAGAAAAGTTTGCGCATTCTCCCCCTATCAATATAGAACTTGAAGTTCTAGTCAGAGCACTAAGGCAACAAAAACAGATCAAAGGGATTGGAAAGGAAGAAGTCAAAATATCACTATTTGTTGATGATATGATAGTATATATAATGTACCCAAAAAAATCCACTAAAGAACTCCTACAGCTGTTAAACAACTTCAGCAAAGTGGCTGGGTATAAAATTAACTCAAAGAAATCAGTAGCTTTCCTCTACTCAAAGGATAAATGGACTGAGAAAGAAATTAGGGAAACAACACCCTTCACAATAGTCACAAATAATATAAAATAGCTTGGTGTGACTCTAACCATGCAAGTGAAAGATCTGTATTACAAGAACATCAATTCTCTGAAGAAAAAATCAAGGAAGACCTCATAGGATGGAATGATCTCTCATGCTCATGGATTGGCAAGATAAACATAGTGAAAATGCCCATCTTATCAAAACCAATCTACAGTTTCAATGCAATTCCTATCAAAAATCCAACTAAATTCTTCAAAGAGACAGAAAGAGCAATTATCAAATTCATCTGGAATAACAAAACACCGGGGATAGTGAAAAACATTCTCAACAATAAATGAACTTGTAGCAGAATCAACATCTCTGACCTTAAGCTGTACTGCAGAGCAATAGTGATGATTTTCCTGAACAGAAGGACACCAATGGCTCAGGCTCTAAGATCAACAATTGACAAATGGGACCTTATAAAGCTGAAAAGCTTCTGTAAGGCAAAGAACACTGTCAATAAGACCAAATGGCAACCCATAAATTGGGAAAAGATCGTTACCAAATCTACACCCAACAGAGGGCTAATATCCAAAATATATAAAGAACTCAGGAGGGTAGACTCCAGAGATCCAAAGAAACCAATTAAAAATGAAGTACAAAGCTAATCAAGAATTCTCAACTGAGGAATATTCAAAGTCAGAGAAGCAGTTAAAGAAATGCTCAACAGCCTTAGTCATCAGGGAAATGCAAATCAAAATGACCATTGAGATTCTACCACACAACAGTCAGAATGGCTAAGATCAAACACTCAGGTGACAACAGATACTGGCAAAGAAATGGAGAAAGAGGAAAACTCCTCCATTGCTGGTTGGACTGCAAGCTGGTACAACCACTCTGGAAATCAGTCTGGGGGTTCCTTAGAAAATTGCGCACAGTATACTACCTGAAAACCAGCTATACCACTGCTGGGCATATACCCAGAAAAGGCTCCAAGGACACCTGCTCCACTATGTTCATAGCAGCATTATTTATAAGAGCCAGAAGCTGGAAACAACCCAGATGTCCTTCGACAGAGGAATGGATACATAAAATGTGGTACATTTACACAATGGAGTACTACTCAGCGATTAAAAACAATGACTTCATGAAATTCGTAGGCAAATGGACAGAACTAGAAAATATCATCAAGAGTGAGATAACTCAACCACAAAAGAACACACATGATATGTACTCACTGATAAGTGGACATTAGAAAAGATGCTGAAAACACACATGACACAACTCGCAGACCATATGAAGCTCAAGAAGAAGAAAGAAAAAGTGTGTATGCTTCAGTCATACTCAAAAAGAGAAAGAAAATAATCACAGGTGGTAGAGGGAGTAATGGATCAGGAAAGAGAGAGGAGAGGAAGGGAAAATGGTGGGCAGGATCAAGTGTGGGAGGAGACAGGGGAGAAGTACAGAGGGTCAGGAATTTGAATGGAGGTGTGTAGCAGTGGAGAATAGGGAATTGGACATAACCACTAGAAAGTCCAGATGCCAGGGACTCAAGAGGCTTCCAGGACCCAACAGGGATGACAGTCACTGAAATACCCAACAAAAGGGGGAGAGAACCTGCAGAGACCATGTCCACTGGATAGGCATGGCCCCCGGTTGTGGGATGGGGCCACTTACCAATCTCAAAAATATTAATACAGAATTGCTCCTCTCAAAAGGAAATACAATGAAATACAGGAAATACAGAGTGGAGCAGAGTGGAGCAAGTTGTAGAGAACCCTGTGACTGATTCAGCTGGCTTGGTCAGATGGCACCTCAACTTTGGAGCTCAAGTAAGGGTGATACAGTAAAGGACACCTTTGGAAAAGGAGAGGGTGCAAAGGAAAATAAGATTTGGGCCAGCATTTAATAAATCCTGTTAAAAAAAAAGGGACAAGGTAGTGTTAGAATGCCTTTTGTGTATGTGTTTAGAGTTATACTAAAATCTAGAGGACCAAAAATAATTCTCATAGATGCTTTTAGTTTTTGTACCCTTATTACAGATAGCTGAGAACCTAGACATGAATGAGAGAATGGGTTTCAGAAAAGTAGTCCTCCTACCTATCTGGGGATGCTTTGGTGAAAGAGAAGGAAAATGAACAACATAACCTGTTCCAGAGCTCTCCTGGGGACAGGAGGAGGTCAGGAAAGGTTCTCCATCCTCTCTGACTCCTAATGGAGGAATGCTTAGTTCTGGTTCTGGGTCTCTTAGGTAGTATATCTGGGTCCCTTTGGCTCATCTAGTTCTCTTTCCTCTCTGTCTATTGTCTATCCTTGGTGCACCACTCTGTCAATGTCTGTCAGTTTATTTCCGTGTTTTCATTTCATTTCTTGATTGTTGCTCTGTGTTTCATGAAAAAAAAAAAAAAACTGGTTAAAACTTTATTTTCTGTCATTCACCCTTTGATTTAGTTTTAACTCATTTCAGAAAAAAAAGGCAGTCTCAATTGACACAATAAAAACTGATAAACTGCCTTTGGAACCCTGCACCTATAGCTAGGAGTCCAGCACAGCTGAAGAAGCCCTTCCAGGGGCTGATTGTCTGTATAAGGTGCTCTTAAAGGGGCAAAGAGCTTCTCAGCTTCTCTGGTAAGGGAGCTGCTGGCTGTTTTTTCTACAAAAATCTCTGTGATTTGGTTTATTGTGTTTAGCAGATGACAAGGTGCTCCCCTCTTGAAATTACAGCTACAAAAAGTAAGAGAATTTTGTCTAGTCTAAATATATAAGATGTGTGTAGCCACTTCATTTTTGTTTCTGATTGGTCTTAAATGCATAAATATGTTCTGCATGTCTTGGTTATATATTATTGGCTTATAAGTTGCTGGGTATGGTTAAAAATTTGTAACATTGATAACAGAAAATTTGCTTACTGGTAACTCAGGGTTGGAGTCATTCTGAACAACAATGTGTGGCATAAGCCAACCCAGGAAAACAGGTCTCTAAAGATAACTCTAAATTGGGATAATATTTTATGTAATTCTTATCCTAGAAATCAGATTTAGATAGGATTTAAAACAATGTCTCTTTACTAAGTTATTAAAAGTTACACCGTCATTCATTCATATATAAGAACTGGCAGCCAAACTTTGTAACATGAAAGTAATGCACTTGGTATTGATTATAGAGAGAATGGATTGTTCACACTGTTGAAAATTGGGTTTTGCTTTCCAAAATTATGGTTATGCTCTGACACTGCAAAGAAACTTAAAAATTATAGTTAGACTGCCAATATTCCATTAGCTGTAATTGACAATTCAATCGCAAGCTCAAGATTTTAACTTACTAATACTTGTAATTAAGAAAAAATCAAGCAAGTGGAGATTATTGCAGGATTTATGAAAGGTTAATGAAACAATGGAACTTAAGGGAACATTACAACCTGGCTTACATACTCCAGCTGCCATTCCAAAAAATACATATAAAATTATCATAGATTTAAAATATTGTTTTTATACTATTCCTTTGCATCTTGATGACTGTAAAAGTTTGCATTTAGTGTGCCTGCTTGTAATTGTAAAGAACCAATGAAGTAAGATATCATTGAGAAAGTTTTGCCTCAGGGAATGGCTAATAGCCTATATATATATATATTATTATATATTTTTATTAGCTGATCCCTCTGAATGAGTTTTACTGTAAGCCTTTGCTCTTACACAACAAGCTTTAAAATCTTGGAGATTAGTTGTCGCTCCAGAAAACATTCAAAGACAATATCCATTTCAATATTTGGGACATCATTTATATCCTAAACAAATTGTGGCACAGAAATTCAAATAAGAAAAGATAATTTACTTACTTTAAATAATCTTGAAAAGTTGCTGGGAGATATTAATTGGCTAAGACCTCATCTTAAGCTTACCACAGGAGAACTCAAGCCTCTGTTCAATATTCTTTAGGGGGATCCAAATCCTAATTCCCCTCAACAATAACTTATGAGGGAGAAATAGCTTTCCAGGAAGTAGAGGAATCTATTAGTCAACATCAGGTACATTTTATAGACTATGGTCCATTGTTGACTGTTTGCATTCTTGCTACTTCTCATGCACCCAGTTCTTTGGCAAAAGGGACCTCCTGGGAGAGCAGAATTAACATAAAAATAAAGCAACCCCAAGGCTGTTCATAACACTTCCTCCTTTCTGTTCTAATAAAAAACAAAACCTTTCTCTCAAATATAAATAGAGCACAACTATTACTGTAACTTATACTGTAACTATTTTGTAACTTATAAAGTACAGATAGACCTAACACTCAGTCCATCAATTTTGTCATTAAGATAGAACATTGTCATCTATCCTAAATTAAAAGTCGATGATTCTAATGTCCTGGCTTTAGAATGTATGCCATCTGAAAACCATTCTTTCAAATCTGTTCTCTCAACGTAAGTAGCCTGGGTTGGCTAGGAGACTATAAGTAGTTTTTCAACCCTGTCAGAAATCTGAGAATGAACAACATAAACTGAAAATATATAGGAAGCCTAACACAGCTTCCAGAACAAAGAAAATTGTAGAGACAGCTGCCAACCTATATAGCTCCAGTCAGTCAGGAAGTTGGAGCATCAGTCTTCAGGCTTCTGGCCCAGGATCATCTGACAGACCTTTGAGAAACAGGAATTATTAAGGATGAGCCTATTCTGTCTCAGCAGAACTAAGCTGTCCTAACCTGTAAATTGTGTCTTCTCAAGAACAGTATAGGTCTGCAGGAGAGAAAGACAATTACTGTCCATGGTGACCCAGCTACAATGTACAGCCTCACCTGGAGCTATGATGGTTAGCTTTGAATCCACGAAGGGAAAGCTGTTAGGAGCAGATTTGTCTCAAGTGACTAAATAATAATAAATGTTACATTCTGTAGATTTCTGACATTTTTGAAAACAAACTATCTACAGAAAGTAATCAGAATGTTGTTCATTAACTACTCTCAGCTATCTCTAATTAAATATCTTGAAAACACCCTAACAATAAACTCAGAGCCATGAATTTGTTATTTGGCCCTTAACTCAAAGGCTTAATCATCTCAGATTAATTTATAAAAACAGTTATAGAAGGACCGGGTCTAAGCCCCGTATGTTCAAAATTTTTATATCAATAGAAGAAATTTACATAATGAAAACCTTGATTTTGCATCAAAATAAATTCTGTAACAAAATAAGAGATTATTATTTCAACTTAGTAACAATTATAAAGATGTCTACCAACAGAGATTATGGCTATACAATCAATTTTATCTATTTCTTCTCTGTTCTAACTATGATCATTTCTAACTTGCCTAGAAAGACAACCTATTATAACCACCTCCAGTCCCAAAGCCCAGGGAACTGGGAAGACAATTCTTCATAACTTCTTCAAGATGAATATGGGTGTTGAGATATTTTTGAAGGGGGAGAGTAGGAAAAATAAGGGAGTTGGTTGGCCGTAAGAAGACCACACCAATGACTGATTTAGTCTCTGATGCCTGTGTCCTGAATGGATCTGGCTGAAAGTCCAAGACATCAGGAGTTCAAGTAGGTCAGTTCAGCATGTCTGACGATGAGACTCACTAAGGCTGTATATTCTATAATATACAAATCTCAAAACAAAATATTGGAATCATCAAGATAACTTTTTTGTTTGATGCTCTGGAATCTAGTTCTCTGGGGGTCTCTCTCTATCAAATCTGATCCAATTACTTTGGAAGGTGTACAGACACTAATCACCTTCTCTAAAAATGCAAAGACAAAACCTTTCTCCCAAATCAGCATATCCTTGAGCCAGTAGCCAGAAAAACCTTTACATTGACCTCTCTCCCAGAGGAATAATATAACCACAAAACTCACAATCACACCCATTTTGAAAGTTAAAACAATCCAAAACAAATGAAGGAAACTAAAATACTGTATGTGCCTATTCTTAGGCCTTTTCTATTTTGACATGCAGGATAATAACCCAAAATTACTGTGGAGCCCAGGTTAGACAGAATTTGAGTATCCTGTAAGGTGTATTAGAGCAATATATCTTTACACCATCTTTAAAACAATTGATTCACACTTCTGTCTATCCATGCTTATAAGTAGGCAACCAGTCAAAGGACTAAAACTCAGAATTGTCCAGGAGCCCGCCTTAGATAGAATCTGAGTATCCTGTAAGATGTAATAGAGCAATGTATCTTTATACTATCTTTAAAACAATTAATTCAAAATTTCACTAATATCTGCCTATTGGAAGCAGGTAATGATTATCACTGCTCTCTCTACTTGGAGTCAGTGACTAATTTTCCCTATCCTAGTTCTGAATTGCAGGGGAAATTCCTCATGTGATTCAGATAAAATCTGTATATAAATCTTTCCAAAAAGCAAATAATCCCAATTTTAAAATTCACAGTTCAATCTATCTCTGCCCTCTTCTTGTTATACCATCTGTCTGTTGATCTCTCTACCTGGAGCCACAGATCTTATTAATAATACCTGTTCACTGCCCTCTCTACTTGGAGTCAGTGACTAATTTTCCCTATCCTAGTTCCAAACAGTGGGTGAAATTCCCCATGTGATTAGGACAAAATCTGTATATAAATCTATCCTAAAAGCAAATAATCCCAATATTATAAATTCACAGTTCTCTCTGCCCCAAGAAGTAAGCAACTTCATTCTATAGCTCTCTAAGTCAGATCAGTCTGCACTCCCCACAGCAGTGGGGGCCTCAAAGCCTGTGAGCAATTTCTTTGTTTCAAAGTTCCCATGCTTGAGTCCATATGACTTGTCCCAACACTACCCAGGTACTCAAAAAAATAAAACTCTAATTCTTATGCTAATAATCCTAAATTCCAAGTCGATTCTTGCCCAACACATTGGTTCACCACCTACTATGTGAAATAATAATAATTAAAAAAAAAAAAAGCTAGCAGGTTTCCATGCTAGTGCCATCAACTCTCTGCCCCAGCAGGCTGGCTGGCCATACATTGGTGGGCAATAACTGACCTATTTTTATCTCATGGAGACTCCAACTCAAAGTTCCAAAATCTCTCCACTCAGCTTGCTAGATTCCTACTGGCAGATCACTACCATGCCAGCCCCATGCTTCAAATCCCCCATGGCCTTTGTGGTGCACATCAAGCAAACCCATGCTTTGCTGCCGCACCTTTCTCTCTGGAACCCAGACGAGCCACCACGAGAAGGAAAACATAACACAAACTTAGTTCAGAAACAGTGGTTACGCAATTGCTGGGCACAACAACTAAAACCTAATCTTGTAAGTCTTATTAAATCTAAATCCTTGGAGGTGAATCCTGATGGATCCGCCATTGAAACTGGGAGACACTAGTAGCTACATCCTGTCCTCACACAGTCCCAGTCCAAAAGGACCCTCTCTCTCTCCTACTTCCTCTCTTCCCCTATCCAACCCTGAAGTCCTGCCTACTAGCCCAGTGATTGGTCTGTTTATTCATTCGGGGAGGTTCATAAGAAGCCACTTGAGTATATGACTCATTCCTCATTCCAGACAACCCCTCCCTGGAGAGCAAAATGAACATAAAAATACAAGCAATCCCAGGGTTATCCACAATAGGAACCATTAATGTGGATTCATCTTTCTTCATCTCCACAGAAAGTTTAAGCACCCTGTTCTGAAGCTGTTGCTATGTTAATACAGAATATGTACTCACAAAAGCATTTTGGGAACCTGATGAAATATTTATACCTTATACCAAAGAACAGTTAAATTTGTTATTCCAGAATACTAATATTTGACCTACTGCATGTGCAAACTTTTCAGGCATAATTGATAATCATTATCCAAAAGACAAGTTGTTATAATTTGTCTCTATGAATGCTGTTGCATTTCCTATAACTTTATGCATGCAACCCATAAAGAATGCACTTAATGTATTTACAGATGGCTCATCTAATCAGAAGGCAGCATATATGATTGGATCACATGTTCATTCTCTCGAGTCCCCCCCACATACACACTTCAGCACAAATAATTGATTTATGTGCTGCAGCCACTGTTTTTGAAATGCTGAAAAATAAAGCTTTCAGTTTGTATACTGATAGCCAAAATATACCTCTTAGTTTTCAATTGCTTGAAACTGTCCCTTTTTTAGACACTGCTCATTCTCAAATTTTGCAATTGTTTATGCAAATACAACTCAGTTTAAGAGAATTTACTGTTCTTTACTTTACAGCACATTTAAAAGCTCATACTGGATTGCCCAGATCCTTTAGTGAGGTCAATGCCACAGGAGATTTGCATATCAGGTAGATTATAGGCCTTATACAAGAATAATTGGCTAAATAATCTCATTCTTTACATCACCATAATAGTAATAGCTTGAGACAATAATTTGATATTTCTAGAGAATGTGCACATCAAACTGTAAAGACTTGTCAGCAATGTCCTCAATTTCTTCCTATAACACAGAATGGTGTTAATCCTCAAGGACTTGTACCTAATCAATTACGGCAATTGGATGTTACTCATATTTCTGATTTTGGAACATTAAAATATGTAGATGTGACTATTGACAGCTTCTCAAGCTTTCTTGTTACAACTTCTTTAACAGGAGAAGGAACAAAAAATGTAATTACTCGTGCCTACATTGTTTCTCTAAACTTGGTGCTCCAAATCACCTTAAAACAGATAATGGAACTGACTATTGCAGTCAAGCATTTGAGATGTTTTGTTGACAAATATTACTCATACTACTGTGATTCCTTATAATCCTCAAGGACAAGGTATTATGGAACAGGTCCATGGAAATTTAAAACAATATCTTTATGAAATAAAAATGAGAGAGTTATATCCCTCTGTACCACAAATTTATTTAAATCATGCTCTTTTCATTTCAATTTTTTAAAAATTTGGATGCCAAGGAACTCACTGCTGAGTGTCTATGGCACTCTACAACTAGGCATACTTATGCCTAGGTAAAATGTAAGGATCCAAATACTGGCATATGGCATGGTCCTGATCAGGTATTAATATTGGGGAAGAGGACATGTTTGTGGATTTTCTTCTCAAGGATGCTGAGGGAGTGTGGTGGCTTCCAGAGTGATTGGTGAGACATGCTGATGCTGGAACAAATAAATAATGCTGGCCTGTGAGCTCACTGAGTACCTTCCTTGACAATGGTGACAGGAAAGCTGTATTTGACATCTGTTCCTGACAGACCTTTGCTTGCCTATATCCCAGATTGGGCAACCTGCTTTGCCTCAAGCTTTTAGACCTTGGACAGAGAACATGGAAACTGTGGAAAGTACTTTAGAAAAATTAATCAAATGGAGAAGTTGTTACAATGACCCTTCTCTTTCCTTTAATGTGACCAGTTATTCTGACTCAGTCATGGACTGTTCTAGCAATCAATTCAATATTGGAAATAATAGCCTTCATTTGGAAGGGTGGTTCTGGACATTTTCAGAGAAATTTGAAAATTGACAACTGCCTTATATGAAATCACATTTGCAGTGGATAAAATTGGAATAAAATATGGATTTAGAACAATGACAGTATCTGGATTTGAAACAAGTGTTAGTTCATGTGTTAAAGCTCCTGATCTTTTATTAAATGGTCATGATAAAATGAATTTTGTTTCTTAAACTGTATTTAATGAGAGTTGCATTGATTGTACACTTTCTAATTGTGTTGGTGTATTGAAATCTGGCATGTCTGTTATGGTGGTTTATCAACCAGCTTTTGTTTTATTGCCTGTGAGTATTACAGGACCTTGGTATTCTGAAAAAAAGCTTGCTGATACTGAAATAAATGAGTCAGGCTTTAAACAAAACCAAGAAAATAGTAGGTTTGATTATTTCGGGTATGCTATAATTACATTAATAGCTAGCACCTCTGCTTCTGCAATTGCTTTGACACAAGAAGTTAAGACAGCTATTTTTGTTATCCATTTAGCAAAAAATGTTACTAATGTTCTGGGTACTCAAGAGGATTTACTTAGGCATTTGGAACAACGGATTGTTGATCTTAATGATACTATTTAAATTATTGGACAGGCGGTTCAAAGATTAAGAGTAAGAAGTCATTTTGAGTGTCATGCTAAATACCAATGGATTTGTGTTCTAAATTTTACAATTGCAGTCACTATAATTGGGAGAAAGTTCAGACACTTGTAAGGTATTTAGTATAATTCTTACAACTCTCTGGATGTTTTAACACTGCAAACTAAGATTATGAATTTAAAGAATGTTGTTCTACTGAGTTTTGATGCTGTGGATATTGCTGATAAAATTATTCCTGGCCTGAGTTCAGTATTTCCATCTTGCTCAAGGTTCAAGAACAGCATATATAGCTCGATCACTCTAGCCCTTCTTATTGTGCGAATGCTTTTATCCTTGTTCACTGTGATAAAACTTGCCTTTAAGCAACAGCAACATATTGCTGGCCAAAATACATGGCTTGAAACTAAAAATGGACACTCAGACAGAGTTATTAATTTACAGGCTTATAGTCAAAGACAGGTAAGTTTCTGCACAGAGCCTTGCCAACCTAAGACAGAGGTATATCATTTTTGATAATGCATATTCCAAGACAGTTAAGTCAGGCATTCTTGTCAGAACAACCTAAGACAGGTACAGTCTTGTTTATGAAATTAAAAAGAGATGTAGAGAGATTTTCGGGCTGTCTTCTTGGAATTTGGCAGGAATTTGACTTTGGGCTAGGACTCAGGAAGTTGGTTTAGATAAGAATATTTACATTTGAGCTAAGACAAAGCTAAAGGTAAACTCAGCCAAGGAATGTAGCATTCCTTTTATCTTAGTCATTCTGATAAGCTGCTAGAAAAAGTGATCAATGAACTTTGTTTATTGCTTTGTTTGTTCCTTGATGATTTATGTTTATTGCATTGTCTGTTCTTTGACCTAGAACTGCTCTTATTCTTTTCATTTACTTAGAATAGTATAAAAGCATGCTGGAGAAAAATAAACCCACTTCAGCCTCAGAACAGGCAGGGGTCATTCTACAGTGCTGACTAATTGTCTTTTTCTTTTTACTCCTCACTCCCTCCCTAGAGAACACATTGACTGAAACCTAGCTTTGTCAGAGAAAAAAAAATTGCCTATAGTCAACTATATATGGAAATACCCAGGACAATGAAAACAATCCTCTAAATAAGAGAACATGTACAGGTATCACCATTCCTGAATTTAAGTTCTACTACAGAGCTATAGTAATAAAAACCACATGGTGTTGGCATAAAAACAGACAAGATGTTCAATGGAATCAAATCAAAAATTCAAACATCAATTCACACACACACACCCCCATGGACACTGATTTTTGAGAAAAAAGATGGAAATCTACAGTAAAATAAAAGAAGGCATCTTGTAAAAATGATGCTGTCATAACTGGATTTGGGCATGTAAAAGAATGCAAATAGATACTTATCTACAAGTCCAAGTCAATCAAATACCTCATCATAAAACTAGACAAACTAATCTAGTAGAAAAGAAGTTGAGGAAATGCCTTGAACACAATGATATGTGAGATAAATTCCTAAACAGAACAGTAGCCCAGACATTAAAAACAACAATTGATAACTGGCACCTCATGGAACTGAAAAACTTCTATAAGGTAAAGGACGCTGTCATTAGGATAAAGCTGGGTAGCCTGCAGAATGGGAAGAATTCTTGTAGAAATATCAACTTACTGTGCAAAATGAACTTTAAGAATTCTATACATTTGGGGAACAGAAATGTCAAAAGAGTGTATATGTATGATATAGCAAATTTTATTTTAATCATCAGAAAAATTGTTCTTTACTACTTGAACAATTCAAGTTTAAGAAGAATCTTGTTTTTTTTTTAAAAAAATAGTATTTGAGCTGAATAAGAATAGAGCCTTACAACCATCTGTACCTCAAGTTTCAATGGCTGTATCTGACCTCTGTGGCACCAGGAATACACACATGCTGACATGGTAGCACAACACTCATACATGTAAATAAAAAATAAATTGATTTTTTTAAGAGAAAAAATTATTTAAAACACTCTGGTGGTGCTTTGACTACATGTTTTTTAGCATAATGCTTATTCTATTGTAAGATCTGATTTTTACTAAAGGAGTAATTATGGGATAGCATTCATCACAAACTTCTGAATAGTCAGACTGTGTCATACATCCATAACAGGACTGAAGTTAAGGAGATGATGAAGTCCCCCCAGTATATGACCAATAAAAAAAGCTACCATCAGCAAGATGGTCTAGGTGATACTTTTCCCAGGGGATGCTCTCAGGGTGGCAGATTCTATGAAGATGCTTGCATTGCCAGTGATGTCTGCACAAGATAATCACCATGTATACACTTGTAGTTAGCATGATGCCTAAAAGAAACACATCTCTTGAGGTTGACACCGTTAAAATTAGTCTGCTGTTAATCTAATCCATAGGAAAGAGTGAGCAGTATTTAGTTACCTTCATCTGTTTGGTCTCCCTCATGTTCGTATAAGCACCAACATAAAAAATCTTGTTACTAATGAAGGACAAATTAAAAGAGCAAAAATATGAGAAAGTATAGATCATGTTTTCTAGTTTATATTTAAATTTTGACAATAAAGAGGCAATGGCCTAATGGGAAGAGTCTGGAACACACTTGGAAGGCAGATGATGCAGATAGAGAGGCCTCTCATCATTCTGCTTTTTTTAAAAGTTTCCTTACATTTGAAGTCATTCTTTACACCCAGTAACTCATATGTGTCTGAAAGTCAAATATCCCCACCATGAGGATCATCATTGTGTGAATGAAAGTCAGTTGATTGGAGGTCAAGTCCCTGGGATAAGGTCTGTATCCTAAGATTATAAAAGTATAGGAAAAGAAAATGACACATATTGGCTAGGATTCCAAGTCCAGCTTGGAAATAAAGAAAATTCTTAAATAAGGGCATAAATGAAGAATGTATTCATCTTATGACCATTAGAGGAAGTCTATTTCTTATATCTATAAAAGATAGAGCATATATCAAACTTGTGATTCATGGTACAATATGGCTATATGATCATTTTATTTTCCCTAGTAATTTTTTATTAACCTGTTTCTTTAACTTTTGATGTTTCAGATTGGCCATAGCTTACATTTCTATATGCTCTCTATATATCTCCTGTATATAGAGAATATTAAAGATAATTAATTACTGCATTCACAGTCATATCTGTGTGCCTGTATTGTACCTGGGTCTCATGCCTTAGAAGTCTAACCTTATTGATTTAAATCTCCTCATTTCCTAGTTAACACCTGAAACAATAGAATATTAGTCACATTTGTACACCTGAATAAAAATTATTCCAACCTGGGGGAAAAAATCACAAAACAAATCCAAAAAAACAAAGGTGAGTAAGTCTTGTATTCCATGATTATATTGTGCTCCATTTTGCAACTATCCATGTTTTGATTTATAATTCATTTTGAATCATACTGATAGTTCATGATAATCCCACCATTTAGTCAGCAAAATATCTTTCTCAGTTTATCTATTTTTATGTTTCTTTTCCCATGACATCTTACATATCCAGGTTCTGGAATTAAAGACAGATAAAGTTGAAAATTAGTATTGTACTTTCTATACCTTATTAATTGTATAAATGTTATGGTTATAAATGGTTCTAGATGACTTTCAGATAAGTTCCCATCCAACATAAATCCTTTGTGAGACTTTACCTCAGGTTTAAAGAACTATGAACTAACAAGACAAACACATTTTGCTTACTTTGGGGGGGAGGGTAGGTTGGTAAATCATGAGGAATATAATTACTTACAGTTTTTTCTGCCATCTATGTTATTACTTTACCTAATTACCTCTTTCTTCTCTATTTATCTCCCTCCCAGTTGTCCAAGAATTCACCCATTTTACATTTTTCTCTCTGATCATTAGTGCCCTGCTATGTCCCTTACCTTCCTCCCACCTTCTGTATTTACTTTCCCTTTTACCAATAAGCTCTGTCTTTTACATTTCTCCTATGGCATCACTTGGTTTTTTCTTTGTTTGTTTTTATTTGTTGTTTTATGTATTTACATTTTGAATGTTATTCCCCTTCTCAGTTTCCAGTCCACTGACACCCTATCCCATTGCCCCTCCCCCCTGCTTCTATGATGGTGCTCCCACACCCACCCATCCACTCCCATGGAACAATCAATTGATTCAACAATCTTCCCAACCTCCACCCTCACCCCTCCTTACCCCTCTGGCTTAGTTGAGCTATCACTCAGGCTGTATAGTGTTTTCTTTTGATATTTCCACCCCACCCAAAATTTTTACTACAAAAGACACAGTCACTCCAGTGACACCTCTCTTTTAAAAAAAAAAAAAAAAAGGAAAAGGAAAAGGGGGAGATGTAGGACTGTGAAAGGCATCCTGGTTCCTAGTTGAGCTAAGACTAGAAACCCTGGTTACCTTAAAGGGACTGTAGGTGTTTTACCTGTTCCTGAGGAACCAGGCTCCTGGCATGAAGTCGCAGCCTTCCATGAATTTATGGCCTTCAGTCACTTAAGGGCAATGCCCCAAGCCCCTCCACAGGTAGAGGATATGACCTGTGGTCACATAGCCTCAAGACAGATCTTCATTTTAATGAGTACCTAAAGGCCTGGAGGACATAGCCAATAAACTCTACTTCCCAGTCACTCCTCCCTACAAAAGGTAGTTAACCTCAGGCCCGCCCTGAGAAGCAGGGTATGATTTTACTCATTCACTTTCTGCATGATAATAAAGGTCTTAAAACTATGGACTACCTCTTTTCACTAAAATCCACCATGGGAAGCCATGGAGGTCTTTGCCTGTAGAGCTGCCCTCTAATCTCCCATAGAAGGCCTATGTTCTCCCAGTCACTGTGACCACCATAATCAAGCCAAAAAACTTTCCCTATAGGACCAGCAGGAGCTCTTCCCTCTTTTTCCACCTCAGCCCCAGGCTAGATCCAGCTCATGGGCCCCCACTCCATTTTCAACTCTTCTGAGGCATCCAGCAGCACCTGGGTGTCTGAGAGCCTAAGACCCAGATGGTGTCCGGCGCGCTGTTTGGTCTCGCCAGCAAGAACCCACGCGGACACACGGATCCTTCTGCAGCAATGCGTTTAATGCATAATGAAAAGAGGAAAGACCCCGGGGCCCCAGAATGGCGCTGTTATATAGCCCCGAGGCAGC
>CM052700.1:80878314-80895630 GCA_028551405.1 Uromys caudimaculatus
GCCCCGGGAGTGGGCGGTGATAGTCATGTACACCCATAATGCGCTTCGGGGGTTTTCCCCGCGCTTTCCGTAAGTTTCCTTAGAGCGACAGCTGAGGTCAGCGCCATCTTGTAATGGCGAATACTCTAGCCGCTCCTTACAAGATGGCCCTAGCCTTCTTGCAGGCCTGGAGACCTCAAGTCAGCTCTAGCTCTCACACATCTCAGACTGTGCTCCCCACCCACAGAGCATGTCCCCAGGGCTTCTCTATGGGCCCCTGACACCTGCTGGCTAACAGTGTGGGGTAAGCGTAGTCAAAACTTCCCTCATCCCGCCTCCATATTCGCCATGCCCTGTGGCAGAGCAGACATGGGGACCCTAACCCTACAAGCCCCCAAGCATCCTCCTATGCTGGGGCATTGAGCCTCCACAGGACCAAGGGCATCCCCTCCCATTGATGTCAGAAAAGGCAATCCACTACCTGGAGGAGCCATGGGTCACTCCATGTGTATTCTTTGGTTGGTGGTTTAGTCACTGGGAGCTCTGGAGGGTCTGGTTAGTTGGTATTGATATTGTAGTTCTTACTACTGGGTTGCAATTCCTTTCAGCTCCCTCAGTCCTTCTTGTAACTCTTCCATTGGGATCCATGTCTTAAGACCAATTGTTGGTTGAGAGCATTCACATCTTCTAAGGCATATGAGTTTAGTCAATGAGTCCCAAAAGTTACTAATCTGCTTACCTAGTCCAAGTAGCATAATGTTATCAATATAGTGAACCAGCATGATATGTTGAGGAAGAGGCAAACAATCATGATCCCTTTGAGCTAACTTATGACATACAGTTGAAGAATTTATATACTTTGAGGTAGAAATGTAATGATTTATACCTGGCATTGCTAAAAGAAAACACATTGCTTTTGTTGGGCCTTATGAACAACTATTTTGCTTCCAGGTATAAGGAGATACATTAATATGCTCAAGAAAATAATTCACACTTTTATAATGAGTGCAATTAGAGAAACTTCTTCATTGAGTTCAACATAGTTAATAGTCATTTTCCAAGTATGAATGTTCCACCATGAAATTTCTCCATCTTTTTTTCTATGTAAGCCAAAAACTTGATAGTGAGTTGTGGTGGGAACCAGTACCTTTGTTTCTTTTTATCCTTAATGGTGGCATTGATTTCATTAATTCCTCTGTGAATATGATATTGATTCTGGTTCACTATTTTCCTTTGCAAAAGCAACTGCAATGCCCTCCATTTGGATCTTTCCAACCATAATAGCCCACATACTACAAGTGAGGAAACAAATGTGGAGATTCTGCTGTGAATGGCAATTCCTGAAAAGAGGCTAAAAACTCCTAGAAGAAGTTTGTATGTACAGAGACTCGTGGTCAGATTGGAATTTCAGTACTATAGAAATTCTGGAACTGCATAGGATCAGAGGCTTATGACATTATCTGGGGCCAAGTTTAGCCTCTTGAACAACTATTTATTGAACTACTCTGCATCTAAATTGACACATCATGATATTCGATAGAAGAATATTTTAGAACCTATTAATTTAAATTAAAACCTCTTGATAATGAATAAAACCTATTAAAATTGATTAATTTAGCAGAACACTAACTCCTACCAATCCAAGAGCTATGAATATCATCAGATAATATTATGGAACTATAAAAATGCTTCCCATTTCTCAGTGTACCAGCCACTTTCATATATCCACAAATACATTTTAAATTTGCCTTGATTTATACTTTTCTTTATTCTGTAAAACAATAAAAACTTTATAAAGTAGTATCCATATTGGAACACCAACTTTTGGGGTAACCTCGATCTGTGTTCTGGGAGTCACAGAAAATTTGAGGTGACAGCTATTTCTTTTGTCAACACTGCCAACCTCAAGACTACAAATCTTAATTACATTTCCTGAGATTGTGGAAATAAACAAAGTTTGAGTTTTAGTGCCCACTATAAATCAGATCTTAGCCACAGTTCCATCAATCACTGGACAAGCAACATTTCTTAGTTTAATTGTAAAGCCACAATATTTTGAGGTCTCTTGGAACCATAGTCAAATCAGAACCAATATCTACTAGGCCTGGAAAAATCTGTTAATTTGTATTTCCAAGTGTTTAGTTACCCAAGTAAAAGCTTGGAGGTTTCTCTGGAAAATAATGGGAAAGAGGCTATCAAGAAAATTCTTCTTCAAGCTGCCAATATATGTGCTAGGAACTGAGCTTGTGACCTGTGCAAGAGACCTAGCCTCTTAACAACTGAGCCAGTTATGTAGTACCAGTACAACAAGATTTTAAAAAGAGAATTTAGTCAAATATTCCAAATACACTGAGCCTTAAAAGCCTTTTATCAACACTAAACAAAAGAATCTCAGTCATCCATATACCATTCTCAGTAGGTCATCTCATTTAATAAATACTTCAGCAAAAATCTTGCTATGTTGCTCTTACTTTGGATGTCATGTTGAGTTTACAGATCCTGCAGCCTCCCCTACTCTACCAACACCACTCTTGCCTTAGATACTCTGTCAGGTACCTACCTCTTCATCTCCAGACCTCTTCCTCAAAGCATTGGGGAGCATCTGGTCCAGAAATTCCAGCTTACCAAACTGAGTCTCAAAAAAAAGGCAGTGCTGCTCTCTATTACCCCTTAATGTCCTCACATCTAGGCCCATCTGGGTGACTCTTTTTTGTTGTTGTTGTTTTTTGTTTTTCAAGACAGGGTTTCTCTGTGTAGCCTTAGCTGTCCTGGAACTCACCTGTAGACCAGGCTGGCCTCAAACTCAGAAATCTGCCTGCCTCTGCCTCCCAAGTGCTGGGATTAAAGGTGTGCGCCACCACTGCCCGGCTCTGGGTGACTCTTAAACTACCAACTTTAGCTGTCAGCCCCAGCTGACAGAACTACAGAATCTTAATTTAATAACAAATGGCCTGATAGAGTTATTAAACAGCTCTCTGAAAACTCAGAAGCCAGGCCTCCATAGTCTGCACTGATCTCAAAATCTTAGCTTCCAAGCTCCTACAGAATAGCCCACTGGGATCTCAACACTCAATGGCTTTTCTAATCTAAATGTTTACATTGCATTTTCATAAATGTACATGATCAGATCTGTCAAATAAATACCCCATTATTCTGGTGACTTAGGAATAATATTGCTGTGGTGAACATCATGAACATAAGTAAGTTGGGGAGGAAAGAATTTATTTGGCTTATACTTCTATATTTTACTTCATTACTGGAAATGGTCAGGAGAAATTCAAACAGGGTAGGAATGTGGAGGCAGGAGCCAATGCAGAGGCCATGAAGGGGCTCTGCTCCCTGGCTTGCTTCATGTAGCTTGCTCAGCCTGCTTTCTTTTAGAACCCAGGACCAGGGATGACACTACAATGAGTTGGACTATCCCCTTCAATCACTAATAATAAAATATCCTACAGACTCAACTATGGCTAGATCTTTGAGAGACATTCTCTTAGTTGAAATATCCTCTTGACACATGACTTGAACTTGTGTCACATTGACATAAAGCTATCCAGCACATAGACCTAGGTTCATTGCTTGAGAAGATATGGGATAATTCTATCATAGTTTTGGGTGTAGGGGCTACTTAGGCCATGGCTACACGTAGCGTCCTTTCTTTCATGTTTACTGTAAAGAAAATGACAAGTCCCCTACTGCAAAGGAAATTACAAGTTCCCTACTGAGATGTGATTTTGGAGGCAGCAGAGAAATGGAAATTATTTCTTCATCCTTCTAGTCAGTCTGCGATTTTAAATGAAGAATTGAGCCCACTCATATTTAAAAAGTTATTAAAATGTGTGTGTTAGTTCTTGTCATCAGGTTGTTGACTTTTCGTGTTGTGTTCTCAGTGATACCTTATGTTATAGTGACTATGGCTTCATATCTTTTCAAAGTCTCTCTGCTATGCTCATTCCTCTCTTCAGCCCAAAATAATGCTTCCTCTGTTACCTTAGGTCTGGATTGTTAATATAAAATTTCTTTAGGCTGTCTATGTTCTATAAAAATGTTCCTCTTTTCTTAGTCATGACAATAGTTTTTCTGGGTATATTACTTTAGATTGGCTGTCACTTACCACTTGGGAAGTTGTAGTAGTACACAATTCAATACTTAAATTGACCCCAGCGGCAGTAGCACATTAGTCAGTACCTGCCCCAGCTTTCTGGGTTCCTAAACAAAAAAGCGCAAACATAGCATTTATATTTTGATATGCCTAAATCAGCTCAATGGCCGAACCACTTCCTAACCTCCACATGGCTAAATCACTTCCCTTTGATATTCCTGAGTTATTACTTACTAAATTCTATATTGATCTTTTCTGCCCTGGACCAGTCAGGCAGCCCTCTTCGGGAAGCTCTCTGCCTGCTTCTACATGGTGACTATG
This sequence comes from Uromys caudimaculatus, assembly GCA_028551405.1. Lineage (NCBI taxonomy): Eukaryota > Metazoa > Chordata > Mammalia > Rodentia > Muridae > Uromys > Uromys caudimaculatus. Next base: position 80,882,714 of record CM052700.1, read on the forward strand.
CTCTCTGTCCTGCACGTTCTCAGGTTTGGAATCCCTCCTTCTCCTTCTCCTTCTCCTTCTCCTTCTCCTTCTCCTTCTCCTTCTCCTTCTCCTTCTCCTTCTCCTTCTCCTTCTCCTTCTCCTTCTCCTTCCTTCTCCTCCTCCTCTTTCTCCTCCTCCTCCGCCTCCTCCTCCTCCTCCTCCTCTTCCTCCTCTTTCTCCTCCTAGCATGGTAGATCTCCACCTTCCTTTCTCCCTTGGTCCCTTACCTGGAGATCCTAAAAGTCCTGCCTCTGTTGACCCACTCAGCAATTGGCTAACTGCAACTTTATTTACCAATCAGAATCAAGTGGGGGCAGACTCCCTCAGTATCTTATGTGAAGAGTCTCAAACAATCTTATAACACAAATTAACATAATACAAGAAGCCACAGGGAGTCTTCAAGCTTTAAAAGTTTACCTTGAGAAATCAGTTGTTCCTACTCTGCCATTTTCCTCTAATTAGGGAAGTTCATTTTTTCATTTAATGAGTTTTCTTTACTTGTGATGCTCAGTTTTTCTCTTAGATATGTCAATCCACTTTTAGTTCTGTATATTTAGTGTTTTAACTATAAAATGCATAGACAGTTTTTAATTTGCTCTTGTCTTTCGATGTTCTGTGTGTTTCTTGGGTGTCTTTGGACTGGTTTCTTCTATGAACTTATTGAAGGTCTTGTGTTTGTCATTGACTTGGGATTATTTTCCCTCACCTGTGCTTATAACTTGAGGTTTTGACTTATTTTGTGGTGCCCCACATACACAATACTTTTGAGGAATGCTGTCTTTCAAACGAGCTACATCCCAGCCCCAAAAGCCTTTTCTCCTGATAACACATTGTCTCACTCCTGTGTGCTCAGTAAGAATGATTACTTTTCATAAGTGTTTTTGGAGGAGGTGACATTTTCTTAGTGTTATAAAAAGACCTGTTAATTTTTAGGTGAGACCCTGAAGATAATATAAAGTAAATATGGTGGGGCCATAAATGATTTGGAAGAAGGAAGGATACCATGAGCAATCTAAAGTTTTGTGTGTGTGTGTGTGTGTGTGTGTGTGTGTGTTTTATTTCTTTTAAGTGTGATAATATTGCTCTTAGTTTTGTTCACAATGACTGGGATCAGCTAATCCACACAGGCAGATATTGCCTGGAGAGAATAGTTCACACACAGGAAACTCAGAGCTCAGCTGATCAAACACTACTGTTTTCCTGGAATTAGAGAAGTTCACTTTTCTGTTTAATGGTACCACTTCCTAACAATCTCAAGGCCAGAACTACCTTCTCCAGATGATATGATAACTATGGGTCTAGAGGGAGACGAGCTGATGACATTTCTTCCTTATAACTACTTCTTGGGAAGTCATTCTACAAGGATGTTTGTCAACGGCCCAGCTGGGTGAGTGTTTCCTTTTCTCTTCATTATAGTGAGAGCTGCAAGTGGGCAGTAGAAGGAAAGAGAATTTTCTGTAATAGATGTTTAGAAAATTCTCTGCTTAGAATATTATTTTTGAACCACTCTGTATAGCAAGCATTCAACAGATGCTTGTAGACATAAAGGTATCAGCATAATGATTAATAAAAGTATAGATTTTTCTTAATATGATCTCTGATTATATATGTGATACTAGAAGGGGGCTATCAGAAGAGGAGCAGGGCCTAACAGAATGTTGATAGACAGGAAAGACTAATAGGGTGAAGGTGATCAATGAGTATTACATATTCAGTGAACATGCCATGCAGTCTATCTCATTTTAGAATGAATGTGCATTCATATACATGTAAAAACTTGCTGCAGGTGCAACATTTAGGGTGTACATCTGACATAGGATTCTTCTGAGTGCTTACTCTAATAAATCTAACAATATGGTTCCATGTCTTGGTATCTCTTGTTGCGGTTCTCTTCAGACAGCTGTCTGCACACTGCTTAGTTTTTTTCATTCTGAGTGTATTTAATAGTGATGGCTTCTCCACTATTATGAATGTTTAAGGACACACTTTGGACTTTAGTACTTATACCTAAATATTACAATTTAAACTAATTGGAAAGACCCAGCACTGCAATTTCTTTCAAATAAAACAGACTTTTCTCAGTACATGCCTATGTTAACAGCTCTGTATCCATAGTAGCGATAGTCTTTTCTGGTCCACTCTCAGCTTCACTGAACCCCAGAGAAAGATGCCACTTAACCAATTAGACTATGTATCATTTTTTGTATATGATTAAAATTTTCAAACAAAGATTATGAAATAGAAAGTTTTAAAAACATATTTTTAGTAAAAACACTTAAATTGCTATTCTTTCCCTTATATTATCATTTGTATATTACTTGAATTACATGTTGTATTTTAATAAATTATAGATGTATAGGTGATAATTAGTTTTATACATTAGTTTGTGCATTTGCAATTTTAAAAGTTAAAAACAGGCTATTGTTCCTTAATTTGGAGACCAAGTCTTAAATGACATGTTATCCAGGAGCTTTTATTTTTTAAGATTTAGTTATTTGGTTTTATATATATGAGTGTTTTGCGTATGTGTATGCCTGTGTACCACTGGTGAGCCACATCATACAGGGCAATAGATATCCTAGAACTGGAGGTACAGATGGTCATGACCCAACATGTCATTTCTCGGAATCTAACCCAGGCACTTTTCAAGGGATAAAAGTGTTCTTAACTACTAATCCCGGAGCTTTAAAACAAAAACAAAACAAAACAAACAAACAAACAAAAACAGAACATCACTGTACAGCTACTGTAAATGTATGTTGATGAGAGAAGTAGATGTGTGGCTCTGAAAATTGGGATGAATCCATTAATTTATTAGACTAAGCTTTTTAGAAGCAAATATCACATAACTGTAAAATCTGTGATTTATCATGTTATATTCCAGAGGATATTACAGGAAGATCTCTTACACTAACTGCTGCATTATTTTTATACATACAAGCATGAATATATCTATGTATGTGGAATATTCAAGTGAAATTGAAAATGCAATTGGGTATTTTTCGCACAACCTTTGAATTCAGTATAGCCATTTTCTACTTCTTTATCACAAAGTTGATTTTAAAGTACTGAATTAAATCAATTCAATAGTAAATCGATCCTGGTAACTAGCTCAAGCAACTTACAAAAGCACCAAAGGTAAGACTGTTGAGTAAAATTATATGTGTCTGGGTCCTGATGATGTATGATAACACTGGGAACTTTTTTTCCACTACATGGGAAGGAATCTCTTTTAAATAGAATTTTCCAAACAGCAGCACTATATGGTTATCTTCAGCAAGTTTGTGTTAGTCATAATGTATAGAAAATAGGGTTTGTCTTAGCATCCCATATTCTCTCTTGTTGGAGGCTCCCAGTCAACATCTTCAGATGGGAATATATAGTCTGTAGTAACTACAGAAACCAGGAAAGCAAAGGGTACCATTGTCAGGAGAGAGGTGAGGAGTAGGAGCAATGGAGAGCAGAATAGCAGGCTACAAGTATCCGATTAAGAGAATGGAAAAGACAGGGCTCCTTAGGGGTGATGAGGCAGGTAAATACAGAAGTGGGGAGGAAGGTAAAGGGGAGTAGTAGCAGGACACAATTTATCTAAGAGGGAAATGGGAAAATGGGTGGGTTTTTTGGTAAGGAGGAGGGAGAGAAATACAAAAGAGTGGGTAGTTAGGGAAAATAACAACATGGGTGGCTGAAAAAAACATAAGTAAACATCTTGTTAATGACTTACCTACCCATCCTTCCAAAAAAGAAAAAGGAAAATAGTGTTTTCTTGATACCTGGAAATTAGTTCCTTAATCCTGAATAGGCATTCACAAAGTGTTTAAATAGAATGGGGACTAAACAGGAAGCCATTTGGCCCATTTATAACCATACTGATTATATAATTAATAGGGTCTGGAAGGTACACTAATGGTCCTCTACTGTCTCTATGTTCTTAATTCAAAATTCTGAGATTTCATAGGAAAAAAATATAAAATAAGAAAAGATGAATTGAAATAGACCTTTTGCTGATTAAGACTGTCACATCATGAATTATGACTGTGATTCCAATAAAATTTTAAGTCAAAATATGGATAATAACAAAATGGAGTATAGTAAAATTATAGAATATGATACATTCTCACCTGATTTTTTTGATACCTTTTATCATTTTCTCCCAACTCATCATAGTTTTCGTTCATTTCTACTAATCTGATTGATATTCTATGCTCATCACTACTGTTTTAGTTAAGTATATAATAAGTCAATTTAAATCCATTTTATTGGATTTCTATGTTATGAGATTCAGGTGCATTACAGGAACTCAAAGTGTGCATTCTGTGTAGATATGACTCTAGAGGTATTTATTATCCATAATATTCTCTCTATGAAGGAGATACTTGGAGGGTATAGAAATATAGGCTATATTCAGTATGAAACATCAAAAATGAAAGAGACAGGTTATTCAAGAATTAAAGTAAAATATGGAAAATAGAATAATGGTATAGCTATATAGTCAAGTGAAACATAAATTTAATGTATAAACTATTTTTCAGATATATGAAATAGACTTCCATTATGCTTTTAAGATGAATACACTTTACATTTATGTCTTCAATCAAGAATGTCCTTTATTTCCAAGCTGGACTTGGAGTCCTTGCCAATATGTTTCTGCTGATTTTCTATATTTTCATAATCCTAGGCAAAAGACCTAAGACCATGGACCTGATCTCCTGTCAACTGACCTTTGTTCATATAATTATGGTCCTCAGTGGGTGGGATATTTGGCTTGCAGATATATTTGAATTGTTGAACATTGAGAATGACATCAAATGTAAGGCAACCTTTTACATAAACAGGGTGATGAGAGGCCACTCTATCTGCATCACCTGCCTCCTCAGTGTGTTCCAGGCTGTCACTATCAGTCCCAATACCTCATTTTTGGCAAAATTTAAACATAACCTGAAAAAGTACATCATCTATGCTCTCTTCTATTTTTGGTCTTTCAATTTGTCCTTCAGCAGTAACCAGATCTTCTCTGTTGGTGCTTATTCCAATATGAGTGAGACCAACCAGATGAAGGTCACTAAATACTGTTCACTTTTTCCCATAAACATCATCATTAGAGGATTGATTTTAATACTGACAACATCCAGAGACGTGGTTCTTGTAGGAGTCATGCTAACCACAAGTACATATATGTTGATTATCTTGTTTAGACATCAGAGGCAATGTAAACATCTTCATAGCATCAAGCACCTGAGAGCATCACCTGAGAAAAAGGCCACTCAGATTATCTTGCTGCTGGTGGGTTTCTTTGTTGTCATGTACTGGGTAGACTTCATAATCTCATCTACCTCTGTTCTATTATGGAAGTACAACCCAGTCATCCTGACTATTCAGAAGTTTGTGATGAATGCCTATCCCACAATTACTCCTTTGGTTCAAATCAGTTCTAATAGCAGAATAATCAATGTGCTGAAAAACTTGTGGCTAAAATGATACCAGGCATTTTAAAGAGGGGTCATTTTTCTCTTCTTTAAAAAGGAGATTTTATACACACACACACACACACACACACACATACATTTATATATATGTCTTGTGCTAGGACATTGGTCTTCCTTCTTCTTGAGCTTCATATGGCCTGTGAGTTGTTTCTAGGAGAATATAAACAAGGCTGCTCTGAATATAGTGGAACAGGTGTCTTTGTTATATGTTGGAGCATTTTTGGTATATGCCCAGGAGTGGTATAGCTGGATTCTCAGGTAGAACTATTTCCAGTTTTCTGAGGAACTACAAGACTGATTTCCAGAGTAGTTGTACCAGCTGGCAATTCTATCAGCAATGGAGGATTGTTCTTCTTTGTTCCTAACCTTTGTAGCATCTTCTGTCACCTGAGTTTTTGATCTTAGCCATTCTGACTGGAGTAAAGTGGAATATCAGGATCCTTTTGATTTGCAGTTCCCTGATGACTAAGGATGTTAAACATTTCTTTAAAGCTTTTCATCCATTTGAGAATCGTCAGTTGAGAATTCTTTGTTTAGCCCTGTACCCCATTTTCAATAGGGTTATTTGGTTCACCTGGAGTTTAACTTCTTGAATTCTTTGTGCATTTTGGACATTAGCCTTCTATCGGATGATGGGTTGGTAAAGATCTTTTCCCAATCAGTGGGTTGCTATTTTGTCTTATCACCAGTGTCCTTTGTCTTACAGAAGCTTTTCAATTTTGTGAGATGCCATTTGACTACATTTGATCTTAGAGCCTGAGTCATTGATGTTTTCTTCAGGAAAATTTCCCCTGTTCCAATGTGCTTGAGGCTTTTCCACACTTTCTCTTCTGTTAGATTCAGTGTGTCTGGTTTTATGTGGAGGTCCTTGATCCACTTGGACTTGAGCTTTCTTAAAGGAGATAAGAATGGATCAATTTGCATTCTTCTACATGCCATCAGCCACTTGAACCAGCACCATTTGTTGAATATGCTGTCTTTTTTCAATGGATGGTTTTGGATTCTTTGTCAAAGATCAGGTGATGATAGGTGTGTGGGTGTATTTCTGGGTCTTCAGTTCTATTCCATTGGTCTACCTGTCTGTCTCTGTAAGCTGCTGTTATCATCAATAGTGCTCCAATCCTCACCATTTTCATTGCAATATTCTCATTTTTCTTGCCTGTTTCTGGAGTTACTACAAGCTACATAATCACATCTGAAGATGTGGAGAAAGGAGTCTCCAACAAGAACGAACATGTGACAATAAGACAAACACTATTTTCAACACGTTGTGATAAACATGAACTCACTGACAATGATCAAATAGTGATTCTGTTTGGGATTTTATGTTTCAAAACAATTTCCTTCCTATGCAGTGGATAACAAGGTCCCCAGTGTTATCAGACATGATCAGCACTCACACACTTTTTACACTTTCACTTAATATGATCTCTGATTATACGTGTTTCATTAGGAAGGGAGTTTGGAAAAAGAACAGGGAACTATTAGAAGGATGTATTGAGAGATAAAACTGGTAATAGCATAAGGATCATGAATGGGTATTATATACCGAATGAAAATGTCATGAGATCCATCATTTTTACAATTAATATATACTGATATATATGTAGAAATATCTTCAGATGCAATATTTTGAAGAGCATATGTGACATAGGATTCTGATGAGTGTGTACTCTAATGAATTTAAGATCAGGTTTTCCACAAGATGTGCCAAGTGTGTTAGTTCTCCTTCCTTAAAACAAAACACCTGAAATACCTTAGAGGGTAAAAAATAAGAAAAGCAGACATTTGTTTTGCAGGAATACATTTATATCATTAAGGTATATTTGAATTATATTATGTATTTTCTCATTTCTTCGAGTTATCTCATTGTATGTGTTTAATTATATGAAAAAAGTTCAGATTATACAGCAAATATTTACTAATTAGTATTTATCAGTAATTTTCAATTCTATTAAGTCAGTATATACTTAGGAATTATAGGAAAGTTTCATCCCAGAGGATAGTAAAACATAAGTCATTGTTAATATTATATGTTTTTTAAATAGATATATTTGTTTATTCTGTTGCAATGATTTCCAATAAAGCAGATATTTTCTGTGCATTTCAAAAGTATTTGATAATCTCACCTCACACTTCTTTAAACCCATGTAAAGTTATCCTTACATAAATATAAACTGCATAATTTTGTCAGGAACCAACGGATCTGCAGCTTTCTTATTAGCCTGAGAGAAGCCATCTTTGATAGAAGTTAAGCTTGTAGGTAGAAGTAGGCCTGAGTTTCAGGTTCCTGAGAACTAGGCTTCTGTTTAGGTTCTGTCTCCTAGGAGATGGATCCTTTCCCAGGTCAGTATGACTCCCTTATAGTTAGGTGGTCAGCAGAGCATGGATAGTTGCCTTGGTAACATGTCCTGGTGGCTGGGGACCTGTACTCCTTGGAATCTCCCCACCCCTATAACATTGTCTAAAGCCCCGATAACATTGTTTAAGAGTCCCTCTATATTGTTTAAGATTCTCATACTTCCTTCTACTTGTACCCTATAAAAAGCTTAGAAATAAAGTTCATCTTTGTGGCTTGATCAGAAACTGTCTTGCCACCACTCTACACTTGTCTCTGTCTCTTTTTGTGCAGTGGTCGTAGCCTCTCAGGACCCCTGTTCAGTGTCCCAGTGGGCTGGGGCATAACTTTCAGTAGGTGTCTGTGTATTTCATTTAAAATAAATTTGGTTTTAAAATTACAAGTTTTTTATATCAAACCTTGCAACATTATTACTGATACAACATTGAGTAAATTTCTTATTATATTGAAGCAATACCATTAAAATCAGGGACAAGACAAGGCTGCCCACTATCTCCCTATTTATTCAACATAGTAGTTGAAGTTCTACCTAAAGCAATTAGAGAACAACAGGATGTTAAAAAGATAAAATTTTCAAAGGAAGAAGTCAATATATCACTATTTGCAGATGATATGATAGCAACCACAAAAATTCTACCAAAGAGTTCCTACAGTTGACAAACAACTTCAGCAAAATGGCTGGATTTCAAATAAATCAGTAGGCTTCCTCTACACAAAGGATAAATGGGCTGAGAAAGAAGTTAGAAAAACAACACCCTTCACAATAGTCACAAATTATATAAAATATCTTGATGTAACTCTAACCACAAGTGAAATATCTGTATGACAAGAACTTCAAGGCTCTAAAGAAAGAATTTGAAGAAGATCTCAGAAGATGGAAAGATCTCTCATTCTCATATATTGGTAAGATAAGTGGATATTAACCCAAAAGTTCAGAATACTGACAGTACAACTCACAACCACATGACACTTAACAAGAAGGAAGGCCAAAGTATGGATGCTTCAATCCCACTTATAAGGGGGGAAAATTATCATGGGAGGCAGAGGGAGGGAGGGAGGGAGTAGAGTGTGAGTGGGAAGGAGGAGGAAAAAAAGGGGGCAGAACCAGGTATGGGTAGAGAAAGGATAGAAGTACAAAGGACCAGGAGAATGAATACAAATAAGTAGCATTGGGAGTGGGGAATTGGGGGAACCACTAGAAAGTCCTAGATTCCAGAGATGCAAGAAGCTCCCAGGACCCAGTGGGGATGACATTAGCCAAAATACAAAACATGGAAGTGATAGAACCTGAAGAGACCACCTCCAATAAATAGGCATGGTTCCCAGTAGAGGGATGGAGCCACCCACCCATCTCAAAAATTTCAAACCAGAATTGCTTCTGTCTAAAGGAAACACAGGGACAAAAAAAATGGAGCAGAGACTGAAGGAAAGGCCATCTAGAGACTGCCCCAACTTGAGATCCATCCAAACCACAGACACCAAGTGCCTACACTATTGCTAATGCTAAGAAGTGTTTACAAATAGGAGAATGGTATGGTTATCTTCTGAGAGGCTCTGCCAGCACCTGACGAAGACAGATGAAGATACTCACAGCCAACTATCAAACTGAGCAAGGGGACCACAATGGAAGAGTTAGGGGAAAGACTGAAGGAGTTGAAGGGGGTTTCAACCCCATAGGAAGAACAACAACATCAACTAAACTAACCCCTTAGAACTCCCAGGGACTAAACCACTAACCAAAGAATATACATGAGTGGGTCCATGGCTCTAGCTACATATGTAGTACGTGACTGCCTTATCTGGCATCAATGGGAGGGGAAGCCCTTGGTCCTGTGGGGACTGGTTGCCCCAGCATAATGGGATGCTAGAGCAATGAAGTGAGAGTGGGTGGGTGGGTGATGGATCACCCTCATAGAGGCAAAGGGGAAGGGAGATAGGATGCGGGGGTTGCAGAGGAGAGACAGGGAACAGGGACAACATTTTAAATGTAAATAAATAAAACAATCAATTTGAAAAAAGAAGTAATTATAAGGAAATAATGCCATCAGCTCTTCTCTTTCTAGATCTATAATTATCATGTCATCTGGAGAAGGCAGTTCTGAAGTTGTTTAGAGTGGTATTATCAAATGGAAAAGTGAAATTCCCTAATTCCAGAAGAACAATGGTATGGGAACTGCAGAACTCTGAGATTTCCATGAGTGCGTTATTTTCTGCATGCCATATCTGTCTGTGTGGATTAACTGATCCAAGGCCTTGTGAACAAACAAAATTAACAATAATAACATCCCATTAAAAGTGGTAGAAAATATTTTAGATTCCTCAAGGTATCCTTCCTTCTTCTAAAACATTCTTGGTTTAGAATGTCCTCCATGCTTAACTGACAGTGACCTAGAATTAACACCTCCTTTGATACAAGTCAGAAAATGTCACCTCTTCCAAACACACTTTAGGAATGTAATCTTTCTTACAGAATACATAGAAGTGAGATAATCTAACTATTTTATCAGTAGAAATCAGGTTGATGGCGCTCAGGTGGTAGAGTGCATGTCGACAACATTTTGTATATGTGGGTTGCCATGAAATAAATTAAACCTTCAAATTAAAGGCATGGATGAGAGAGAAGCATTCCATGTCAATGGCAAACACAAGGCCTTCAATAAGATCTTAGAAGAAAACTTCCCCAAAGACACACACATACAAATACAAGAAGCACACAGAACACAAAAAAGACAAAAGCAGAAACAAAATTTTCACACATCTTATAGTGAAGACACTAAGTATAAAAAAACAAAACAAAAATGTGGATTGAAACCTCTGAGATCAAAAACTGCGTGTCACAAATAAAAATAAATAAATTTAAAAAATTTTAAAAAGATAAAGTGGAAAACTTTCCTAATTCTAGGAAGAGCAGAGTAGAAAGAGTTGATTTCTCAAGGTAAACTTTCCAACCCAAGAGAGCCAGCAGACATACATTCCAAGCCCTTAATTATATCCAATCTACAGTAATATATCCACAAAACTTCTGTGGTGATTGAAGGAGGAGGAACAGTTTTCCACAACATACATAGCCTTTAAAAATTCATTTTCCATAAACCAAACCTAAGGTAACACAAGCATTATTTTTGTTCAAAGAGAAGAATGAGCATAGCAAAGAGATTGTGGAAAATACAAAGCCATGATCACTAAAACAAAAAGTACAACTGAGAACACAACACCAAAAATCAATAATATGATCATAAATAAAACACGTATTTCAATAATAATTCAAACATGAATGGCTAAAATTTTCCACTCTGAATCACAAACTGACTGATAGGAATAAGAAAGAAATTTATTGGTTTCCTCTGAGAAAAACATTTTAGTTTTAAAGATAGGCACCTGTTCGAGTAAAAGGATAGATAAGAGTAATGGAACCAGGAAGACAGCAGACGTCACTATTCTAATATCAATAGACTTTTAACTAAATATAATAAGAAAAGATAAAAGGGAAACTTTATTCTAGTCAAGGGAATACTTGACAGAGAAGACGTTACCGTCCTAAACAAATGTGTATCAAACTCAGGAACGCCCACTTTCATATAAAAGAAAATATACACTTGGATTAAAGACAAAGGTTAGCATCAATTCATTAAAGTGAGTGATTTTAAACACCCGACAGGTGTGTCCTAGGCCTGTAAACTTCTGGAAGTAAGAATTAGGATATTTGCCTTTCTCCTGGAACTCAAGCTTTTGGGAAATCTCTCGCTCTCTCTCCTTCTCCCTCTCTCTCTCTCTCTCTCTCTCTCTCTCTCTCTCTCTCTCTCTCTCTCTCTCTCTCTGTCTCCTTCCATCCCCTCCCATCACTCTCTTTTTTCCTGTCTCTTTCTTTCTCTCTCTGTTTGCAGGAGGGATACCATAAGCAACTATAAGAATGGAAATAGAGAGGGCTATAGTTGCACCCTGGTCTTGAATATAACATTTTCTTTCTGGAGTCTGGATAACTGGAGAGCATTCTAGAGAGTTACAGAGTCACAGACAGGCTCTCAGTAGGGGACTTGCCATTTTTTTATAGTAAACATGAAAGAGGAAAGCTATAGGTAGGCATAGCCTAATTAGCCCGTATCCCCAAAACTAACATGGAATTATTAAATATCTACTAAAAGAATGATCTGAGACACATGTGCTGGAAACTTTTATGTCAACATGACACAAGATAAAATTATCAGACAGGAGAAAATCTCAAGTAGAAAAATGTCTCAGAGGGAGGGGGACTGTGATTAAAATATAAAGCAAATAAAATAAATTAATGAAAAAAAACACAAATAAAACAAAAATGTCCCCCATAAGATCTACCTGTAAGCAAGCCTATTAAATGGTGCCATCCCTGGGCTGGTGGTCCTGGGTTTTAAAAGATAGCAGACTGAGCAATCCTCATCTAGCAAGCCAGTAAGCAACACCTGTCCATGGCCTCTGCATTAGCTCCTGCCTCCAGGAACCTGCCAAGTTTGAATTTCTGTTGTGACCTCTCCTAATGAAAGACTAACATATGGAAGAGTAAGCCAGATAAATTCTGTCCTCCCAACTTGGATTTGATCACAATGTTTTTCATATCAATAGTGAGCCTAAGTCAAGTTGGCACCAAGACAATAGGGAAATTGGAGAGACCTGGCCATGTGCTTTGTGGAGGATTGTGGAATCACTTTGGACTTTTGTATGAGAAAAAAATTATTTAGTGTTGACATTTCATTGGGGAGTTCTCTATGAACTGGGAAGCTAAGAACGTTGAGATCAGTGAGAGAGAGAGATGGCTTGTGAAGTTTCAGAGGGAAGTTTAAACACTATAAAAGACATATTGGTTATTAGATTAAGATTTTGTGTTTTTGTTTCCTTGAGCTGAAGTAACAGATGATATTAACGAGAAACCAGAACTACTAAAGTAAAACCTTTGCTTTGCTGGAATACTCTATTCTTATCCACATGGGACTGAGAAATTAGTGGTGATTGGGAAGACACTAGAATTGTTGAGTTAAAATGCTCTTTTTATTTTATTTTATTTTATTTTATTTTATTTT
>CM052700.1:80896130-80920835 GCA_028551405.1 Uromys caudimaculatus
TTTTGATATTTTATTTACATTTCCGATGATTCCCCTTTTCTTTAGAAACCCCGTGTCCCCTCCCCCTCCCCGCCTCTGTGAGGGAATTCCTCCTCCCACCTACCCGCCCACCCATTCCCATATTCCCACCTTGACATTCCCTTTTACTGGTGCCCCTAGCACCCTCAGGCCCAAAGTCCTCACCTTTCTCCCTGGTGGCCATAAAGATAACACAGAAGTGAGGTAATGTAACTGTGGTATCAGTAGAAATCGAGCTGTGGGGATGGGGATGTAGCTGAGTTGGTAGAGCACTTGCCTAAAGAGCACCATCTATATAGGAGACAATGAAGGAAATCAAACCCTCAAATTATAGGCACAGGGTAATGGAGGTGAATCTCAGTTCAATGGCAAACAGGAGACCTTCAATAAGATCATAAAATAAAACTACTCCAAAGACATATTTATATAACACAAAAAATATAAAACTCACAGAAAAAAAGAGCATAATCAAAATTTTCTGTGCATCCTATAGATAAAAGACTAACCCTAAAGAAATAATAATGGAGCACCCTCATAGAAACCAGGGGGATGGATGGGATAGGAGTTTGCAGGGGCAAAACAGGGAACGGGGATAACATTTGAAATGTAAATAAATAAAATAATCAATAAAAAATAAATCACTAAGACAAAAACTGCAAACTTCACAAATAATGAAATTCTATCAAATAGAAATCTGAACTTCTGTAATTCCATGAAAATAGTTGATAAAGAACAGCTATTTTCTCAAGGTAAACTTTCAAAGACAGAAAGTCTAGAGCAATACATAAAGGAGAGGAAGGATACAACTTGCTAGGAAAGGATTATAGAATAGAAAGTTGTGGATGGATCTGGAAGCTGAAATTAGGGTATCAACCTGGGAAGAGGAAGTGGAGCAAGAAAAGAGATGCTCCTACTATTATTGTGTGAGGTTCAATGTGTGCTTCGAGAATTTGTAAGGTTTCTTGTACAAATGTGGTTGCTCTTGCATTTGGGGCATAAATGTTCAGAATTGAGAGTTCCTCTTGGTGGATTGATTAGTATGGAGTGTCCTTTCTCTTTTTTTGATAACTTTTGGTTGAAAGCCCATTTTATTGGATACTAGAATTGCTGCCCCAGCTCCTTTCTTGGTACCATTTGCCTGGAAAATTTTTTTCCAGCCTTTTATTTTGAGTTAGTGTCTGTCTTTGTCACTGAAATGTGTTTCCTTTATGCAGCAAAATGCTGGGTCCTGTTTACTTATCCAGCCTGCTAGTCTATGTCTTTTTATTGGGGAATTGAGTCCATTGGTGTTGAGAGATATTAAGGATCAAGGATTGTTGCTTACTATTACTTTTGTTGTTAGAGGTAGAATTTTGTTTGTGGGTTAGTTGTGAGAAGATTAGTTTCTTGCTTTTTGTTGGATGTAGTTTCTCTCTTTGTGTTGGAGTTTTCCTTCTATTATGCTCTGTAGAGCTGGATTGGTGGAAAGATGTTATTTAAATATTTTTGTCATGGAATATTTTTGTTTCACCCTCTATGGTGATTGAGAGTTTTGCTGGGCATAGTAGGTTGGGCTGGCATTTTTGTTCTCTTGGATCTGTGTGACATCTTCCCAAGACTGTCTGGCTTTTAGAGCCTCTGTTGAAAAGTCTGGTGCAATTCTGATAGGTCTCACTTTGTATGTTACTTGATCTTTTTCTCTTACAACTTTTGATATTCTTTCCTTGTTCTGTGCATTTGGTGTTTTCATTATGTGACAGGAGGAATTCCTTTTCTGGTCCAACCTGTTTCTTATTCAGTAGAGGGAGAGAAGGATCTGGGAGGGAGAGAGGAGGGGGAGGGGAAAAGGTGGGCCGTTTCAGATATGGGAGAAGATGGGGGAGAATTACAGAGGGTCAAAAGTTTAAAAAGAGGTGTGTAGCAGTGGGGAAGAGGGAACTGGGAGTGAGTGGCCATTAGAAAGTCCCAGATGCCAGGGGCCCAAAAGGTTCCCAGGACACAATAGGGCAGACATTAGCCAAAATACACAACAAAGGGGAGATAGAATCTGTAGGAAACCACATCCAGCAGATAGGCAGGACCGCAGGTTGTGGGATGGGGACAGCCTCCCACCTAAAAAATAATAATCCAGAAGTCCTCCTGTCAAAAGGTAATTCAGGAACAAAGTATGGAGCAGAGTCTGAAGGAAAGGCCATTCAGAGACTGCCCCATCTAGGGATCTGTCCCATCTGTAGACACCACACTCAGACACTATTGCTGATGCTAAGAAGCACAGGAGCCTGGTATAGCTGTCCCTGAGAGGCTCTGCCAGAGTCTGACCAATACAGACGCAGATGCACACAGCCAACCATCGCAGTCAGCATGGGGACCCCAATGGAAGAGTTAGGGCAAGGACTGAAGGAGCTGAAACGTCTTGCAACTCCATAGGGAAGAATAACAATGTTAACCAACCAGATCCCCCCAAAAGCTCCCAGGGACTAAAACACCATCCAAAGAGTACACATGGCAGGACCCATGGCATCATCTCAATATGGAGCAGAGGATGGCCTTATCTGGCATCAATGGAAAAGGAGCTCCTTGGTCCTTTGGAGGCTCAATGACCCTGCAAAGTGGAATGCTATGTCATTGGGGCAGCAGTGGATAAGTAGAGAGGGGAGCATCCTCAGAGGCAGGGGGAAGAGGAAGGAATAAGGGGTTTGTGGAGGGAAAACTGGGAAGGAAGATAATATTTGAAATGTAAATAAATAAAATAACGAATAAAAATAGAAAAAAAGAAAAGAAATGATAGAAGGGACAGTTTAAACTAAGGAACATTAAGGGACAAATGGAAACTTAATACTGTTGTAACTTTCAATAATATAAACATATATGAAGGCAATGTAAATGAAATCACAAAATAACAGGAGAGACCAAGCCCAAAATGAAATTTCTCATCAGTAAATGAAGCTTCCAGTACTGGGAATTGTTTAAATCTATTGAAGTTGTTAGTCAAAGGAGCTCCATGGGAACTTCCAAATAATGGAGCTGACAGGAGCCTGGTATAGCTGTCCCCTGAGAGGCTCTGCCAGAGTCTGACCAATACAGACGCAGATGCACACAGCCAACCATTGCAGCCAGCATGGGGACCCCAATGGAAGAGTTATTGTATTGTTAATGCTATTATGTGCTCTCCATAAACTGATGTTAAGACCCTATTCCTGAAGGCAGCAGTTACATAACTCATTGAACATACAGAAATCAAGCTGGCGACTATCTAAAGCTTACATCTCTAGGGATCAGAGTTTATGGTACTGCAAACTACCGAAGGAGAAAGGTAAACACCAACCCAGCCTACACTTGTAACCTGCCTGTAAGATGTGCTGGTGCAATAGTGGCCTAAAACGCGTGGGAGTAACCAACCTATCTCTAATTTGATTTAAAGCATGGAATCTGTAAGATTGAAACCATATCCAGCATTGTTTGTCAAGAACATGAGTCTGGGACCAAGAAGAAAACCAAAAACTAGGGTTCTTGAAACAAATAAAATGACACTTAATGACATTTTCAGAATTCGTTGATCTGAATCTCATTTAGCCATCATCAGAAAAGCTTCCTCACCCACAGCTAGAAATACAGAGACCTACAGCTAGAAAATATGCACAGTGAGAGACAATAGGAAAATCAACCCTATGTGGGAAGGCTCAATCAAGTTCTTCCCCTCAGAGCACAGAGAACTCTGTGGAAATGTGATAGCTAGACTAGAAGTGCCAAAATGGATGGAGGACACCATGGAAAAAAGGCCTTCTAGATGCAGCCCAGTGGTCACACATGTAAACTCAGAGACTGTGGCAACATGCACATATCTGCACTTGAAGGGGTCCTAAGGCAGAAAAGGATATGTGCCACTTGTCAGAGCTGGAGAGGTAGAGACAAGGGAAGAACTGGGACTACTATCTTAGCCCAGAGAGAGATGCTCTATCAAGACAGTCGGTGAATGGTATATGAAGATCAGCAGCCAAAGTTGTCTCCTGGCCTCCATGTGCACACATACACACACCCTGCTGTACACATATATATATACATACATGCATACAGATACACAACAAACATATTGTACCACATGTATGCTTAATAAATAATTTTTATTTACCAATAATATTGCAATAAGTGTGGATGAAATGAAGTACAAATAAACAGGCACATGATATTTTTATATAGGACTCATTAAGTAACTGTGGTAAAAAAAAAAAATGCTAACTTTAAATTCTCAGTATTTTTATGGATCCAGAGAATTTATAATTAGGACATAGAATTAAGCTAAAATATTTAAACTATTCTTGAAGAGTGAGTGTAGATTAAAATCTTTTCAAAAGAAAGCTTAAAAAGTCACTATCAGCAAGGATCTCCTTTTAAGTAAGCTCAGCAGCAAGGGAATATTCATTTTACAAAGTAAAGAAGAGAAAGAGAACTCATGTGGAAATATTAACTAATTGTATACAACTAACTTAAGAACTCTACAGTACTAGGCAAGAGAAATGTAAAAAGAATGTATGTGTGTAATGCAACAAATTTTATTTAAATAATATTTAAAAATCTTGCTTTGCTACTTGAATCATTAAAGTTTTAAAAATCTGCATTTTAGGAAACAATAATAACTGGTGTGACTCAGGATGATTCTTTATAAGCAACTATATGTCCAGTTCCAGGGAATTCCATGACATCTTCTCACTTCTGTGGACACCAGGAATGCACACATGCATACACGCTGGCACAGCATTCACAGGTATAAATAAAAAATAAATTAATAAATTATAAAGAAAAGAAAAAGTATTTTTAAATAAAACTCTGGTGGCATTTTAACTGCATGGTTTTTAGCATAATTATTATTCTGTTATCAGAACTGATTTGTACCAAAGGAGTAATTGTGGGATAGGCATTTATCACAAACTTCTGAAAAGTCAGGATGGCTGGGTTGTACATCCATAACATATCTGAGGTGAATGAGATGATGAAGTCCACCCAGTACATGACCACAAAGAAAACCACCAGCAGCAAGATGGTCTGGGTGGCCCTTTTCTCAGGGGACTCTCTCAGGTGGCTGTTGCTATGAAGATGCTTGCATTGCCTCTGATGCCTGAACAAGATAATCACCATGTACGTACTTGTGGTCAGCATGACTCCTACAAGAAGCACATCTCTGGAGGTTGATATTGTAAAAATCAGTCTCCTGATTATGTAGTTCATGGGTAAGAGTGAGCAGGATTTAGTAACCTGCATCTGGTTGGTCTCACTCACATTGGTAAAACCACCAACATAAAAGATCCGGTTAGTACTGAAGGTCAAATTGAAAGACCAAATACATAAGAAAACATAGACCATGTACTTTTTTAGCTTTTGTTTAAATTTTGCCAACAAAGAGGTATTGGAACTGATCATGACAGCCTGGAACACACTCAGGAGGCAGGTGGTGCAAATAGAGAGGCCTCTCATCACCCTGCTAATATAAAAAATTGTCTTACATTTGAAGTCATTCTCAATGTTTAGTAACTCAAATAAGTCTGTAAGCAAAATATCCCCTCCAGTGAGGACCATTATTATGTGAATGAAAGTCAGTTGACAGGAAATCATATCTGTGGGTTTAGGTCTGTGATCTAGGATTATGAAAGTATAGAAAAAAAGAAGAAATATATTTGTGAGGAGTCCAACTCCAGCTTGGAAATAAAGAATATTCTTAAATGTGGACATAAGTGGAGGATGAATTCATCTTAACAGCATAGTGGAAGTTTATTTCATATATCTGAAAAAAATAAGAGTATACATCAAGCCTGTGATACACTAAAATATATCTATTATCCTCATTCTATTTTCCATACTAGCTGCTGATTAGCCTGTCTCTTTACTTTTGATGATCCAGACTGTACACTATAACCTACATTTCTGTATGTATCTCATATAGTATATATTATATATACATATATAATATTATAGATAATAAATGTATTCATACATATTTATATAGAATTTACAATTTGTGAACCTGTATTGTATGCAAGTCTCATGCAGGACAAATCCAATCCTATTGATTTAAAATGACTCTTTTTATAATTAATATCTAAAACAGTAGTTGAGAACAAAAATATTATTCACATTTGTACAACTGAATAAAATTTATGTTGATCTGGAAAATAGTCACAAAAGATATACATAAAATTGAGGTGATTCAGTCTTATATTTCATAGTTTTACTGTGCTATTATTTTGCAAGTATTTATATTTTGACTCATAATTCTAATGAAATCACAGTGCTAATTCATGATAATCCCACTATTTTAATTAGCAAAACATCTGTCTCAATTTTTCTGTTTTTATGCTCCTTTTTCCAAGAAATCTAGACTATAAATTAAAGACATAGGTGCAGTTGGAGACCATAAGCATACTTTCCACACCCTATACCCATTAATTATGGTTTTGAAGGCTCACAGCCATTTCAAGTTTAATTCCCATCCCCTTTTGTGAGACTTCAGGTTTAAAGCACTAACTCCCAGATACCAAGACTACTACTTTTCTTTTCTTTTTGGAGGGCATTGTAAATTGTTAATAGAATGATTGGTTATGGCTTTTTAGCCATCTATGTTGTTATTTTACCTACATACCTCTTTCTTCTGTATTTATCTCCCTCCACTCTCTAAGAAGCCCCCCTTTTCCTATTTTCCTGATAAAATATTTGTACCCTGCAATTCTGTTCTCTATTGCTCCCATGCCCAACTGTATCCTGGCAATGATTCCATTTTCCTTTCATGATTTCTGGAGTTACTACATGCTACATAATCACATCTGAAGATGTGGAGCTAGGAGCCTCCAACAAGAGGGAACATGTGACATTAAGACACGCACTATTTTCCATACATTATGACAAACATGGGCTTGCTGAAAATTTCCACATAGTGATGCTGTTTGGGAATTTCTATTTTAAAAGAGATTCCTTCCCATGCAGTGAAAAACAAGGTCCCTAGTATTATCATATGTCATCAGCACCCACACAATTTTTACAATTTCTATCAACAGTGTAAACTTTGCTGCCCATGTTGGTTATTTGGCTAGGTTTTTAGGATCAGTTTATAATGAAATTAATTTAATTCGGCACTTTAAAGTCAGCTTGTGGTACAGAAATAGAAAATAACTACATTGACCCTGATTTGGTGAGAAAAAAAGTGTGCCTAATTATATTTTCAAATTCACTAGTATATTCTACACATATAGATGCATGCATGCATCCATGCACGTCTGTATAGAAGTAATGCAGAAGCTAGTGTCTGAGGCCATCCTACAAGATTTTCATGAATATGACACCATAAATCATGAATTTTACATTTGCATGATTTTTGTTTCTAAAAAGTTTAATCTTATAATGGATTCATCCCAATTGCCAGAGCCACACATCTAATTATCTCACTGACATACATTTACACCATTTACGCTGCACCATGATTTTCTGTTTTAAAAGTTCCAAGGTATGTCTTGGAGGTGTCGCTTACTGATGAAGAACACTTTTTGCTTTTGGGTATGATATTCAGCAATAACAGGGTGCCTCATGACCATTTGTGACTCTAATTCAAGAGTATACATTGCCTTTTCTGACCAATCATGCAAGTGGTGCACAGAAAATATATGTAGCCAAAACATACATATATGTAAAATAAAATAGATAAATAAAGCTCCAGGATAATATTTACTTCAAGCCTTGGTCTACAAACTGTAAGAACTGTCTGCAAATTATAATTTTTAAAAATATAATTATAAAAACCATATACATATAATAATTTATTAATAATTAGACATAAATATTTATTAATATCAGTAGAAGTATTATAAGTAATATAAAAATAGGATAATATAATAAAGTAAAAAATAGTATGTAAAATGAATTTTCTTATCCCAAAGATATGCAAGTCAACCTAATTCATATACATTGCTTTGTTTATGACATACAGGAAATGACACATTCTTATTCATAAACTGGCATATTTATGCAATATTTGGTTGTAAGTACTAAAACCCAGAGTATATTATAAACATTTATAATAGTGGAGAAGCCATCACTATTAAATTGATCCAGAACAAAAAATTTAAGATGTCTGCAGCCATCTGTCTGAAGAACCATGCAACAAAGACAGAGAGAGAGAGAGAGAGAGAGAGAGAGAGAGAGAGAGAGAGAGGCATCTTCATGCACAGTTCTGCAAACTGTAAGAACTGCGAGCAGTCACTTTACTTCTTCCTCATAACAATATCTGATTTTAGAACAGTCTTGTTTTTTGCACATATAGTGATCTTTGTATTCTATTGGTGAAAATTTAATAATATTGGAAACATACAAGGATAGTAAATTGAAAGTATAATTTTCATTTTAAGCTTTACCACATTTGGTGAGTAATGACCTAAAAGCTGTATGACTGCTCAGAGAGAACATAAAGTCAGTGTGTGACTTTCAGGTGACAAGTGAAATTGTTGGCTGATGTACTGTCCACTGTCAGCAACACCAAGACGTTTTTAGAAATGCATAAAGAGAAAGAACTTGGCCTCAAAATTAGCTCTATGAAATCTTTATAAAATGTAGAATATCAGAAAGAATACATAATACTTTTTAATAAAGTAGTAATTCATGCCTTGTATCTGATACTCTTAAATAATTTAAATGCATGAATTCTTATTTGGAAATTAAATTTAGCACAGGTGTAACTGAAAACACATAGATATTGAGTAGCATATTTTAAATAGAATATTATAATTAGTGATTTTGACTTTATTTTTATACTATTCAGGAATTGTAAATATATTTCTCACTGATAATGAAAAGCTTACTCTATATTATTCAGCTTCAATCCTACATGGTTCAATTTAGAAAACATGAAATAAGAAAAGTGAATTAATTTTAATAAAATGACTAAAACCCATATTGAAAATTATGTTTGTGTAAGGATAATTTTACAAGCGTAAATGAGGCGAGATTTCTAAATATTTTTGAAGTATCTATAAAATATCTACCTTATGAGAAATCATTGCAATAAATTAAATAAACCTATGTAAAATTTAAAACTCATATGATGCTAAGAGAGATTTATGCTTTACTATGTCATTAATCAAAACTTTCCTAAGAATTCATAAGTATATGCAAATTTAACACACTAGAAAATTACTGATAAACACTACATTAGGTAATATTTGTTGTATATTCATAGCTTGAGTTTCATATAAATAAATGAATACAGTCAGTTAACTTGAGAGAAGAGTAAAATGGGAAAATACAAACAGAACTCAAATATATCAATACTATAAATTTACTTCTGCAAAGCAGTAAATGGCTGTCATTTGGTTTTTCACCCTCTAAGTTATCTCAGATGTTTTGTTACAGGGATGGAAGACTAACACAGCTGATCATACCTAGGTGGAACCATGATCTTAGAATTCTCTGAGCACACATTAAGTACTATCCTCTGTCAGATATGCTCCTTAAAAGGCTGAATATGGAGTTAATTTTAAATATATATCAGTGCAGATTTATTGGAAAAAGTGATGGGTTTCATGATATTTTTATTTAATATATAAAACACATTAATCATCTTCACCTTATGAGCCTTTCCTGTCTTTATCCATCCTTCTACTGGGCCCTGTCCTCTCCCAAATATCCACCTCTACTCTCACATATTAATAAGAGATCAAATTGAGTAAAATCTACATTCTTTTATTAATTATTATACTGATATTGTATGTCTACAAGCATCTCTTATGTTTGCTTATGATACAATTTAGTAAAATTCGAAGCAGAAAATTCTCTACTCATTTATTATAGAATACAGCTTCATTCTACCACCTGCATACAGCTCTCATTATAATGAACAGAAAAAGAAACACTCACCCAGCTGGGCCTTTGACGAACATCCATTGAATGAGGCCCTAAGAAGTAGTTATAAGGAAGAAATGTCATCAGCTCATCTCCCTCTGGACCCATAGTTATCACGTCATCTGAAGAAGGCAGTTCTGACCTTAAGGTTGTTACAAAGAGGTTTCATCAAGTGGAAAAGTGAACTTTCCTAGTTCCAGGAGAACAACCATTGAGTAGGAACAAATGATCTCTGGGTCTCTTATGTGTGAGCTATTCTCTCCAATCTGTATCTGTCTGTGTGGATTAACTTAACCCAGTCCTTGGGAACAAAACAAAAGTAACAATAATAATATTCCACTTAAAAGAAGTAAAAACACATTTAAATTCCCCAAGGTATCTCTCCCACTTCCAAAGCATTCATGATGTCTTCCATACTCAAGATCTCACTTAGAAATTAACATCCCATTTGCAGGAATTAAGAAAATGTCACCTCCTCTCAATATAATTAGGGGAAATAATTTTTCTTACAAAGCACACAAACAGGAGATAATATAATTGTATTAACAGCAGAAATCAAGCTGTGGTGCTGGAAATGTAGCTAGTATAATTGATAGAGTGCATACCTAGAAAGTATTGTGTATGTGTGAGACCATGGAATAAATCAAATCTTCAAATTATAGTCACAGGTGACAGATAAGAATTCCAAGTCAATGGCAAGCACAAGAACTTCAATAAAATCGTAGAGGCAAACTGCACCAAAGACCCAACTGTATAATTTAAGAAGCACACAGAAGGCAAAAAACAAACAAACAAACAAACAAAAAATCCAAGAGCTCAAACAAAAATTTCCATGCATCTTAGAGTTAAAACACTAAACATACAAAACAAACCAAAAAAAAATTTTTAATTGAAATCTGTAAGAAAGAAAAACAAGCCACAAATCAATAAAAGCCATCAAATGGAAAAGTGAACTTTCCTAACTTTAGGAAAAAGGTGAGTAGGAACACCTCATCTCTTGAGGTAACCTTTCAAAGCCAGAAGAACCTGCAGCAATGCATTTCAAGTCCTAAGTGACAACCAATTTAAAATGATATACCCACCAATACTACTCCTATAAATGATGCAACAACAGTTTTCCACAACATAGCCTAAAAACATTATATTCCACAAACTAAACCTAATGTAATACAGGTAATATTATTTTGTCCTGAAGAGAGGAATAATCATAACACAAAGACTGTGGAGAAAAGTATGAGGCTACAATTATCAAAACAAAAAATACCAAGAACACAACAAAAATCAAGAACATGATGACTAGGAATAACACATACATTTCAATAATAATTCAAACACGAATAGTCTCCATTCTCCACTCAAAAGCCAGAAAGTAATGAATGGATCAAAAAACAAAACCCAGCTGCCTACTGTCTACAAGAAACACACCTTAGTTTTAAAAGACAGGCACCTGATTAAAGTAAACTGATAGGCAAAAGGATTCTAATAAAATGGAACCAGAAAGAAAGCAGGAATCACTATACAAACATTTGACAAAATAGACTTTGAAGTAAAAATAATTAGGTAAGATATAGAGAGGTGCTTCATTGTAATCAAGGAAACACTTAACTAAGAAAACATTTCTAACCTACAAATATATACCAAAATCTGGGATATTCAATTTCATAAAAAATTTCTACTCCTGGTTTAAAGGCACATATTAACATCAATCTATAAATAGTAGGTGATTTCAGTACCTAATTTTCTCCAATACACAGGTCAAAAGTGAACAAAACATCACATAAACATATGACATCATACATCAAAGGTACTTAACAGTTTCCTAGAGAATATTCTATCCAAACACCAAAGAATACACATTTTAATCTGCAGCACATGGAAACTTTTCTAAAATAGGCATGTCCTGAATTGAAAAACAATTCATTACAAATAAAAAAGTTAGACATTACTCTTTGTATCCAAATTGACCACAATGAATTAAAACCTAATTTTGACAATGAACAAATGTCTATCTAGAAAATGCAAAAATTCATGGAGATTAAACAGCTCATTGTAGAATGGTGGTGAGGTCAAAACATAAATTAATAGAGAAATAAAAACATCCTAGAACTATTTTAAAATGAAAATAAGACAAAACATCTGGAATACATTGAAAGCAATCCTATGAGGGAGCCTACAGATTGGGAAAGGATCTTCACTAATCCTAAGGCTGCCAGAGGGCTAATATCCAAAATTTATAAAGAAGTCAAGAAGTAAGACACCAACACCCCTGAGACTGAGAAACTCTTAACAAAATTAACTAAAATGTGGGAAGGGAAGATCAAAATAACAAAAAAAAATGAAAATATTAACAGAACAATATACTGAGGAAAACAGGAAAATCATAAAAATATGTTTTCAAAACTTGTACCCTACCAAATAGGAAAATGTAAAATAAATAATGATAATTTTCTTGATGAATGCCACCTAACAATGTTAAATTAAGACCAAATAAGCAATTTAAACAAACCTATAATCAGTGTGTATCAGAAGCACTAATTAAATCTCCGAACTAAAAAAAATAAAAATAATAAAAATAAAAAAAAAAAAAGCTCATGATCAGATTTTAGGATGAAATTCTTCCAGACTTTCAAAGATGAGTTAACCACACTACTCCTCAAATTATTCACCAAATTGTAAACAGTGGGAACACTACCCAATTCTTTTTATGAGTTCTAGTTACTCTGATACCTAAGCCACATAAAGACCCAACAACGAAAGAACCATAGACCGATTTCCCTTATGGACATAGATTTAAAAAAAAAATTTTTTCAAAAAAAAATACTAGGAAATTGAATCCAAGAACACATCAAAAAGATCATCTGCCATGATCAAGTAGGCTTCATGCCAAAGATACAGGGATGTTTCAGTATACATGTAACCACTAGATAACTACACTAAAAGACTATTTCTTCAGTCCATTTGATGAAAGATACATCATCACCTCATTAGGCAAAGAAAAAGCCTTTGACAAAATCCAACACTACCGCATGAGAAAAGCTAAGACATTAGGAATGCAAGAGTCATACTTCAATATGATAAAGGTAATTTACAACAAGCTCATACCCAACATAACTTACATGGAGAGAGAGGCATTTCCACTAAAATCAAGAAAAATGCAAGGATATCCACTCTTTCCATACCTGTTCAATATTATGTGAAGTCTTAATTACAATGATCTGAAAGTTGAAGAACATCAAGGAAATACAAACTGGTAGGAAAAAAATCAAAATATGTTTATTTGCAGATAATGAACATACTGATCCTAAAATTTCCAGTAGAAAACTCTTACACATCATAAGCACTTTCTGCAGGATATAAAATTAACACACAAAACCAGGAAGCTGCCTATATTCAAATGACAGACTAAGAAATAAACCAGGGAAACAACGCATTTCACAAGAGCCTGAAAAATTATAAATTATCTTGGGGTAACTCTAATCAAGCAAGTAAAACTCTGGTATAATTAAAAGTTTAAGTCACTAAAGAAAGAAACTGAAGATATCAAAAGGTAGAAAGATATCCCAGGCTCATGGATCAGTAAGGTTAATGTATTAAAAATATCCTGAGTGAGATAACTCAGACCCAAAATTACATGTATGGTATGTACTCACTAATAAGTGGATATTAGACAAAAAATACAGAATACCCAGGGTACAACCCACAAAACTCAAGAAGGATAACAAGCTGAAGGGCCCAAGTGAGAATGCCTCAGTCCCACTTGGGAGGGAGAAGAAAGCAATCAAAAGAGGGAGGTGGAGGGAGGAAACTGGGTGGGAAAGTCTACAGGTAGGGGAAGAGGGGAACATGATCAGGTACTGGGTGGAACAGGACTGGAGCCCTGAGGGCCAGCAGAAAGAATGGAAACAGGCAACCTCAGGAGGTAGGAGGTAGAGGGACACTCTAGAATGTACCAGAGACCTGGGAGTTGAGAGACTCTCAGGTGTCAAAGGGAGGGACTTTAGATGAAATGCTGTACAGTGGGCAGAGGGAAATTGTAGAGCTCACCTCCAGTAGAAATTCAGGGCATCAAGTGGCAGGATGGGGCTGCCATTTCACAATCAAAAAATCTGACCCAGAATTGTCCCTGTCTAAAAGAACTGCAGGAACAAGAATGGAGAGGAGCCTGTAGAAGGGGAGGTCCAGTGGCAGGCCCAGGTTGGGATCCAGCTCAGGGGAAGGCCCCAGGGCTTGACACTATTGCTGATACTATGGTGTGCTTACAGATGGGGGCCTACTATGACTGCCCTATGAAGGGCCCAATGGGCAGCTGAGGGAATCAGGTGCAGATATTTACATCCAAACAATGGACAGAAGCTGGTGACTCCTGTGGTTGAATTAGGGAAAGGCTGGAAGAGGTTCAGGAGGGTGACCCTAGAGGAAGACCAGCAGTCTCAGCTAACCTAGCTCCCTGGAATCTCTCAAATACTGGGCCACCAACCAGGCGGCATGCACCAGCTGATGTGAGGCCCCCAACACATTTACAGCAGAGGACTGCTGGGTCTGGACTCAGTCAGAGAGGATGCACCTGACCCTTGGGAGACCTGGAGCCCCAGGGAATGGAGAGGTCTGGTGAAGTGTGGGGCCTGGGAACATCTTCTTGGAAATGGGGGTAGGAAGTGTGGGACATGGGGTGGTCCAAGGGTAGACCAGGAAGGGGATAATGTCTGGACTGAGAAGAAAGATTAAAGAATAAAATTTTTAAAATATATTTGTCATATGTAAAACAACCTAAAAATTAAATACAATCCCCATCAAAATTCCACCACAATTCTTCACATAACATGAAATGAGGACTTTCAGCTTCATACGGAAACGCAAATATTTGAAGGTAACTAACAAATTCCTTAATCATAAAAGAAATGCTTGAGAAGCAATCTCAAATTTTACTACAGAGCTACAGTAACAAACACAACATGATATCTGCAAAGTAACAAAAACAGCAACAGCAACAGCAACAACAAAAATATATGTTGACCAATAGAACCAAAAGGAAAACCCAGACATAAGATCTCACACCTAAGGACACCTCACTTTTTGTGAACAAGCAGAAATACACACTGGAAAAAAGACACCATCTTCTACAAATGGTGGTAGTTAAACAGAATGACTGCAGGTAGAAGAATGGAAGTAGATACATACTTATCACACAGCACAAAACACACCCCAGTGTATCAAAAATTTCATCATAACGACAGATATACCTGATACATCTGATAAAAGAGAAACTGATGAATGGCCTTGAACTCATTGGTACAGGAAAAGAACACTGGTTTCTGAACAGAACACTGGTAATACAAGCACTAAAAACAACAATTGATAAATAAAACCACATGAAACTAAAAATTTTCTGCATTGTAAAAGACACCAGCACAAACATAGAAGATTACAGAAATAGGGAAAAAAATTGGCAACTACACATAATTTATAATTTGATTTTTGTGGTCTTGAAACTCTGTGATCAGTAACTTAATAGCAATAACTGGCATAATTTTCTTCCATTGCTTGAAACAATTTCATAATTCTACATTATCTATTTTCTTGTTTGATTTTTGTTTACATTTGTGTGTGTGTGTATATGTGTGTGTGTGTGTGTGTGTGTGTGTGTGTGTAAGAAAAAGAGGGAAGTGATCTCAATCTGTAATTCAGAATGACATCAATCAAACCCACTATGCTGAGCCTTGAAAGTGCTAGCATAATAGGTGTGTACCACCACACTAGCCTTAATTTTCCATTCTAATCTTATATACATTAATAAAATGATATTCCAAAAAAATAAAAATGGACTTGTAAGATGCATCACAGAAACTGAAATTTAGATGACATTTCTTTGAGAATGCAAATTTTAATGAGAAATTATATTTGTAAGTATTGGAGGAAACCTTGGAATTTTGATTTTAAATAATTTTATACTATTCAAGAATTGAAAATATTTTTCTAACTACTAATGAAAATCTAACTCAACATTGTATCAGTAGCAATGCCTAAAGGTTCAAGTTATAGGAACCTTCCAGTTTCCATCTGTGACAGGAGACCTCTGCCTGAGCCACCAGGGATCCATAGCCAAGCAGCGCTGGGAGACAGTTACTCTCCCGGGAGTGAGGAAAAGCCCTGAGTGGGGATAAGACAAGCACCACTGCTCACCGGTACCCACCCAGAACCCACAGGACACAGAGACTGAGGAAAAGTCAGGGACAGCAAACTTCCCATTTCCATCTTTGGCTGGGGATCTCAGCTTGTGCCACTGGGCTCCATAGCCAATTAGCGCCAGAAGAAACCTAGCCACCCAGGCCCTCAGGACACAGAGACTGAGGAGAAAAAGTCAGGCACAGGAACCTTCTGGTTTCCATCTGTGGCAGGAGAACTGGGCCTGGGCCACCAGGGTGCATAGCCAAGTAGCACCGGGAGAAAGCTACCTACCCAGGAGCATAGAAAAGCAGTGAGTAGGGATAAGACAAGCACCACTGCTCACCAGGACATGCCTGGAACACGCTGGACACAGGGACTGAGGTAAAGTTGATCATAGGAACATTCCAGTTTCTATAAGTGGCAGGACACCTCTGCCTGGGCCACCAGGATTCCGTAGCCAAGTAGCACTGGAAGAAAGTTACCCTCCCAGGAGCATGGAAAAGCCGTGAGTGGGGATAAGACAAGCAGCACTGCTCACCCAGACCTGGGGACCTCATCCTGGGCCACAGGGTTCCAGGATAGTGCTGGTATCCCAGGAGTGCTGACACACATTTGAGCATAGGTAAAACCACCACTTCTGTTCAATCTCACTGGATCAGGGGGACCCTTGCAGAGCCATCAGGACACAGTAACCAAGGGACAGCTGGGGAGAAGATCCTTCTGTTTTCTGTCCACACCCCAGAGCTGACCCTGTGCCACAGCTCTCCAAACTCAAACACCTCTCCGAGAGAGCTGGTCTTCAAGGAGTATTGATACAGAGGCTTGCAGGAGGGACAAGCCACAGCCAGACAGAGTAGGAACAGCTAACATCAGAGTTAACAAGATGTCAAAAGGCAAGGGAAAGAACATAAGGAACAGAAACCAAGGCTACTTGGCAACATCAGAACACAGCTCTCCCAACACAGCAAGTCCTGGACACCCCAAAACACCAGAAAAGCAAGACTCAGATTTAAAATCAGTCTCATGTTGATGATAGAAGACTTGAAGAAAGAAATTAACACCCTTAAAGAAATACAAGAGAACAGAGGTAAACAACTAGAGGCCCTTAAAGAGGAAACACAGAAATCTATTAAAGAATTACAGGAAAACACAATCAAACAGACAAAAGAAATGAACAAAACCATCCAGGAACTAAAAATGGAAATAGAAACAATAAAGAATTCACAAAGGGAGACAACCCTGGACTTAGTAACCCTAGGAAAGACATCAGGAGTCATAGATGCAAGCAGAACCAACAGAATACAAGAGATAGAAGAGAATCTCAGGAGCAGAAGATACCATAGATAATATTGACAAAACAGTAAAAGAACACAAAAAATGCAAATAGCTCCTAACCAAAAACATCCATGAAATCCAGGACACAATAGGAAGACTGAACCTAAGGATAATAGGTATCAAAGAGAGTGAAGATTCCCAACTTAAAGGACCAGTAAATATCTTCAACAAAATTATAGAAGAAAACTTCTCTAACTTAAAGAAAGAGATGAACATCAAGAAGTTTACAGAACTCCAAATAGATTGGACCAGAAAAGAAATTCATCCCGTCACATTATAGTGAAAACACCAAATACACAAAACAAGGAAAGAATATTAAAATCAGTAAGGGAAAAAGGTCAAGTAACATTTAAAGGCAGACCTATCAGAATTACACCACACTTCTCACCAGAGACTATGAAAGCTAGAAGATCCTAGGCAGAACTCATACAGACCCTAAGAAAACACAACTGCCAGCCCAGACTGCTATACCCAGCAAAACTCTCAATTACCATAGATGATGAAACCAAAATATTCTATGACAAAACCAAATTTGCACAATATGCTTCCACAAACCAAGCACTACAAAGGAAAATAGATGGTAAACATCAACTCAGGGAGGAAAACAATACCCTAGAAAAAGCAAGAAAGTAGTCATTCAACAAACTGAAAAGAAGATAGCCACACAAACCTAAAAGTAACATTGAAAATAACAGGAACCAACAGTCACTATTCCTTAATATCTCTTAACATCGATGGACTCAATTCCCCAATAAAAAGACATAGACTGACAAACTGGATCCATAAAGAGGACCCAGCATTTTGCTGCATTCAGGAAACATACCTCTGTGATAAAAACAAACACTACCTCAGAGTAAAGGGCTGGAAAACAATTTTCCAGGCAAATGGTCTGAAGAAACAGGCTGGAGTAACCATTCTAATATCGGATAAAATCGACTTTCACCCAAAAGTCATCAAGAAAGATAAGGAAGGACACTTCATACTCATCAAAGGAAAATTCTACCAAGAAGAACTCTCAATTCTGAACATCTATGCTCCAAATGCAAGGGCACCCACATTCATAAAAGAAACCTTACTAAAGCTCAAAGCACACATTGCACCTCACACAATAATAGTAGAAGACTTCAACACCCCATTATCATCAATGGATAGATCTTGGAATCACAAATTAAACAGAGACACAGTGAAACTAACATGTTATGAACCAAATGGACTTAACAGATATCTATAGAACATTTCATCCTAAATCAAAAGGATATACCTTCTTCTCAGCACCACATGGTAGATTCTCCTAAATTGACCATATAATCGGTCACAAAACAAACCTCCACAGACACAAGAAAATTGAAATAATCCCATGCCTCCTATCAGATCACTATGGATTAAGACTGGTCTTCAATGGCAACAATAACAACAGAAAGCCCACATACACATGGAAGCTGAACAATGCTCAACTCAACGATAACTTGATCAAGGAAGAAAAAAGAAATAAATTAAAGATTTCCTAAAATTTAATGAAAATGAAAGTACAACATACCCAAACTTATGGGACACAATGAAAGCAGTGTTAAAAGGAACACTCATAGCCTTGAGTGCCTCCAAAAAGAAACTGGAGAGAGCACACCTGAAAGCTCTAGAACAAAAAGAAGCTAATGCACCCAAGAGGAGTAGAAGGCAGGAAATAATCAAATTCAGGGCTGAAATCAACCAAGTAGAAACAAAAAGAAGTATACAAAGAATCATCAAAACTAACAGTTGGTTCTTTGAGAAAATCAACAAGATATATAAACCCTTAGCCAGACTAACCAGAGGGCACAGAGACAGGATCCAAATTAACAAAATTAGAAATGAAAAGGGAGACATAACAACAGATTCTGAGGAAATTCAAAAAATCATCAGATCCTACTACAAAAGCCTAGACTTAACAAAACTGCAAAATCTGGATGAAATGGACAATTTTCTAGACAGATATCAAATACCAAAGTTAAGTGAGGATCAGATAAACCATCTAAACAATACTATAATGCCTAAAGAAATAGAAGCAGTCATTAAAATCTCCCAACCAAAAAATTCCCAGGACCAGATAGGTTCACTGCAGAATTCTATCAGACTTTCAAAGAAGAACTAATACCAATACTGTTCAATCTATTCCACAAAATAGAAACAGAAGGAACACTACCAAATTCCTTCTATGAGGCCACAATTACACTGATACCAAAACCTCACAAAGACCCAACAAAGAAAGAAAGCTTCAGACCAATTTCCCTCATGAATATCGATGCAAAAATACTCAATAAAATTCTCGAAAACCAAATCCAAGAACACATCAAAAGGATCATACATTATGATCAAGTCTGGTTCAATACCCGGAAATCCAACAATGTAATCCACTACATAAACAAACTCAAAGAAAAAAACCACATGGTCATTTCCTTAGATGCTGAAAAAGCATTTGACAAAATTCAGCATCCCTTCATGATAAAAGTCTTGGAAAGATCAGGAATTCAAAGCCCATACCTAAACATAGTAAAAGCAATACACAGAAAACCAGTGGCCAACATCAAACTAAATGGAGAGGACTCGAAACAATCACACTAAAATCAGGGACTAGAAAAGGCTGAGCTCTCTCTTCCTATCTATTCAATATAATAATTGAAGTTCTAGCTAGAGCAATTAGACAACAAAAGGAAGTCAAGGGATACAAAGTGGAAAGGAAGAAATCAAAATATCACTATTTGCAGATTATCTGAATGTATACTTAAGTGACCCAAAAAACTCCACCAGAGAACTGTTGCAGCTAATAAACAACTTCAGCAAAGTGGCAGGATATAAAATTAACTCAAACAAATCAGTAGACTTCCTATGCTCGAAGGATAAAGAGGCTGACAAAGAAATTAGGGAAATGACACCCTTCACAATAATCACAATCCATATAAAGTATCTTGGTGTGACTCTAACCAAGCAAGTGAAAGATCTATATGACAAGAACTTAAAGTCTCTGAAGAAAGAAGTTGAAGAAGATCTCAGAAGGTGGAAAGATCTCCCATGCTCATGGATTGGAAGGATTAATATAGTAAAAATGGCCATCCTGCCAAAAGCAATCTACAGATTCAATGGAATCCCCATCAAATTTCTAACTCAATTCTTCATAGATTTAGAAAGGGCAATTCTCAATTTCTTTTGGAACAAAAAAAAAACCCAGGATAGCAAAAGCTCTTCACAACAACAAAAGAACTTCTAGGGGAATCAGCATCCCTGACCTCAAGCTGTACTACAGAGCAGTAGTGATAAAAAACCGTATGGAATTGGTACAGTGACAGGCAGGTAGATCAATGGAATAGAATTGAACACCCTGAAATGAACCCACACACTTATGGTCACTTGATTTTCGACAAAGGAGCTAAAACCATCCAGTGGTAAAAAGACAGCATTTTCAACAAATGGTGCTGGTTCAACTGGCATTCTACATGTAGAAGAGTGCGAATTGATCCATTCCTATCTCCCTGTACAAAGCTCAAGTCCAAGTGGATCAAGGACCTACATATAACACCAGATTCACTGAATCTAATAGAAGAGAAAGTGAGGAAAAGCCTCGAACACATGGGTACAGGGGAAAAGTTCCTGAACAGAACACTAATGGCTTATTCTCTAAGATCAAGAATCGGCAAAATGGACTCATGAAATTGCAAAGCTTCTGTAAGGCAAAGGACACCGTCAATAGGACAAAACGGCAACCAACAGATTGGAAAAACATCTAAACCAACCCTATGTCTGATAGAGGGCTAATATCCAATATATACAAAGAACACAAGAAGTTAGACTACAGAAAACCAAATAACCCTATCAAAAAATATGGAACAGAGCTAAACAGAGAATTCTCAACTGAGGAAATTCGCAGGGCTGTGAAGCACCTAAAGAAATGCTCAACATCCTTAGTCATCAGGGAAATGCAAATCAAAACAAGTCTGAGATTCCACCTCACACCAGTCAGAATGGCTAAGATCAAAAACTCAGGTGACAGCAGATGCTGGTGAGGATGTGGAGAAATGTAAGCCTCCTCCATTGTTGTTGGGATTGCAAGCTGGTATAACCACTCTGGAAATCAGTTTGGTGGACCCTCAGAAAAATGGGTATAATACTACCTGAGGGGCTACCAGGAGTCCATAGCCAAAGAGCACCAGGAGAAAGCTACCTTCCCAGGAGCTTGGAAAAGCCGTGAGTGGGGTTAAGGGGAGCAACACTGCTCACCAAGACCCGCCCGGAACCGGCGGAGTACAGGGCCTGAGAACTCGGGGGCAGGAAACTTCTGAACCTTCCGGTTTCCATCTGTGGGTGGAGACCTCTGCCTGGGCCACCAGGAGTCCATAGCCAACTAGCACCAGGAGAAAGCTACCCTCCCAGGAGCTTGGGAAAGTTGTGAGTGGGGTTAAGGGGAGCAAAACCACTCATAGAAACTTACCCGGAACCGGCGGGATTCAGGGCCTGAAAACTCAGGGGCAGGAAACCTCTGAACCTTCCAGTTTCCACCTGTGGGTGGAGACCTCTGCCTGGGCCACCAGGAGTCCATAGACAACTAGTGCCAGGAGAAAGCTACCCTCCCAGGAGTGTGGAAAAGCCATGAGTGGGGTTAAGGGGAGCAACACTGCTCACCGAGACCCGCCCAGATCCAAGGGATACAGGGCCAGAGGAGAACTCAGAGACAGGAAACCTGTGAAACTTCCGGTTCCATCTGTGGGGGGGAGACCTCTGCCTGGGCCACCAGGGGTCTGTGCCTGGGGACCTCAGCCTAGGCCACAAGAGAGAGTGGGTATCTCAGGAATGCTGACACACCTCTAAGCACAGGCAAAACCACCACTTCTGTTCAAACTCACTGGATCAAGAGGGACCCTGGCAGAGCCATCAGGACATAGGAACCAAGGGACAGCGGGGGACAAGATCCTTCTGATTTCTTTCTGCACCCTAGAGCTGACCATGTGCCACAGCTCTCCAAACCCAAAAACATCTCAGAGAGAGCTGGTCTTCAAGGAGTATTGACACAGAGGCCTGCAGGAGGGGCAAGCCACAACCAGATAGAGTAAGATCAGTTAACATCAGAGTTAACAAGATGGCAAAAGGCAAGGGTAAGGAACAGGAACCAAGAGTACTTGGCATCATCAGAACCCAGCTCTCCCACCACAGCAAGCCCTGGATACCACAAAACACCAGAAAAGCAAGACTCAGATTTAAAATCATGTCTCACGATGCTGATAGAAGACATAAAGAAAGAAATGAATAATACCCTTAAAGAAATAAGAGAGAGGGGGACCTCACCTTGGGCCACAGAGCTCCATAGCAAATTAGCACCCGGACAAAGATACCCTCCCAGCAGCTTGGAAAAGCCGGGAGTGGGCCCAAGACAAGCTCCACAGCTCACCAGGAACTGCTCCGAACCTGGGAGACACAGGGACTGAGGTAGGCGGGCATAGAAACCCCCTGGATCCCAACAGCGGGTGGCTGAGGCAGGAGATGTCTTCCTGGGCCTCCAGGAGTCCATAGCCAACGAGCACCGGAAAAAGCTACCCTCCCAGGAGCTTGGGAAAGCAGTGAGTGGGGTAAGGGAAGCAACACCTCTCACCCGGACCCACCTAGATCCCCGGGACCCATGACCTGAGAAGAGGGGGACACAAAATCTCTGAACGTTCAGGTTTCCACATGGGGGTGGAGACCTCTGTCCGGGGCCACCAGGAGTTCATAGCCAACAAGCACCAGAAAAAGCTACCCTCCCAGGAGCTTGGGAAAGCCGTGAGTGGGATAAAGGGGAGCAATACCTCTCACCTGGACCCGCCCGGATCCACCGGGACCCAGCGACTGAGAAGCCAGGGAACACAAAATCTCTGAACCTTCAGGTTTCCACCTGTGGGCGGAGACTTCTGCCTGGACCACCAGGAGTCCATAGCCAACGAACACCTGAAAAAGCTACCCTCCCAGGAGCTTGGGAAAGCCATGAGTGGGATAAAGGGGAGCAACACCTCTCACCCAGACCCGCCCGGATCCGCTGGGACCCAGGACCTGAGAGCAGGGGACACAAAATCTCTGAACCTTCCGGTTTCCACCTGTGGGCAGAGACTTCTGCCTGGACCACCAGGAGTCCATAGCCAACGAACACCTGAAAAAGCTACCCTCCCAGGAGATGGGAAAGCCATGAGTGGGATAAAGGGGAGCAACACCTCTCACCCAGACCCGCCCGGATCCGCCGGGACCCAGTGCCTGAGAAGCCGAGGAACACAAAATCTCTGAACCTTCAGGTTCCCACCTGTGGGTGGAGACCTCTGCCTGGGCCACCAGAGGCCTGTGCCTGGGGACCCCAGCCTGGGCCACAAGGCTCCAGGAGAGAGTGGGTATCCCAGGAGTGCTGACACACCTTTGAGCACAGGCAAAACCACCACTTCTGCTCAAACACATTGGACCAAGAGGGACCCTTGCAGAGCCATCAGGGCATAGAAACCAAGGGACAGCTGGGGACAAAATCTTTCCGATTTTCTTCTGCACCCCAGAGCAGACGCAGGGCCACAGCTCTCCAAACTCAAACATCTCTCAGAGAGAGCTGGTCTTCAAAGAGTACTGACACAGAGGCCTGCAGGAGGGGCAAGCTACAACCAGACAGAGTAAGATCAGCTAAAATCAGAGTCAACAAGATGGCAAAAGGAAAGGGTAAGAACATAAAGAACAGAAACCAAGAGTACTCGGCAGCATCAGAACCCAGCTCTCACACCACAGCAAGCCCTGGATACCCCAACACACCAGAAAAGCAAGATGCAGATTTAAAATCATTTCTCATGATGATGATAGAAGACTTTAAGAAAGAAAGAAATAACACCCTTAAAGAAATACAAGAGAACAGTGATAAATAATGAGAAGCCTTTCAAGAGGAAATTCAAAAATCCATTAAAGAATTACAGGAAAACAAAATCAAACGGGAAGAAGTGCAAGAAAACACAATCAAACAGACAAAGGAAATGCATAAAACTATCCAGGATATAAAAATAGAAATAGAAACAATAAAGAAATCACAAAGGGAGACAACCCTGGAGTTAGAAAACCTAGGACAGAGATCAGGAACCATTGATGTAACCATCACCAACAGAATACAAGATATAGAAGAGAGAATCTCAGGAGCAGAAGATACCATAGATAACATCGACACAACAGTAAAAGAAAATGCAAAATGCAAAAAGCTTCTAACCCAAAACATCCATGAAATCCAGGAAACAATGAGAAGACAGAACCTAAGGATAATAGGTATAGAAGAGAGTGAAGATTCCCAACTTAAAGGTCCAGCAAATATCTTCAACA
>CM052700.1:80921335-80939307 GCA_028551405.1 Uromys caudimaculatus
TCTGCTCCACATTTGTAAGTCCAGACAGTTCTGTACGGCTTATTCTAGGAATGACATTCACATCTTTGTTTCAAATAGTTGTTTGTAACTATCTTACAATGGTACCTTTGTTTCATAAAGTTATATTACAAACCATGATTACCTTGTTATGCACAGTTGTAACTCTGTCTTTGTTTCAGGATTGTCTAACTTGTTATCCTTATGTTCTACTCCTGTAAGCCCACCTAATTTTCCTACAGGATCTCCCACTTGGAAATACTGTAACTCTGAGATAAGAAAGCCTTGCCTTCTTCACATTGAATGCTGACCTCTTGAACTACAATTCAGGGGGAGACAGCCTGTTTATATGAATAAAAACACTTGCTTTAATTAATGTTTGTTTTAATTAATTTGGCCATGATGATTTGGGTCAGTGGTCCTTCTCCTTCCATCTTTGGCGTTAACAATACTTTCAAAAATTCTTTTATTATTCAGTAGTGTGTTTTAGCTATCCTGTTTTTTTGTGTGTGTGCATTTTCATATGGTATCATGTATTAATTTTCCTTTCAAGTTCTCTGAAGATTGTGTTTGAGTTTTGATGGGGATGTCATTGAAACTGTAGATATCAATCTGTGGCTGGGGACATCAGCTTGGGCCACAGGGCTTCACAGCCAATTAGTGCTGGGAGAAAGCTACCCTCCCAGGAGCTTGAAAAGCCGGGAGTGGGGCAAGACAAGCTCCACTGCTCACCATGATCCTCCCTGAACCTGCTGGACACACAGGGACTGAGGTGGGCGGGCATAGGAACACTCTGGCTCCCATCTGTGGCAGGAGACCTCTGCCTGGGCCACTAGGGTCCCACAGCCAGCAGCGCCGTGAGAAAATTTACTCTCCCAGGCCCTCAGGACAGAGAGACCGAGGAGGAAAAGTAAGGGACAGGAACCTTCCTGTTTCTATCTGTGGTAGAAGACCTGTGCCTGGGCAACCAGGGTTACATAGACAAGCAGTAAGAGGAGAAAGTCACCCTCCCAGGAGGGTGGAAAAGCCATGAGTGGGGATAAGACAAGCACCACTGCTCACTGGGTCCTGGAGACCTCAGCCTGGCCACAGCGCTCCAGGAGAGAGCTGGTATCCCAGGAGTGCTGACACACCTTCGAGCATAGGCAAAACCATCACTTCCGTTCAACCTCACTGGATCAAGAAGGACCCTTGCAGAGCTATCAGGACATAGGAACCAAGAGACAGCTGGGGACAAGATCCTTCTGGTTTCTGTCTGCACCCCAGATCTGACCTGGTGCCATAGCACTCCAAACCCAAACACCTCTCAGAGAGAGCTGGTCTTTAAAGAGTATTGATACAGAGGCCTGCAGGAGGGAAAAGCCATAGCCAGACAGAGTAAGAGCAGCTAACATCAGAGTTAACAAGATGGCAAAAGGCAAGGACAAGAACCTAAGGAACAGAAACCAAGGCTACTTGGCATCATCAGAACCCAGCTCTCCCACGACAACAAGCCCTGGATTCCCCAATACACCAGAAAAGCAAGACTCAGATTTAAAATCATTTCTCATGATGATGATAGAAGACTTTAAGAAAGAAATTAACACCCTTAAAGAAACACAAGAGAACAGAGATAAAGAACTAGAAGCCCTTAAGGAGGAAACACAGAAATCCATTAAATATTTCCAGGAAAACACAATCAAACAGACAAAGGAAATGAACAAAACCATCCAGGAGCTAAAAATAGAAATAGAAACAATAAGGAAATCACAAAAAGAGACAACATTTGAATTAGAAAACCTAGGAAAGAGATCAGGAGTCATAGATGCAAGTATAAACAACAGAATACAAGAGATAGAAGAGAGAATCTCAGGAGCAGAAGATACCATTGACAACATCGACACAACAGTAAAAGAACATACGAAATGCAAAAAGCTCCTAACCAAAAGATCCATGAAATCCAGGACACAATGGGAAGACAGAACCTAAGGATAATAGGTATAGAAGAGAGTGAAGATTCCCACATTAATTGACCAGTAAATATCTTCAACAAAATCATAGGAGAAAACTTCCCTAACTTAAAGAAAGAGATGAACATAAATATACAAGAAGCTTACAGAACCTCAAATAGATTGGACCAGAAAAGAAATTCATCC
Source organism: Uromys caudimaculatus (assembly GCA_028551405.1). Lineage (NCBI taxonomy): Eukaryota > Metazoa > Chordata > Mammalia > Rodentia > Muridae > Uromys > Uromys caudimaculatus. Next base: position 80,923,468 of record CM052700.1, read on the forward strand.
CGTCATATTATAGTGAAAACACCAAATACACAAAGCAAGGAAAGAATATTAAAAGCAGTAAGGGAAAAAGGTCAAGTAACATATAAAGGCAGACCTATCAGAATTACACCAGACTTCTCATCAGAGACTAGGAAAGCTAGAAGATCCTGGGTAGAACTCATACAGACCCTAAGAGAACACAACTGCCAACCCAGGCTGCTATACCCAGCAAAACTCTCAATTAACATAGATGGTGAAACCAAAATATTCTATGACAAAACCAAATTTATACAATATGTTTCCACAAACCCTGCCCTACAAAGGATAATAGATGGCAAACGTCAACTCAACGAGGGAAACAACACTCGAGAAAACACAAGAAAGTAAACTTTTAACAAACTGAAAAGAAGATAATCACACAAACCTAAACGTTACATCGAAAATAACAGAAACCAACAATCACTATTCCTTAATATCTCTTAACATCAATGGACTCAATTCCCCAATAAAAAGACATAGACTGACAGACTGGATCCATAAAGAGGACCCAGCATTTTGCTGCATTCAGGAAACACACCTCCGTGATAAAGACAAACACTACCTCAGAGTAAAGGGCTGGAAAACAAGTTTCTAGACAAATGGTCCCAAGAAACAGGCTGGAGTAGCCATTCTAATATCAGATATAATTGACTTTGACCCAAAGTCATCAAAAAAGATAAGGAAGGACACTTCATACTCATCAAAGGAAAAATCTACCAAGAATTCTCAATTCTAAACATCTATGCTCCAAATGCAAGAGCACCCACATTCATAAAAGAAACCTTACTAAAGATCAAAGCACACATTGCATCTCACACTATGATAGTAGGAGACTTCAACACCCCACTATCATCAATGGACAGATCTTGGAACCACAAACTAAACAGAGACACAGTGAAACTAACAGAGGTTATGAACCAAATGGATTTAACAGATATCTATAGAATATTTCATCGTAAATCAAAAGACTATACCTTCTTCTCAGCACATCATGGTACCTTCTACAAAACTGACCATATAATTGGTCACAAAACAAACCTCCACAGATACAAGAATATTGAAATAATCCCATGCCTGTTATCAGATCACTGGTCTGATAGGTATTTGATACCTGTCTAGAAAATTGTCCATTTCATCCAGATTTTGCAGTTTTGTTGAGTATAGGTTGTTCTTCCATGGCAACAATAACAATGGAAAGCCCACATACAGTTGGAAGCTGAACAATGCTCTACTCAATGACAACTTGGTCAAGGAAGAAAGAAAGAAAGAAATTAAAGACTTCCTAGAATTTAATGAAAATGAATGTACAACATACCCAAACTTATGGGACACATTGAAAGCAGTGTTAAGAGGAAAACTCATAGCTTTGAGGTCCTCCAAAAAGAAACTGGAGAGAGCATACACTAGCAGCTTAACAAAACACCTGAAAGCCCTAGAACAAAAAGAATCTAATACACCCAAGAGGAGTAGAAGGCAGGAAATAATCAAACTCAGGGCAAAAATCAACCAAGTAGAAAAAAAAGAACTATACAAAGAATCAACAAAACCAGGAGTTAGTTCTTTGAGAAAATCAACAAGATAGATAAACCCTTAGCCAGACTAACCAGAGGGCACAGAGACAGAATCCAAATTAACAAAATTAGAAATGAAAAGGGAGACATAACAACAGATTCTGAGGAAATTCAAAAAATCATCAAATCCTACTACAAAAGCCTATACTCAACAAAACTGCAAAATCTGGATGAAATGGACAATTTTCTAGACAGATATCAAATACCAAAGTTAAGTCAGGATCAGATAAACCATCTAAACAGTCCCATAATGCCTAAAGAAATAGAGGCAGTCATTAAATGTCTCCCATCCAAAAAAAGCCCAGGTCGAGATGGGGTCACTGCAGAATTCTATCAGACCTTCAAAGAAGACATAATACCCATACTTTTCAATCTATTCCACAAAATAGAAACAGAAGGAACACTACCCTATGCCTTCTATGAGGCCACAATCACACTGATACCATAACCTCACAAAGACCCAATAAAGAAAGAAAACTTCAGACCAATTTCCCTTATGAATATCGATGCAAAAATACTCAGTAAAATTCTCGCAAACCGAATCCAAGTAAACATCAAAACGATCAGTCATCATGATCAAGTAGGCTTCATCCCAGGGATGCAGGGATGGTTCAATACCCGGAAATCCATCAATGTAATTCACTACATAAACAAACTCAAAGAAAAAAACCACATGGTCATTTCCTTAGATGCTGTAAAAGCATTTGACAAAATTCAACATCCCTTCATGATAAAAGTCTTGGAAAGATCAGGAATTCAAGGCCCATACCTAAACATAGTAAAAGCAATATACAGCAAACCAGTAGCCAACATCAAACTAAATGGAGAGAAACTTGAAGCAATCCCACTAAAATCAGGGACTAGACAAGGCTACCTTCTCTCTCCCTATCTATTCAATATAGTAATTGAAGTTCTAGATAGAGTAATTAGACAACAAAAGGAGGTCAAAGGGATACAAATTGGTATGGAAGAAATCAAATTATCACTATTTGCAGATGATATGATCGTATACTTAAGTGACCCGAAAAACTCCACCAAATAACTTCTGCAGCTCATAAACAACTTCAGCAAAGTGGCCGGATATAAAATTAACTCAAACAAATCAGCAGCCTTCCTATATTCAAAGGATAAACAGGCTGAGAAAGACATTAGGGAAATCACACCCTTCACAATTGTCACAAACAATATAATGTATCTTGGTGTAACTGTAACCAAGCAAGTGAAAGATCTGTATGACAAGAACTTCAAGTCTCTGAAGAAAGAAATCGAAGTAGACCTCAGAAGGTGGAAAGATCTGCCATGCTCATGGATTGGAAGGATTAATAGAGTAAAAATGGCCATCCTGCCTAAAGCAATCTACAAATTCAATGCAATCCCTATCAAAATTCCCACTCAATTCTTCATAGACTTAGAAAGAGCAATTCTCAAATTCATTTGGAACTACAAAAAACCCAGGATAGCAAAAGCTATCCTTAACAACAAAAGAACTTCTGGGGGCATTAGCATCCCTGATCTCAAGCTGTACTACAGAGCAGTAGTGATAAAAACTGCATGGTATTGGTACAGTGACAGGCAGGTAGATCAATGGAATAGAATTGAGGACCCAGAAATGAACCCACACACCTATGGTCACTTGATTTTGACAAAGGAGGTAAAACCACTTAGGGGAAAAAATACAGCATTTTCATCAAATGGTACTGGTTCAACTGGCAGTCTATATGTAGAAGAATGCAAATTGATCAATTCCTATGTCCTTGTAGAAAGCTCAAGTCCAAGTCGATCAGGATCAAGGACCTCAACATAAAACCAGATACACTGAATATAATACAAGAGAAAGTGGAGAAAACTCTCAAACACCTGGGTACAGGAGAAAAGTTCCTGAACAGAACACCAGTGGCTTATGCTCTAAGATCAAGAATAGACAAATGCGACCTCATGAAATTGCAAAGCTTCTGTAAAGCAAAGGACACTGTCAATAGGACAAAATGGCAACCAACAGATTGGGAAAAGATCTTAACCAATCCTATCTCTGATAGAGGTCTAATAATCAATATATACAAAGAACTCAAGAAGTTAGACTCCAAAAAACCAAATAAGCCCATCAAAAATGGGGAACAGATCTAAACAGAGAATTCTCAACTGAGGAAGTTCGCAGGGCTGAGAAGCAGCTAAAGAAATGCTCAACATCCTTAGTCATCAGGGAAGTGCAAATCAAAACAAGTCTGAGATTCCACCTCACACCAGTCAGAATGGCCAAGATCAAAAACTCAGGTGACAGCAGATGCTGGTGAGGATGTGGAGAAAGAGGAACACTCCTCCACTGTTGGTGGGACTGCAAGCTGGTACAACCACTCTGGAAATCAGTTTGGCGGACCCTCAGAAAAATGGACATAATACTACCTGAAGACCCAGCTATACCTCTCCTGGGCATATACCCAGAAGATGCTCCAACATGTAATAAAGACACATACTCCACTATGTTCGTAGCAGCCATATTTATAATAACCAGAAGCTGGAAACAACTCAGATGAATGGATACAGAAAATGTGTTACATCTACACAATGGAGTACTACTCAGCTATTAAAAACAATGACTTAATGAAATTTGCAGGCGAATGGATGGAACTTGAAAATATTATCCTGAGCGAGGTAACTCAGTCACAAAAGAAGGAACATGTTATCTATTCACTGATAAGCGGATATTAGACCAAAAGTTCAGAATGCCCAAGTTTCACTTAAGAGTAACCGCCGGACTGAGTGTGAGGTCCCAGATGGAGGAGTTGGAGAAAGATCTGAAGGAGCTGAGTGAATTTGCAGTCCCACGGAGGGAGCAAGAGCGTCAATGGGCCTGACCCCCCCCCTCCGGTCGTCCTGTGTTTGGACCACCAACCAAAGAATACACATCTATGGACTCATGGTTTGGACCACATATGTGGCAGAGGATGACCTCGATGGCCATCACGGAGAGAGGAGAGCCCCTTGGTACAGTGACAGGCAGGTAGATCAATGGAATAGATTTGAGGACCCAGAAGTGAACCCACACACATATGGTCACTTGATTTTTGACAAAGGAGGTAAAACCACTCAGTGGAAAAAATACAGCATTTTCAACAAATGGTACTGGTTCAACTGGCGGTCTATATGTGGAAGAATGCAAATTGATCAATTCCTATGTCCTTGTACAAAGCTCAAGTCCAAGTGGATCAGGATCAAGGACCTCCACATAAAACCAGATACACTGAATATAATACAAGAGAAAGTGAAGAAAACTCTCAAACACCTGGGTACAGGGGAAAAGTTCCTGAACAGAACACCAGTGGCTTATGCTCTAAAATCAAGAATAGACAAATGCAACCTCATGAAATTGCAGGGCCGAGAAGCACCTAAAGAAATGCTCAACATCCCTAGTCATCAGGGAAATGCAAATCAAAACAAGTCTGAGATTCCACCTCACACCGGTCAGAATGGCCAAGATCAAAAACTCAGGTGACAGCAGATGCTGATGAGGATGTGGAGAAAGAGGAACACTCCTCCACTGTTGGTGGGATTGCAAGCTGGTACAACCACTCTGGACATCAGTTTGGCGGACCCTCAGAAAAATGGACATAATACTACCTGAGGACCCAGCTATTCCTCTCCTGGGCATATACCCAGAAAAGGGGAAACATTGGAAATGTAAATGAAGTATCAAACAAAAATTAAATATCATCCTGAGCAAGGTAACTCAGTCACAATAGAACAAACAGGGTATGTACTCACTGTTAAGTGGATATTAGCCCAAAAATTCAGAATGCCCAAGTTTCACTTTAAAGCAACCGCTGGACTGAGAGTGAGGTCCCAGATGGAGGTGTTGGAGAAAGGTCTGAAGGATTGAGGGAGTGTGCAGCCCCATGGAGGGAGCTACAGGGTCAATGGTCCTGACCCCGCCCCCTCCCCCGGTTTTCCTGGAGTTTGGACCACCAACCAAGGAATACACATTGAGGGACCCATGTTTCTGACCACGTATGTGGCAGAGGATGACCTTGTTGGCCATCAAGAGAGAGGAAAGGCCATTGGGCCTGAGGGTGTTAGAGGCCCCAGTAAAGGGGAATGTCAAGGTGGGAATATGGGAATGGGTGGGCGGGTGGGTGAGAGGTAGAATTCCCTCATAGAGTCAGGGAGGGGGAGGGGATAGGGCGTTTCCAAAGAGGAGACCTAGAAAAGGGGAAACATTGAAAATGTAAATAAAGTATCAAAAAAAGAGTAAAAAAAAAAAAAGAAACTGTAGATATCTTTTGATAGGATGGCTGTTTTTAGTATAGTAATCCTCCTGACCCATAAGCATAGGAGATTGTTCCATCCTGTGATATATTCTCCAATTTCTTTCTTCAATATCTTATAGTATTTATTGCTCAGGTGTTTCACTTGATTTGTTAGAGTTTTCCCAAGACACTTTATATTTTTGTGGCTATTGATTTTCAGTTAATTAATTAATTCTTAAAAATTTATTTATTCACTTTACAACCCAATATCATCAGCCCTTCCTCTTTTCCCAGTACCACCTTACACAAGTCCTCCCCCTATTCCACCTCCTCCTTCTCTTTTCAGAAGGGGAAGCCTGACTCTGGGTATAACACCCTACTAACCTGCATCCTCCATCCCCTGCACATCAAATCACTCTGGAACAATGCATATTGTTTTACACCGAGGCCAGAAAAGACTGTCAATTAGGGTCTCAGGATCCATAGGCATCCAGGTGACAAACTCAGGGACAGCCCCTACTTCAGTTGTTGGAGGACCCACATGAAGACTAAGTTGCTTATCTGCTACATTATGTGCTGGGGGCCTAGGTCTAGCTCGTGCTCTCTCTTTGGTTGTTATTGCATAAGGCCATCAGAAATATCAGATATTGCCATTGGCATTCATAACAGTAGCAAAACTATAGTTATAAAGTAGCAATGAAAAGAATTTCCCAGTGGGTGTCACCATAACAGGAGGAACTGTATTAAAGAGTTGTGACATTAGGAAGGTTGAGAACGACTGTACTAGAGTCACATAGTATACTGCCTGTATTAGTCTGGTTCTGTAGAGGAACAGAACCTATAGAAAGAATCTATATCTACACATAAGTGAGAATTATTAGAATGGCTTACAGGCTGTTGTCCAGCGAAATCAACACTGGCCCTATACCAACTGAATGTCCAAGAACACAGTAGTTGTTCAGCTTATGAGGCTGGATGTCTCAGCTGGTTTCAGTATATGCCAGATTCCTGAAGAAGTAGGCTATGATGCCAGTGAAAGAATGGACTTGCTAGCAAGAACAAGAGCAAGCAGGCAAAGAGAAGTCAAGCTTTCCTCTTATTTACATGTTCTTTAAATAAGCTGCCAGTAGAAGATGTGGTCCAGACTAAAGGTGGATCTTCCTGCCTGAAAGATCCAGATTAGAAGTGGAACTTTCCATTTCAAATGAAGTAATTAAGACAACGTCACACACAGGTGTGTCCAGTCATTTGGATTTTAGTTCATAGCAGATGTAGTCAAGCTGACAACCAGAAATAGCCATCACACTATCATAGCATGTGTAAATACAGACACCACTACTTTCTTACTTGTGTCTCCTTAACCTGCTTAGTTATTTTATTGCTCTGTTAAGACTTCAAGTACTGTATTGAGTAGGTCTGGAGAGAATTGAAATCCCTGTCTTCTCTCTGATTTCAGTGGAATTGCCAAAATTTTCTCTCCATTTAAGTTACCTTGTTTATGTGTTTGCCGTAAATTTTCTTTATTATATTTAGTTATGTCCCACATATACCTAATCTTTCCACAACTTATTCAAGTGTTTTAGATTTTGGATTTTGACAAAGGCCTTTTATGCATGTGATGGGATCAGTATGTGATTTTTGTCTTTTAACATGTATAAATGATGGATTATATTATCATGTTATGTATATTGAACTATCCCTGCATCTCTGAGATGAAGTCTACTTGATTTTATTTTTATTGATTATTTAAGAATTCCATATTACCATACTTGATCTCACTTCCCTCAATTCCCAGTCCTCCCATGTCTGCTCCACCACAGTTGTGGCATCCCTTCCTCCCTCCCTCCCTCCCTCCTTCCCTCCCTTCCTCCCTTCCTCCCTTCCCTCCCTCCCTCTCTCCCTCCTAAAGAAGGAGATGAATGAAAAATACGCAAGTCCATTTTGTATTGTCCATATACTCACTAGAGCATGGTGGAACACCCATTACCAGCCCCTTAAATAGAACTGAGTTCTTCACCTGCACCCCTGCCAGGCACCATCAATTGTTTACAGCTACATTTCATTGTCTTTTTCAATGTTTTTTTTTTTTTATGTGTTTAATATGTAATTTCAAAATTTTAATTTAATTATTTTTTTTACTTATTTACTTTACGCCCAAGTCACACTCTAGGTCTCCTCCTCCCACAATCCTTCTCCCATCACCCATCTCTGCTTAGATGGTGGGGCCCCTCCTAGGTATCTCCTTACCCTGGCACTCCAAGTCTCTTCATGGCTAGGTGCATTCCTTTTCCACTGAGGTCAGACCAGGCAGTCCAGTTAAAATAACATATCACACACACAGGCAATAGCTTTTGGGATACCTCTGTTCTAGTTGTTCAGGACCCACATGAAGACCAAGTTGCTCATCTGCTGTTTATGTGTGTAGAGGCCTAGGTTTAGCCCCTGTGTATTTATTTGTTGGTGGTTCAGACTCAGAGAGCCCCAAGGGTCCAGGTTAGTTGACTCTGTTGGTCTTCCTTTGGAGTTCCTGTCCACTTCAGGGCCCACAGTCCTTCCTACTATTAATCCATAAAAGTCCCTAAGCTCCATCCACTGTTTGGCTGTGGGTATCTATATCTGTATGAGTCAGCTGCTAGGTGGAGACTCTCAGAAGACTACTTGTTCCTGTCTGCAAACATAACAGAGTGTTGTTACTAGTGTTAGGAATTGGTGTTTGCTCATGGGATGGGTCTCAAGTTAAGCCAGTTATTGGTTGGCCATTCCCTCAGTCTCTGCCTTATCCTCCATGCCTGCATTTCTTCATTTTGGGTTGAAAGATTTGTGAGTGGGTTGGTGTCTCTATGCCTACACTGGGGTTCCTGGCTGGCTACAGGAGGTGGCCTCTTTAGGTTCCATATCCCCACTGTACTGAGTCACAGCTAATGTCACCTCAATTGATTCTTATCTCAAGCTTCAATCTCATCCTGGAGATGCCCCTCACCTCCTTATCCCCATTAGTTGTAGATTTATATTCATTTTCAGGGCCATATAGCCATCTCTACTGTTTTTCCCCAAACCTGATTCAGAACTCCCCCATACAACTTCTTACCTCCTCCCTCCCAGTTCCATCACTCTATCTGCTTCTTATGATTATTTTATTGCCCCTTCTAAGTGAGATTCAAGCATCCTCACTTGGGCCCCCCCCCTTTTTTTTTAGCTTCTTTCAGTTTTTGGCATGTAATATAGTACCTGTATTTTATGGCTAACCCCCAATCATAAGTCAGTACATTTCTTTTGGGACTGGGTTATTACACTTAGGATGAGTGATATTCTTAAGTTTCATCTTAAGTTCTTAAGTTAGATGGAAAGATCTCCCATGCTCATAGATAGGTAGGATTAACAGTGAAAATGGCCATCTTACCAATGCAATCTACAGATTCAACGAAATCCCCATCAAAATTACAACACAATTTTTTATAGACCTTGAAAGAGCAATTCTCAACTTCTTAAAGAAAACCATAAAAACAGGGAAGAGTAGAAATAATCCTGAATAATAAAAGAATATTTCGAGGAATCACCATCCCTGACCTCGAACTGTACTACAGAGAAATAGTGATAAAAACTGCATGGTATTGATCAATGGAATAAAATACAATACCCCAAAATAAATCCACACACCTATGCATACTTGATTTTTGATAAAGAAGCCAAAACCATATAATGGAAAAATTAAAACCTCTTCAACAAATGGTACTGTATTAATTGGATGTCTATATGTAGAAGGATGAAAATAGTTCCATACTTATTACCTTCACAAAATTCAAGTCCAAGTGGAACAAAGACCTAAACATAAAATTAGATATACTAAATCTTATAGAAGAGAAGGTGGGAAATACCTCTGAGGCATTGGTACAGGACACACTTCCCTATCAATACTTTTAAGAATTCACTTTGATGGCTTTCTTTTTAGGCTGTTCCTTTTGGAGGTGGGGTGGGCTGGAGGTAAGAGTTGTTGCAGAAGCCTTCTATGTTTCTCTTTCTCAGCTCTGCATCAGCAGTCACCAACCTCTGCAAAAGTAGTTTCCTTATCCTTCATAGTCAGCATGAGCGCAAGTTCTGAGCTTCTACATAGATTCTGGCAAGAGCAAGGACTAGTCACATCCAGATGGTCTTCAGCAACATCAGGGGCTAAGGACCTCTGCTTTGTTTTTGGTGACAGTATATCCAGGGGTAACAACACTGCCCTATGCCAAAGACTGAGCCATAGACAGTCATGGCCTTTGGGAGAAGTATGGACCATGGAGATATTTTCAGGAGATATTTTCAGTAAATGAACCATCTTCATCTCCAACATCCTATTACTGTTGAGTGCCAGGGTGATTGTGCAGCTGGGCATGTTGTTCCACGCCCAGTGGACATAAGCTCTAGGATACAGCACAACACACTGCTGACCATATTGGATAACAATTTGTTCCTCCACCCAGGATAACCTTCTCTCATACCTAACCCAGCTGCCAAGTGTCCAGCTAAACTGCATATGAACTACCAGGGTCCTCTATCTCTTTGACTAAAGGTGTGTCAGTCTTACTGATTGTCACAAAGAACCAACTATTTGTTTCATTGATTTTTTCTATTATTTTAATCTTCAGCCAGAGTTTGTTTTTATTTATTTATTTATTTATTTATTTATTTATTTATTTATTTATTACCATCTACTCCTTATGGGTCTGATTTCACATTTTTCTTCTAGAGTTTTCAGGTGTGTTGCTAAGTCACTAAAGTAAGGTCTCTCCAATATTTTATGTAGGCACTTGGTGATATGTATTTACCTCTTATAGCCTCTTACATTTTTGTCTCCCATGTTTGGTAATGTTATGTTTTCATTTTTATTCAATTTTAGAATGTCTTTACTTCCTTTAATAGTTTCTGTCTTGAGCCTTTTTTTCAATGAGTTGCTCAGTTTCTGTGAGTTTGTAAGCTGTTGTTATTTAGCTTTAATCTGTGGTGTTCTGGTTGGGTTCAGATTGGTATATCAATTTTCTTGTTTTTCTTGAGACTTCCTTTGTGTCCAAGTATGCTATCAATTTTGGAGAACAGTGTATAAGTGACTTAGAAGATATATTCTTTTGTGCTTGGGCAAAATTGTGTGTAAATATCTGTTAGGCCCATTTGGTTCATGATGTCAGTTAGCTCCAGTATTTCTGTTTAGTTTTTGTCTGGGTGACCTGTTAACTGTTGAGAAGGGGTATTGAATTCACCCACCCTCACCGTGAGAGGGTTGTTATATGATTTAAGCTACAGTAGTGTTTCTTCTATAAACTAGGGTGCCCTTGTGTTTGGAACACAGAAGTTAACAATTGCTGGACCTTCTTGGTGAATTTTTTCTTTGATGAGCAGTATAGTGTCCTTCCCCATTTTCTTCTCATTAGTTGTGGTTTGAAGTCAATTTTTTCCGATATTAAATTGGCTACACCAGCTTGCTTTCTATGTTTATTCACTTGGAATGCCTTCATTCACCTTTTTGCCTTGTGATAATGTTTCAAATTGATGTTAAGTGTGTTTATTGTATGCAGCAGAAGGATGGATCCAGTTTTTATATCCATTTGTCAGCCTGTGTCTTTTTATTGTGAAATTTAGAGCACTGATATTAACAGCTGACTGGGCTCAATAATTTTCGAATTTTCAGTGTTAGGACGATTCTGATTCCTGAGCCTAGCAATGACTTGTGTGGTTTACAGAGTGGCAGATAGCCTCTTGAGTTCCATAATTAGGGTTCTGGTTGGTCCCTATATAGTTCTGAAAGCTCGTGGTTGTGGGGTGGTTGAAAGGTAGGCAGCCAAGTGGCCTCTTTCTTCGTTTTCAGTTCAGGTTTTGAATATCTTGTACATGTAATGATCTACTTTGATCATATTTCTCCCTTCTTCCTCTGTTAGTTCTTTTTCTGGGAAAAATCAATTGACCTACACTCTTAACACTCTTTAAGGTTTTGATGTTTACCTTACCAATAGCATGCATGCTGACTTCCCATTCTAAATTACCTTTCAACCATTTCATCAATGTTTTCTTGTCCCTTCTTTTCTCTCTCCTTAATTAATGTTAGTGGCCATTCTATATTCCTCACATACATGTTTAAACTTTTTTAAATGTCAGCTCTGTGGTACTAGTCTTTATGTATCTACCGTATTTTTTCTAGATAATATAAAGGTTTACCTTTATTTCTTGCAAAGAAAATGTACTTATATAGAATAATTTATATGATATAAACACTCCTTTTATATATATACTATTTTGTCATGCACAATATAGGAACTGGCATATTTTTTTCATACCTTTGCTCTTGTCAATAGTGCTGAAATAAATAATGTAATGCAGTCATTTCTTTGGAATATCAATTTAATGTCATGTATTAAATTCACTAAACTCTGATCATAGTTTGAGTTTTATTATTCGACTTTGAACAATTGTGAGTCACTAAAATACTCTTTCACTCAATGCCTGCACCAATCTAACCTTTCATTGAAAATGAACAGATAGTCCCTTTTCTCCACATCCTTACTGTTATGGTTTGTTTATGCTTGGCCCAACATGTGGCACTATTAGAAGGGGTGGCCCTGTTGGAGTAGGTGTGGTCTTGTTGGAGTAGGTGTGTCACTGTTGGTATGGGTTTTAATACCCTTGTCTTAGTTGCCTGGAAGCCAGTATTCTGCTGTCAGCTTTCAGATGTAGAACTTTCAGCTTCTTCTACACCGTGCCTGCCTTGAAGCTGCCATGTTCTTGCCTTGATAATAATGGACTGAACCTCTAAACTTGTAAGCTAGCCCCATTTAATATGTTGTCCTAAGAAGTGTTGGCTTGGTCATGGTAGGTCATGGTATATGTTCACAGAAGCAAAACCCTAACTAAGACAAAAGTTGGTACCAGGGACTAGGGTATTGCTGTGATAGGACTGACCATGCTTTTGTTTGGAAGAATTTGGGTTTTGGGACTGTGGATTTGGAAAGCCAGGGAATGCTTTAAGTGGGCTTAATGGTCAAACTAGTAGGAATAGGGAAGACAGTGGTGCTGAAGGTCACTTGAACTGTGTAGGCCTGCTGGCCAATGAGGTTTCAGTGGAGAACTTAATATGTGGCTGAGAGACTGTTTCTGTGATATTTTGGTGAGGAACTTGGCTGCTTTTTGCCATTGTCTGAAGAGTCTACCTGAGGCTAAGGTAAAGAGATTTATATTAATTACATTGACAAAGGAAGTCTCAAAAAAGCCTAACAGAGACATTGTTCTCTGGTTAATTCTGATGAAGAACATTTTGAACAAAAATAGCAAACTGAGAAAGGAAAAATACAAAATATATTGTTTGAGTATTAAAGGGACACCAGGAAGTGAAATGGAGCGGAATCCTGTATTCAGGGATTATTAAATTTAATTAAGGGAGTAGTGACCTGGGGGCAAGATTCCACCCAGCTAAATTTAGGTCCAGGCATAGTACAAGCCTTTAATCCCAGGAGACAAAGACCAGCAGATCTCTGAGTTTAAGACCATCTTAGAACAAAACAAGTTCTAGGTTAAGAAAAAGCTAAATCCAGGCTTGGTGAACCAAACCTTTAATCCCAGTGCTTAGGAGACAAGTATGCAGATTTCTGAGTTCAAAGTCAATCTACAGAGCAAGTTCCAGGACAGCCAAGCTTAGGCAGTGAAAGAGTTGGAAAACAGAAAGCTGGTGATAATGTAATAGAACAAGAGGGTCAAGTTCCAGGCCCAGCAAGCAGCAGAACTTGGCAGCTTTAGACACACAGCTCTGGCTTTAGAGTTCAGAATAGAAGGGACTACTGGAGCTAAGAAATTAGTGGTAGTTAAGAAGAGACAAAGCGTCACTAAGGTGCAATCTTCTGGGAAGTGTTTTCTGAGAGCACAAAGAAGCTGTGTTTCAGAGATAGTCAAGGTTGTATCTCCTGCAGCAGCTGTACTTGGTAATGTGTAAGAGTCACCCAGACAGTACTGCTTTTGAAGGCATGAAGAGGCCATGAAGAATGGCTGAAGCTCGGCATTGTGAGAGGCCACAGAAGGCCATTGGTGAAAGTGCAGCCTCAGTCCCAGTCGATGGCCCAGGACTGAAGGGGTCATGCAAAGGAGCTGAGGCTTGTCATGATGAACAGAGCCTATGAAAGGCTGTTGGTGAAGCTTAGTTGCAGTGGAAGACCCCAGTGTGTTGGAGATGCCAGTACCATGGGATGATCACTAAGAACAGCAGAGGCAGTGGAGTGGATCAACCTGAGCTTAGAGTGCTACAGAGGGCAGAGCTGGAGAAGTGATGCCAGCCCTTTCGAGATCATGTGTGGATCCCAGACATTGAAACATGAAGCTGTAACATTGAAGTTGCCTTGGAGACCCCAAGTTGTTTGAAATGCCACAGCTGTGGGCTATCTGATGAGGAAAGCTGCTAACAGGGCATGAAACCAGCACAGGAGAAAGAAGTTTGCTGTAGTCAACAAAGATGAAAATGGAGTTGGAGATATGAAGTCTTCTTTGACATCAGCCATGGAAATGCAGAGTTTGGAGTTTGCCCAGCTGGTTTTCTGTATTGCTTTGGGGATTAAAGTTAATTTATTGGATGAATCTCAGTAGAGACTTTGAGCTTTGGACATTTAACACAGTTGAGACTGCTATAGACTATAGGACTTTGGAAGTTGGATTAAATGTGCTTTTTTTTAAATTATACTGTGGGTAGGTTTGGCCCCCATAGACTCATGTGTTTGAACAAGCCTATGGGGGACAGGGAGAGGAATGTTATGGTTTGTTTATGCTTGGCCCTGGGAGTGGCACTATTAGAAGGTGTGGCCCTGTTGGAATAGGTGTGACCTTGTTGGAGTGGGTGTGTCACTGTGGATATGGGCTTTGATACCATTGTCCTAGCTGTCTGGAAGCCAATATTCTGCTAGCAGTTTTCAAATGAAGATGTAGAACTCTCAGCTTCTCCTGCACCATGCCTGCCATGTTCCTACCTTGATGGTAATGGACTGAACCTCTAAACTTGTAAGTCAGCCCCAATTAAATGTTGTCTTTATAAGGGTTGGCTTGGTCAAGGTATATGTTCACAGCAGTAAAACCCTAACTAAGACACAAACCCCTATTATGTGTTGAGATTTTGATAATAGTCATTCTAATACATGGGAGGTGATATCCCATATTGTTTTGGCTTGCCTTTCCCTGAAAATGTGAAATACTGCAAATGCTTTCACACATTTGTTGGCAATTGTATTACTGGAAAAATCTGTTCAAATCCTATTTTTAAACTGAATTATTTATATATTTATTGAATTCTTTGAGTTCTTTGTGTACTTCATTGCCACATTTATTAATTGGAGTCTTGAGTTCTTGTTTAGTTTTTTAGATATTTTAGATAATACTACTCTGTCAGTTGATTTTCTCCCATTCTGTGGACTGTATTTTCACTTTATTCACTGTTTCCTTTGCTGTGCAGAAACTGTTGAATTCCCTGAGTGTCAAGTTTTAAACTGTTGGCCTTATTTCTGGAGCAAGTGGAATTTGACTTAGAAAGCCCTTGCTTGTATCTATAGGTCAAAGTGTTTTTTTCCTACTTTTTTCTTAAATAGTTTCAGAGAGTTTTTAAGAGAGACAGAGAGATAGATTAATTATCCTACATGTGGACATAAAATTTTCCTGCACTATTTAGGAAGAGGCTGACTGTTCTCTAGGCTATATTGTTGGCATCTTTTTATTTTTATTTTTTATTTTTGATACTTTATTTACATTTCCAATGTTTCCCCTTTTCTGGATCTCCTCTTTGGAAACCCCCTATCTCCTCCCCCTCCCCGCCTCTGTAAGGGAATTCCTCCTCCCACCTACCCACCCACCCATTCCCATATTCCCACCTTGACATTCCCCTTTACTGGGGCCTCTAGCACCCTCAGGCCCAAAGTCCTCTCCTTTCTCCCTGATGGCCATCGAGGTGATTCCTCTGCCTCATATGTAGTCCAAACCATGGGTCAATAGATGTGTATACTTTGGTTAGTGGT
>CM052700.1:80939807-80957307 GCA_028551405.1 Uromys caudimaculatus
GCTGCTATGAACATAGTGGAGCATGTGTCTTTATTACATGTTGGAGCATCTTCTGGGTATATGCCCAGGAGAGGTATAGCTGGGTCCTCAGGTAGTATTATGTCCATTTTTCTGAGGGTCCGCCACGCTGATTTCCAGAGTGGTTGTAACAGCTTTCAGTCCCACCAACAGTGGAGGAGTGTTCCTCTTTCTCCACATCCTTATAATGACAGCATTTAATTGGGGCTTGCTTACAGGTTCAGAGGTTCACTCATTATTATCAAGGTAAGAACATGGCAACATCCAGGTAGGCATGGTCCAGGAGGAGCTGAGTGTTCTACATCTTCATCGGAAGTCTGCTAGCAGAACACTGATTTCCAGGCAGCTAGGATGAGGGTCTTAAAGCTCATAACCAGAGACACACCTACTCCAACAAAGCTACACCTACTTCAGTACTCCAGGAGGGCCACACCTTCTAATAGTGCCACTCCCTGGGCAAAGCATCATATATATATATTAGAAAATCCCCTAGAGAGTGGTTTTCCAACATGTAATTATTTAATAACACAAATAGAAGTATTTGTAAACTGGCTATTATCTGTCATAGGGTTTTACTGTTTTGAACAGACTCCAGCAATGAAGGCAACTCTTATAAGGACAACATTTAATTGGGGCTTGCTTACAGGTTCAGAGGTTCACTCATTATCATCAAGGAAAGAACATGGCAGCATCCAGGTAGCCATGGTCCAGGAGGAGCTGAGTGAGGTGTATATATACACATATATATATACACGATCTATGCACAAAATTATAGTATCAGTTTTTAGGTTATATCTATACTGTATTCTATTGTTTATTCATTTATTCAATCTTAGTCATATGTAACTCTGCATTTAGGTAATTCAAATATTATATAGACTAGACATTCATCATTTAACAAATCATTCTAATAAGAATTTACAGGACTTTTCATTCATCTAGTACAAAAGTAATGCTACTACCCCTGTGAAGATATATCCACACTGATGTAGATCTCATCACATGTTTAAGCTCATAAGTTTCTGTCCATACAATTAGCAGAGATCAATGATGGTATACTTTGAAATCATTATATTGTATCTTCTGTGGTCATTAGAGAACTCTGAACAGATAGGCTATAAAAGTTACTAATTCAATCATGTTGACTCCTCCGCATGCTATGCACTGAAGAAATGGCCAACCATCAATCCATATATAACCTCCATCATATATTGGTATATTTTAAGAAGAGGGCTAAGGAGTAGAAAAAGAAGAAAGTAAAAACCTTTCTAACTTCAGTTTCCAGCCAATCTACTGGCTACATTCTATGAATCAATAAACAATTGCCTATCTGTCCATTGCACTTTACATTCCAAGTATACAATCATTCGTATTTCCTGAAGTTCATATAAGTTCATTTAGTTATGTCTTCCATTATTGTCCCAGAAAGAAGTTGTAATGCTGTATTCTGATTTTGCATGGTGTGCAGACCCATCAGCAAAGCAGGCTGTGGTGGTTTGAACATGCTTGGCCCAGGAAGTGGCAATACTCAGAGGTATGGCCTTGTTGGAGGAAGTGGGTCACTGTGGAGGTGGATTTTGAGACTTTCCTCCTAACCATGTAGAAGTCAGTCTTCTCCTAGCTGCCTTTGGGACAAAAGGTAGAACTCTCAGTTCCTCCAGCTTTATGCCTACCTGGATGCTGCCATGGTTGCTGCCAAAATGATAGTGGACTGAACCTCTGAACCTGTAAGATAGCCCCAGTTAAATGTTTCTTATAAGAGTTGCCTTGGTCATGGTGTCTTTTCACAGCAATTAAAACACAATTGAGACTCAGGCCTTTACTTTATATTTTCAATCATCTGATCATAAGTCACACTACATAATGCCATCAGTGGATGCTTGGAGACAGAATACATTATAACAGGAATAGAACCATAGGCATTTTCCATCACTTGCTGTGTCCTCAGAACATGCTGAGGCCTTATCACATATACAACACTTCCAGTTGATGATGGATGGTGAATGTGCACATCCAATTTCATAACTTGGTTGTTCTGATAATACCAAGCTTATATGGGCAGTTAGAACCACATGGTAATCTGACAGCCCACTGTCAATTCTTTAGTTTCTTCTAAGGTTCAATAACAGGCCAAGTGCAATCTCTCAAAGGGAGACTATTGGACTCTAGATGGTGGTAGATATTTGATCTCAAATTCTAAGGGCTTTCATTGTGATTCACATATAGGGCATGTTAAGGGTCTAAACAGGATCCATATCTGCTACTGAAACAGGTAAATTGGGTCTGTTAGATTGTTGGCCTTCATGGAAAGCAGCCTACAACATAGTATGGACTTGTAGAAGAATCTTATCTTATTGCAGTACTATTCAAAACTAGCAGTTTTCCAATTTCCTTTGTATAAATTCCAGAGTAAAGCATCTAAGTGACAAATGTGCTGCCTCCAGAATCTATATAGGCCCATTAAGCATTCTGACTCTATTCTGTTACTAGGAGCGAGTAGATTCAGCCACTTACCTTCTACCTTAGATGGGATATTTCTACGTCTCCCACACAACTGGATTCCTAGAAATTCCGTTGAGGTAGGAAGTCCTTGAACTCTGGTTGGAATTATTTTCCAGTCTTCTAATGTGCATGTGTTTTTATCAACATGACCAAAAGGTTGCTGTTCTCAGCTTATCTGATCCAAGCCACATACTGTCATCTATATAGTGAACCAGCATGATATCTTGAGGATGATGCAGGAAATTAAGATCCTTTAAACTAATTTGTGATATAAAGTTGGCAAATTAGTATACTTTGAGGTAGAAATGTAAAGAATCATTCCTGGTATTGCCAAATGAAAACACATTACTTTTGTTGGGTCTTATGAACAAGTATTTTTAAAAGTGTTTGTAAGATCACTTTCAGTTACAGGCATCAGGAAATAGGTTAATCATCTCAAGAAAATAAGTCACATCCTGTAGAACAAGTGTAATTGGAGAAACTTCCACACTAGGTTTATCGCAGTGAACAGTCACTCTCCATGAAGGAATGCTCCACCCTAGAGTTCTCAATCTGTTTTTTATACAGGCCAAATATTGTATAGTGAGATGTGGGGGATAACAGCTACCTCTGTACCTCTTTAATCCTTGATTCTGGCATTGATTTCTGTAATCCCTGTGGGAATGTGATTTATTGTGTCAGACATTTGGATAGTAATTCCTGGTTTTGTCCTGGTTCCATATGACTGGAGTACTCTTGTTTATTGTTTTACTCAAAGCTGGCGCCTGTCTTTTAAAATTAAGCTGTGTTTCTTGTAGGCAGCTGATAGCTGGGCTTTTTTTTTGATCCACTCATTCACTCTCTGTATTTTGAATGGAAAATTGAGGCCATTCATGTTTGAATTATTTTTGAAATGTCTGTGTTATTTGTGGTTATCATGTTGTTGATATTTGGTGTTGTGATCTTAGTGGTAACTTTTGTTTTGATAATTGTGGCTTCAAATTTTCCTCAGTATCTTTGTTATGCTCATTCCTCTCCTTAGCACCAAGTAATGCTTCCTCTATTACCTTAGGTTTAGTTTGTGGAATATAATTTTTTTAGGCTGTCTATTTTGTGGAAAACTGTTCTTCCTTCATTCATTAGAGTTGTATTGGTGGGCATATCATTTTAGATTGGTTGTCCTTAGGACTGGGTTTGTGCTGCAGGCACTTCTCACTTTGAAAGTTTACCTCAAGAGACCAGCTGTTCCTATTCCAATGTTTTCCTGGAATTTGGGAAATTTATCTTATTTTCCCATTTTTATTGGATATTTTCTTTATTTAAATTTCAAATGTTAGCCCCTTTCCAAGTTTCCCCTCCAGAAACTCCCTATTCCATCCCCCATCCCCTGCTTCTATGAGAGTGTTCCCTCTTCCCATTCCTGCCTCTCCACCCTTGAATTCCCATACACTGGGGCACTGAGCCTTCACAGGGCCATAGGCCTCTCCTCCCATTGATGCCCAACAAGGCCATCCTCTGCTACATATGCGACTGGAGCCGTGGGTCCCTCCATGTGTACAACTTGGTTGGTGATTTAGTCCCTGGGAGCTCTAGGGGGTCTGGTTGGATGACATTGTTGTTCTTCCTATGGGGTTTCAAACCTCTTCACCTCTTTCAGTCCTTTCTCTAACTCCTCCATTGGGAAACCCATGCTCAGTCCAATGGTGGGCTGTGAGTATCTGCCTCTGTATTTGTCAGGCTCTGGTATCTGCCTATGTATTTGTCAGGCTCTGGCAGAGCCTCCTAGGAGACAGCTATATCAGGTTCCTGTCAGCATGCACTTCTTGACATCCACAATAGTATCTGCATTTGGTGACTGTATATGTGATGGATCCCCAGGTGGGGCAGTCTCTGGATGGCCTTTCCTTCAGTCTCTGCTCCACACTTAGACTCTGTATTTGCTACTGTGAGTATTTTGTTCCCCACTTCTAAGAAGGACTAAAGGACCCACACTTTGGTCTTCCTTCTTCTTGAGCTTCATGTGGTCTGTGAATTGAATCTTGGGTATTCTGAGCTTTTTGGCTAATATCTACTTATCAGTGAGTGCATATCATGTGTGTTCTTTTGATATTGGGTTACCACACTCAGGATGATATTTTCTAGTTCTATCCATTTGCCTAAGAATTTCTTGAATTCATTGTTTTTAATAGCTGAGCAGTACTCCATTGTGTAAATGTACTACATTTGCTGTATCCAGTCCTCTGCTGAAGAACATCTGGGTTGTTTCCAGCTTCTGGCTATTATACATAAGGCTGCTATGAACATAGTGGAACTTGTGTCCTTATTATATGTTGGAGCATCTTTTGGTTATATGCCCAGGAGTGGTATTGCTGGGTCCTCAGGTAATACTATGTCCAATTTTCAGAGGAACCGACAGACTGATTCTGAGAGGGTTTTGCCAGCTTGCAATCTCACCAACAATGGAGGAGTGGAAGCTGAATGGTGATCTACTCATTGATAACTTGGTCAAGCAAGAAATAAAGAAAGAAATTAAAGACTGTTTAGAATTTATGAAAATGACGGCAGAACATTCCCAAATTTATGGGACACAATGAAAGCAGTGCTAAGAAGAAAACTCAAGCTCTGAGTGCCTCCAAAAAGAAACCAGAGAGAGCATACACTAGCATCTTAACAGCACACCTGAAAGCTCTAGAACAAAAAGAAGCAAATACAACCAAGAGGAGTAGAAGGCAGGAAATAATCAAACTCAGGGCTGAAATCAACCAAGAAGAAACAAAGAGAGCTATACAAAGAATCAACAAAATCAGGAACTGGTTCTTTGAGAATATCAACAAGATAGAAATTTATCTTTCAGTTTCATGGGTTTCACTTATGTGACTTATGTTTTCACTTAGAGCATTCAATTTCCTCCCTTCTTTCGTTTGTTTTCTGTTTTATATACTTAATGTTTTAAGTATAAGATGCTTGAAAATTTTCGTTGTGCTCTTGGCTGTTTTTATATTTTGTGGGCTTCTTAAATTATTTGTTTGTGTCTTTGAGGCAATTTCTTCCCTGATCTTGTTGAATTTCTTGTGTTTGCCATTGACTTGGAATTTTGTCACCTATTCCTATAATTTGTAGTTTTGATTTATTTTATGATGTCCTACATATATAATACTTTCTAGGCATACACTCTGTCAACTGAGCTACATTTCCAGCCCCACAGCCCAGTTTCTGGTGATAATACAGTCATATTACCTCCTGTGTGTGTGGTCCGTAAGAAAAATACTTTACCCTTAGTGTGTTTGGAGGGGGTGATATTTTCCTAATTTTTCTCAAAAGAGCTGTTAATTTCTAGGTGAGACACTGAAACCACTGTCAGGTAAGCATGGAGAGCACCACAAATGCTTTAGAAATAGGATGAATACCTGGGAGAATGAAATTATTTTTCTGCTTATTTTAAATGGGATATTATTATTCTTACTTTTGTTTTGTTAACAAGGACTGGGATTAGTTAATTCACACACACAGTCATGGCCTTCAGAGAGTAGCTTACACATGGGAAACCCAGAACTCAACTGTTTCTACTCTACACTTTCCTGTAATTAGGGAAGTTCACTTTTCCATTTGATGTTACCACTTTGTAACAATGTCAAGGTCAGAAGTGCCTTTTCCAGAGAACATGATAACTGTGGGTCTAGAGGGAGATGAGCTGATGACATTTCTTCCATATAACTGCTTCTTAGGGCCTCCTTCTACAAGGATGTCTATGGGAGGCTCAGAAGGTGAGTTTTTTTTTTTAATTTTCTTAATTATAGTAAGAGCAGTAGGTTGTAGAATGAAGCAGGGTTCTGTAATAAATGATTAGAGAATTTTCTGCTTACAATTTTACTTTTGAGCTATATAGCATCATAAGCAAACCAGAGATGCTTGCAGACATAAGAATATTAGTGTATTGATTAACAAAAGAACATTGATTTCACTCAGTTTGATCTCTTCTATATGTCACAGTAGACGAGGCCTAGCAAAAGAATGCATAGAGACAGGAAAAGCTAATAGGCTGAAGATGACCATTGAATATTATATATTAAATGAGAATATCATGACACTCATTACTTTTTATAGTGAATCCACACTGACATCTAATAAAAAAGCAACTCTGTCTCAACCTTTTAAGGAGCCTATAAGACAGGGGATTGTATTGAAAGTGTGCTCTAAGAATTCTAAGATCATGGTTCCAGCTAGGTATGGCCGACTGTGTTTATTTTCCATCCCTGTACCAAAACTCCTGAGCTGTCTTAGGGGGTGAAAACCAAATGACAGCTATTTATTTTTTTCCTGGAGTCTATTTATAATATTGATGAATTTGAATTGTATTTTGTCTTTCCCAATTATTCTTTTCTCAAGTTAACTGATTGTATTCACTTATTTATATGAAAGTCAAGCTATTAACTAATTAAAGCCAAATATTAACTAATATGGTGTTTATAAGTAATTTTCTAGTGTGTTAAATTTACATATAGTGAGGAATTCTTAGGAACATTTCAATAAATGACATAGTAAAGCATAAAGGTCTCTTAGGCTCATATAAGTTTTAAATGTTTTACATAGATTTGTTTGATCTATTGCAATGCTTTCTCATAAAGTAGATATTTCATTGGCATTTCAAAAATATTTGGAAATCTCACCTCATTTATTAAATGCTTGTAAAGTTATTCTTACCCAAACTTAATTTTTAGTAAGAGTTTTAGTCATTTTAGTAAAATGAATTCTTTTTTCATATTTCAAGTGTTCTAAATTGAACCCTGTAGCATTGAATCTGAATAATATTGAGTAAGATTTTCATTAGTAGTGAGATATGTATTTACAATTCTTGAATATTATAAAATTATTTAAAGTCAAAATCACTAAGGTTTCCTCAAATAGTTACAAAATACAATTGTTTGCTAAAATACTTACATCTAGACACCCACCCACCCATGCAATGCCAAGTAATTTAAGTTTAGGTGATGAATATCACAATTCTATTTTTATTTTCCTGGAATATCCATTACATACAAACACACACAGACACATATGTGATATTTAAATGGAAAATGAAGGCAGATGTGGTGACATATGTCTATGCCAGCACATGTCTATGATCCCAGCACTTTCAAGGCTAAGGCAGGAGCATCATAGGTTTGATTGAAGTCTGTCTTAGGTATAGGTTGAGACCCTCTATCTGTCTGTCTGTCTTTCTGTTTATCTGTCTCCCTCTCATACACTCAAAGCCAAATAAAAGAAAATCAAAGTAGAATACCGAGACTTTAGACTTATAAAATTGTTGTCAATGAAATGGAACAAAATAATCATTAATTCCCTGACCCAGAGTATCAACATCATAAAAACCAGTTGTCAGAAACATGAGTTTATGTTTGGAAGAATTACAGAATTTTCAGTTTGTTTTGAATTATTTACTTTAAAAGTGTACAGTGGTTTAC
The DNA here is from genome assembly GCA_028551405.1 of Uromys caudimaculatus. Classification (NCBI taxonomy): domain Eukaryota; kingdom Metazoa; phylum Chordata; class Mammalia; order Rodentia; family Muridae; genus Uromys; species Uromys caudimaculatus. Next base: position 80,947,769 of record CM052700.1, read on the forward strand.
TAGGCAGTACAATTTTGGATCTGACAAGGTCACCCAGAAAACAGAGGACATACCTGCCTTTTCCTTTATGTTCATTTTTTCACTCAAGTGATTTAAGTGTATTCATAGTAGCAGCTGCAGAATACACTATGCCTGTGCTCTATTCTTAGACCTGGTAGTCCAATAATCAATCTCTCTCTCTCTCTCTCTCTCTCTCTCTCTCTCTCTCTCCCTCTCCTTCTCTCTTCTTCTGTCTTGTGCACACAACATACAAACACACACACACACACACACACACACACACACACACACACACACACTTTCCAGTGAACATTTTAATCTTTCCCAAACTCACACCATGCAACTTGTGTTGAAGCTCTGGGTATGATTGCTTCCATACAGTCTCTGTAGTGACACTTCATCTCAGGGGACTGGCTTGTAAGTATGTGATTATAATATTCTACTCAGCATCTGTGTGTCTCCACTTAAACCTGTGCTAAACTCAATTTCTAGATCAGAATTCATGCAATTAAACTATTTGAGAGTATCAAGTAAGAGCTATGAATTACTACGTTATTTAAAAAGTAGTAAGTGTTCTTACTGGTATTCTATATTTCATAAAGGTTTGATAGAACTAATTTGAGTGGCCAAGTACTTCCTCTTTCAGGGATTCTTAAAGGTCTTTGTGTTGCTGACAGTGGACAGTACATCAGCCAACAATTTCACTTGTCACCTGAAAGTCACACACTCACTTCATGTCCTCTCTGAGCAGTCATACAGCTGTTAGGTCACTACTCACTTTTAGGTCACATTAACATCTTTTTATATGTGGTAAAGCTTAAAATAAAAATGATACTCTCGATTTACTATACTTGTATGTTCCCTATATTATTAAATCTTCACAAATAGGATACAAAAATCACTATATGTGTATAAAACAAGACTGTTCTAAAATCAAATATTGTGGTAAGGAAGAGGAGAAGGGACTGTGCATGGGAGAAGGCAGAGCTGTGCAGGAAGACATTTTTCCTTCTCTCTGTCTTTTGTTTGTGTCTCTTTCTCTCTCTCTCTCTCTCTCTCTCTCTCTCTCTCTCTCTCTCTCTCTCTCTCTGTTATATGCTTCTTCAGACACATAGGTGTAAACTACTTAGTCTTTTGGTCTGGATCAATTTAATAGTGATGGCTTCAAAACATAGATATACTATGTATTTAATACTTACAACTAAATATTGCAACTTAAACTAACATGGAAACCCCCAAAACTGAAATTTTCTTTCTAAATAAAAAATGATTTTCTCAGTATATATCTATGTTAAGAAACAAGTTTTTACTTATGATAGGTATGGTCTTTTTCACCAACCCTCAGCTCCAGTGAGCCTCAAATAAAGATGCCATTTATGAATTAGAAGGTGCGTTATTTTCTGTATGGCATAAACATCTACAAAGCAATGGATATAAAGTAGAGAGGTTGAAGTTCATATCTTTGGGATAAGAAAAAACATTTTAAACTACCATCTCTTACCTTATTATATTAACATCTTTTTATATTAATTATAATACTTCTGCTTATGTTAAAAATTATTGAAGTATAATTATTAATAAAATATCATATGAATATGGTTCATCCCTTTGTAGGTTTAGAATTAGAATTGGGTTATAGTTTTTATAGTTTGCAGACTAAGGTGAGAATTAAGTATTCTTCTTGAGCTTTTTTATTTATTTAATTTTATATATGTGTATACTTTGCCTACTTATAGTATCTGTGTGTCTCTTGTGTGCCTGGTCAGAGAGAGTTTGCATCTTCTTCAACCAGAGTCACATATGATCACAAACCACCATGTCATAGCTGAGAATCAACTCAGGTCTTTCCAAAAACAAAATGTGCTCTTGGCCACTGAGGTACCTCTACACCCTGTATACTGGAGCTTTTATAAACAACACCAGTGTGCAGCTACTGTAAATGTCTGTTGGTGAGTGAATTAGATGTTTGACCTTGGTAATTGGGATGAATTCATTCCTCTACTAGATTAAGCTTTTAGGAGCAAAATAATGTAAATATTAAATGTGTGACTTATGGTGTCCTATTAATATAAAAATTATAGGATGTTCTCAGGCACTAACTTCAGAATTATTTCCATACGTACATGCATGTGCCTATATATGTAGAATATATGACTGAACTTGAAAATATAATTGGATACTCTTTTTATCACAAGAATGTGGTACAGTATAGTTGTTTTTTTTATTTCTAAATCACAAGCCTATTTAAAGTAATGAATTAAATTAATTTGATAATAAATTGATCCTGGTTACCCAGTCAAATAAATAATGTAGGCACCAAATGTAAGACTGTTGAGTGAAACTGTGAAAAGTGTGTGGATTCTGATGAGGTATGGTAACACTGGGCACCTTGTTTTCCACTGCATGGGAAGAATCTGTTGTGAAGCAGAAATATCCAAACAGGATCACTATTTGATCATCTTTGATGAGTTCATGTTTGTCATACATGTTGGTAATAGTGCTTGTCTTAGTGTCCCAAGTTCTCTCTTATTGGGGAGAAGTAAAAGAGGCTCTTCGACCATATAGAGATGGGATATTCTGCAATAATGAGCAGAATAGTAGGGCACAAATGATCTCCTCAGTAAAATAGGAAAAGAGTAGCTTCTTAGAGTGTGGAGGGGGATACAGAAGAAAGAAGTAGGTAGGTAAAATATCAATATGGATTTCTGAAAAGCCATAACTAATCATTCTATTAACTAATTACACTGCCCCTCCAAAAAAAATGAAAAATACTATTTGTCTTAGTAGCTGGGAGTTAATTCTTTACACCTGAAATTTCATAAAAGATGATGGGATGGGACATAAATTGGGAGAGACCTAGGTCCATTTAGAACCATAATTAATGATCAAAGAGTGATAAAAGTAAACTCATGGTCTCCAACTGTATCTATTTGTTTAATTCAGATTCTGGGGAGGTAAGAATTCTTAGGAAATGGATCATCAAAACATATGGATTGCGGAAGTCATTTTGCTGATTAAAACAGAGGGATTGCCATGACTTATCACAGCGATTGCATGAGAATTGTGAGTCAAAGTATGGATAGTTACATCTAGAGCACAGTAAAATTATAGTATATGAGAATGACTAACCTGATATTTTGGATTTATCTTGTGAATATTTTCCAGATTAATGCAACTTTTTTTTCTTGTGTACCAATATGATTAACATTGTGTGCTCATCACTACTCTTTTAGGTATTAACTATGAAATGAGGCAATTAAATCAGTAGGATTGGTTTCTAAGGCATGAGACTGGGGTGTAATGCAAGGTCACAAAGTGAGTATTCTGCACAGATATGATTGTGATATATTTATTATCTATAATTTTCTATATATACAGCAGATACATGAAAGACACAGAATTGTAGGTTATGGTTTACAGTCTTGAAGATCAAAAGTTAAAGAGACAGGTTTCTCAAGAATTAGTATGGAAAAAAGAATGATAATACAGCCAGTGTATCACAAACTTGATGTATGCTCTATTATTTTTTCAGATATATGAAATAAACTGCCACTATGTTCTTAAGATGAATACATGCTCCACTTATGCTCTCACTCAAGAATGTCCTTTATTTCCAAACTGGACTTGGAATCCTAGCCAATATGTTTCTTCTTTGTTTCTATACTTTCATAATCCTAGGTCACAGTCCTAAGCCCACAGACCTGATCTCCTGTCAACTGACCTTCGTTCACATAATGATGTTCCTCACTGCAGGGGATATTTGGCTTATGGACTTATTTGTATCACTGAACATTGAGAATGACTTCAAATGTAAGGCAACTTTTTACTTAAGCAGGGTAATGAGAGGCCTCTCTATCTGCACCACCTGCCTCCTGAGTGTGTTTCAGGCTGTCACTATCAGTCCCAATACCTCTTTGTTGGCAAATTTTAAACAAAACCTAAGAAAATACGTGATATGTGCTTTCTTATGTATTTGGTCTTTCAATATATCTTTTAGTAGTAACTATATCTTCTATGTTGGTGCTTATTCCAATGTGAGTGAGGCCAACCAGATGAAGGTCAGCCAATCTTGCTCACTCTTACCCATGAACTACATGTTCAGAGGAGTGATTTTAGCAGTGGCAACTTCCAGAGATGTGTTTCTTGTAGTAGTCATGATGACTACAAGCACATATATGATGATTATCTTGTGCAGACATCAGAAGCAATGCAGTCACCTTCATAGCGTCAGGCACCTGAGAGCATCCCCTGAGAAAAGGGCCACCGAGGCCATCTTGCTGCTGGTAGTTTTCTTTGTGGTCATGTATTGGGTGGACTTCATCATCTCAACAACCTCATTCTTGGTATGGATGTATGACCCAGCCATCCTGACTGTTCAGAAGTTTGTGATGAATGCCTATCCCACAATTGCTCCATTAGTACAAATCCGCATTGATAGCAGAAGAAACATCATGCTGAAAAACCTACGGTCAAAATGCCACCATTTGTTTTTTTAAAAGAAGTTCTCTCTCTTCTTTAAAAATCTGTTAATTTACTTTTTACTTATGTGTACAAGTGTTTTGCCAGAGTGCATGCATGTGTGTATTCACCTGGCATCCAAGAGGTGAGAAGATGTCATGGGATCCCCTGGAACTGAACTTACTGCTGGTTATAAACATTATCCTGTGCAGCCCCAGTTATTTTGTTTCCAAAATTCAGATTCTTTAAAATGTAATGGTTCAGGTAGCAAAGTAAGATATTCATGTAATTTAAATAAAATTTGTGCTATTACATATTTATGTTCTTATAACATTTCTGTTGCCAAATAGTAGAGAGTTCTTAATTTAATTGTACACAATAAATTTATACTTTCACATGAATTCTTTTTTTCCTTTATATAATAAATATTGCTTTGATGCAGAGGTTACTCAAAAGAATGTCCTCATTGATACTCACTTTTAAGCTCTTTTGTTTTTAGTTTACCCTCCCTCATCAAGAGCAGTTTAAATATTTTATCTCAGCTTTATTTTTTCCCATATCATAGTTTATCTGGATCCATGAAAATAATGTGAATTTTAAGTTTCCATTTTTACCACAGTTATTTTATTAATCTTATATGGAAACGTCATATGCCTAATTATTTGCACTTAATTTTATGTACTTATTGAAATATTAACAGCAAATACCTTTTTATATACACATACATGCTGTACAATGTGTTTTTTGAATCTGTATGCATTTATGTATGTGTGCGTGTACAGCTGAAGGATGTGCGTATATGTACAAGTGGAGTCCAGGAGATAATGCTGGCTGTTGTTCTTCATCTGCCATTCATCTGGTGTCTTGTTAGGGCATCTGTCTCTGTGACCTGGACCAAGATGGTAGTCTCAGGGTTTCTCCTGTCTCTGCCTCTCCAGCTCTGGAATCACAAGCGTTTACCACCATCCTCCATCATTTCAACATTATAATATATTCTGATTAGGGTTTCCATTTCTTCTATCCTTTCAGTTTAATACTTTTGCTTCAGTCCCCATCATCCATTCATAACTATCTATTCCATTTTCCCCTTGTAGGCAGATGCAGTGTTGTGCCAGGAAGCATTTGTGAACCCCAAAAGACCACCAGGGAGCCATTTTTGATGTAATCATATGAGGGTCTCTTTATTTCAAGCTTGGGCTTGGGTTTTCCTCTATTTCAACCCTGTCATAGAAGGATGGGACGGCAGAGCAGCCTCAAACCCTCAGCAGGACAAGATTTCATAGGAAATGGGAGCAAGTGAGGGAGTGTCTAGCCTGGGAAGTATCTAATAGAATGGCTGTTGTAAGCAGACAGGTGGGTGTTCTAAAGCATGACAGTGAACAATCACAAACAGTCTGAAAGTACATCTGAGACAATCAGACTAATCTTTGATTAACTCTTGCTCGGCAGTACCTAGGGAGTAACTCTGGGGTCTGGGCTAAGGACAAGCCCTTGCATCCTTCCTGGTAGTTGGGTCCAGTGTGGGTTCAGCTGTAGGTCAAGGTTTTAGGCTTTTTTTTTTGAAGTTGGAGGCCAGTCCCAAGATGGAAAAGGATTGGCCTCTCAGCATCCTTCTCCTTCTTCTCTTTTCTATACCTAAACTTTATGGTTGTGTGGATTATGGCTTGATTATGAATGACTTAATAGCTAAAATTTACACATAAGCAATAACATATACCATGTTTGTTTTGTGGGTCAGTGTTACAGAATTCAGAATGAGGTTTTGTAGTTCTTTCCTTTTTTCTGCAAATGCTATTAATTCAATGGCTGAGTAATGTTCTAATATGTAAAGATATCACATTTTCTTTGCTTATTAATCTTCTGACAGACATCTAGGATGTTTCCAATTTCTGGATATTATTAATATTCAGTGCCTGTGTGGTAGGATGAACTGTCTATATTTAATAGTGGTATAGCTGCATCTTGCATTAGATCTGTTCCCAACTTCCTGAGGAGTCACAACATTGATTTTGACTATGAATGTACATTATTGTGCTCCCAATAGTAATACATGACTGTTCTTCTTACTTCACACCCTTGCCAGCATTAAATGTAAATTGTATTATTCATTTTGGCCATCGTGTCTGGTATAAGGTTAAATTACAAAGTAGCTTTAATTTGCATTGCACTGATGACAAGGTATGTCGAACGGTACTTTAAATGTCTCTCAGCCATTAGAGTTTCCTTTTTGGAAAATCATTTGTTTAGATCTGTAATGCACATTTAAATAGTGTTATTGGCTTTACTCATAGTAAGGTTTTTGAGTTCTTTATATATTTTCAATATCAGTTCAGTACTGGCTGGTTTTCCATCAACTTGACCCAAGCTTGAGTCATCAGAGAGGAAAGAACCGCAGTTGAGGAAATACCTCCATGAGAACCATCAGTAAGGCATTTTCTCAACTAGTGATCAGTGGCCAAGGGGCCAGCCCATTGTGGGTGGTGTGATCCCTGGGCTTGTGGTCTTGGGTTCTGTAAGAAAGCAGGCTGAGCAAACCAGGCCCATTGTGGGTGGTGTGATCCCTGGGCTTGTGGTCTCGGGTTCTGTAAGAAAGCAGGCTGAACAAACCAGGAAAAGCAACACTCCTCTGGGACCTCTGCCTCACCTACTGTTTTTAGGATCCTCCCCTGTTTGAGTTCCTGTCCTGACTTTTTTGTTTGTTTATGAGCAGCATTGTGGAAGTATAAGCTGAGTAAGCCCTTTCTTATCCAACTTGCTTTTTATTTATGGTGTTTTGTCACAGCTATAGAAATCCTAAGAGAAGGCCTGTAAAGAATGGGTAGTTGGTAAAAATATCTTTCCATTCTGAAGCTGTCTAATTTGTCTGAAGGATGGTGTTTTTTTTGCCATGCAAAAGATTCATGGGGCCCTATTGATTAATTGTTGTTCTTAGTGACTGGTAACCAGTGTTCTGTTCTGAAGGTTTTTTAAAAATTGGATATTTGCTCTGAACCTTCTGGTTTCCATCTGTGGGTGGAACCCTCTGCCTGGGCCACCAGAAGTTCATAGCCAATGAGCGCCAGGAGAAAGCTACCCTCCCAGGAGCATGGAAATGCTGTGAACGGGGTTAAGGGGAGCAACACTGCTCACCGAGACCCGCTCAGAACCAGCGGGATACAGGGCCTGAGGAAAACTCAGGGACAGGAAACCTCAAACCTTCTGGTTTCCATCTGTGGGTGGAGACCTCTGCCGGGGCCACCAGGGGTCTGTGCCTGGGGACCTCAACCTGGGCCACAGGGCTCCAGGAGAGAGCGGGTATCCCAGGAGTGCTGACACACCTTTGAGCACAGGCAAAACCACCACTTCTGTTCAAACTCACTGGATCAAGAGGGACCCTTGCAGAGCCATCAGGACATAGGAACCAAGGGACCCCTGGGGACAAGATCCTTCTGATTTCTGTCTGCACCCCAGAGCTGACCCTGTGCCACAGCTCTCCAAACCCAAACACCTCTCAGAGAGAGCTGGTCTTCAGGGAGTATTGACACAGAGGCATGCAGGAGGGGTAAGCCACAACCAGACAGAGTAAGAGCAGCTAACATCAGAGTTAACAAGATGGCAAAAGGCAAGGGTAAGAACATAAGGAACAGAAACCAAGGCTACTTGGCATCACCAGAACCCAGCTCTCCCACCACAGCAAGCCCTGGATACCCCAACACACCAGAAAAATGAGACTCAGATTTAAAATCATTTCTCATGATGATGATAGAAGATGTTAAGAAAGAAATGAATAGCACCCTTAAAGAAATACAAGAGAACAGAGATAAACAACTAGAAGCCTTTAAAGAGGAAACACAAAAATCCATTAAAGAATTACTGTAAAACACAATCAAACAGGCAGAATTTCAAGAAAACACAATCAAACAGACAAAGGAAATGCACAAAACTATCCAGGAGCTAAAAACAGAAATAGAAACAATAAAGAAATCACAAAGGGAGACAACCCTGGAATTAGAAAACCTAGGAAAGAGATCAGCCGTTATTGATGTGAGCATCACCAACAGAATACAAGAGATAAAAGAGAGAATCTCAAGAGCAGAAGATACCATAGATAACATCGACACAACAGTAAAAGAAAATACAAAATGGAAAAAGCTTCTAACCTAAAACATCCATGAAATCCAGGACACAATGAGAAGACAGAACCTAAGGATAATAGGTATAGAAGAGAGTGAAGATTCCCAACTTAAAGGACCAGTAAATAAATATCTTCAACAAAATTATAGAAGAAAACTTCCCTAACCTAAAGAAAGAAATGAACATAAATATGCAAGAAGCTTATAGAACTCCAAACAGATTGGATCAGAAAAGAAATTCGTCCTGTCACATTATCGTGAAAACACCAAATACACAAAACAAAGAAAGAATATTAAAAGCAGCAAGGGAAAAAGGTCAAGTAACATACAAAGGCAGACCTATCAGAATTACACCAGACTTCTCACCAGAGACTATGAAAGCTAGAAGATCCTGGGCAGAACTCATACAGACCCTAAGAGAACACAACTGCCAGCCCAGGCTGCTATACCCAGCAAAACTCTCAATTACCATAGATGGTGAATCCAAAATATTCCATGACAAAACCAAATTTACACAATATGTTTCCACAAACCCAGCCCTACAAAGGATAATGGATGGTCAACGTCAACTCAAAGAGGGAAACTATGCCTTAGAAAAAGCAAGAAAATAATCTTTCAACAAACCCAAAAGAAGACAGCCACATAAAAGTAAAAATTACATCGAAAATAACAGGAACCAACAATCACTATTCCTTAATATCTCTTAACATCAATGGACTCAATTCCCCCCAAAAACGACAGAGACTGACAGACTGGATCCATAAAGAGGACCCAGCATTTTGCTGCATTCAAGAAACACATCTCCATTATAAAGACAAACACTACCTCAGAGTAAAGGACTGGAAACCAATTTTCCAGGCAAATGGTCTGAAGAAACAGGCTGGAGTAGCCAATCTAATGTTGGATAAAATTGACTTTCATGCAAAAGTCATCAAAAAAGATAAGGAAGGACACTTTATACATATCAGT
>CM052700.1:80958978-81018234 GCA_028551405.1 Uromys caudimaculatus
CCATTTTAATAACAACCAATAATAAGTCTTTATTTGTGCCATGTGAAGGATGGCACAAAGAATGTTTACCTCTTTTTGATTCTCTTGAATCTAGTTCTTTAGGGGGTCTCCCTCTATCAAATCTGATTCATATAACTCTGGGAGATGTGTAGAGTCTAATCACCTTTTCTAAAACCACAAAGACAAAGTCTTTCTCTCAAATAAGCATGTCCTTTAGCCAGTAACTAGGAAAACTTTTAGCTTGACCTCTCTCCCAAAGGAATAATGAAACAATCACAAAATTTAAAATCACACCCATTTTGATAATTAAAACAATTTAAAACAAATGAAGTAAACTACACAAATTCTGTATGGACATATTCCTAGGCTTTTTCTAATTTGTCATGCCAGCATATTAACCCAAAATTCCCATGAAGCCCACGTTCAAAGAATATGAGATATCTTGCAGGACTTTATTATACCAAATCTTTAAAATTCTGTCCTATGATTACCTGCCTGTAAGAAGCAGGCAGTTTTTACTGTCTGGCATTTTGCCTCTGGGCAATCATCTTGTCTTTGTTCACAGCAGGGGTCCACAGAGTCAGAGAGCTGAGTCTGCTCCTGTGTCTCTTTAAGGTTCAATGCTTGAGTCACCATGTGACTCCTCCTCCCGCTGAGGAACCACCTCTCCTCTCCTTTTTTTCCCCCTAACTTTTCCATGTTTAACTGGATGAATTTGTCCTCCGTCCAAAAAACAAACAAACAACCATCGTTGTCAGTGAGTTTAAGTCTTAAGAGCACACAACACAAACCAATTAGAACAGAAAACAACACTGCACCAGCTCGCCCCTGCCACGGGCGGCGGGTATAAACAACCAATACACAGCTCATCCCTGCCACGGACCCAGAACAGATTTGTCCCTTCCACGGAGGCAGAACAGACTTTCCCAGCCAGCTCCAGCTGCGCCATAACCAGAACCAGGTGGCCCTGCCGAATGCATCGGCAGAAGCCAGATACTCAGGCAAACTGAGAGGGTCTGAGGTGTCCTCCATCCCTCCGTGGCCACGGTGTCCAGGTACGTCTACCCGCCGCGAACGCCAGCAGACAGGCAGCACAGAAGTGCCCAGACAGGTGGCACAGAAGTACCCAGATGGGAAACCAGGTGGCCCTGCCGAATTGGCAGAAGCCAGATCACAGAGCTTGCAAGCAAGACTTTTAACCAGACTTACAGACACAGACTAAGACAAACATTGAGATGACCAACCGCGGTTATCTGCTTAAGCCATTTCTCCAATACCCCGCTCTCCGATGCATCCCCCACAGAGGGTCATTTCTCGGCCAACGCACCAAATGTAAGACTCTGGGGAGTCTTAACTTACCCAAGACCCTCCGAATGCACACACAGAGTCGGGAATTGATGCAAAATGCAAGAGAAATTTATTGATTCATCAGCATGCTGAGGTCCCTCTACATACCAAGATGGGAGGGCGACCTTGTAGAGCCCATTCAGGGACCTTATATAGGATTTTAGAGCAGCCGCCATTAGGCACAATGTGATTGGCAGAACAGTGTGACTTTTAAACTGATTAGTCTTTAGGGAATGAGGTAGTAGGGGCTTAATCAGCCCCTCCCTTCCAGCCTATGTGCTTTCTAACCCGTTTCATCCATGTGCTCAGAGGCGGGAGGGAACCCTGGTGGAATATCTCAAAGTTCCCGAGCTGACCCCTCACTTCTTCCTCAAAAGCTCTGGATTAAAGAGATATCATTATACTTCAAATCGTTTAATTAAGAAAAAAAAAAACTTTCCTGGTAGTGGTGGCATATGTCTTTAATTCCAGTACCCAGGAGGTAGAGCAGGCAGATCTCTATGAATTTGAGGTCAGCCTGATCTACAAAGCAAGTTATAGGACAGTAGGAGCTATACCCAAAAAACCTGTCTTGAAAAAATGGACAAAGAAAAAGAAAGAAAGAAATAAGAAAGAAATGTTCATAGGTTTTAGTAATTCCAGTCCCTACAAAATGACTCAAAACATACAACCTACTGCTGTTGACCTTGGTTACCCTGCATATGTGGAAGGTAAGTTCCTATTGTTAAAGACATCACATACTTCAGAGACAGGGGCAAGAACTCCCACACACCCCAAGCTAGACCTGACCTGAAAGCCACCCCCTGAGACTAGCATTCACAGTACCGGAAGGCACTACGTAAACTTCCAAAGGAGGGATGCTAGCAACAGCCTTACTCAGCAATGATACCTATTAACCACATCAATGACTTCCACGGCACAATAACTCTATAAGTGCATTAGTGGCTGTGGCGGTTTGAATAAAAATGGCTCTCATAGGCCCATAAGAAGTGGCACTATTAGGAAGTGTGGTCTTGGAGTAGGTGTGGCTTCATTGGACAACATGTACCACTGGGGGTGGGCTTTGAGGATTCAGATGCTCAAGTTAGGCCCAGTGTCACTCTCTTCTTCCTACTGCCTGTGCCTGTGGATCCAGATGTAGAACTGTCAGCTACCTCTCCAGCTGCCTACATGCTGCCATTCTTCCCACCATGACAATAATGGACTAAACCTCTGAATGTAAGCCATCCCCAATTGAATATTTTTCCTTATAAGAGTTGCTATTGTCATGATGTCTTCACAGCAATAGAATTCCTAAGATAGAAATTGGTATTAGGCACTGGGGTATTTCTGTGATAGGCCTGACTGTGCTTTTGTTTAGAGAAATGTAAACTTTGGGACTTTGGATTAGAAAAGCAACTGAATACTTTAAGTGGGCCTTAATTGGCCAAATTGTAGACATGGAAGCCAATGGTGCTGAGAATGGTTTGAACTGTGGGGGCCTAGCTCAAGAGGTTTCAGAGGAGAACAATATGTGGCCTAGAAACCATTCTTGTGATATCTTGACAAAGAATGTAGCTGCTTTCTGCCACCATCCAAAAAAATCTGCTTGACAATAAATTGAAGAGTTATGGATTAACAGCTTTGGCAGAAGAAATTTCTAGACAACATAGTATTGACTGTGTTGTGTGTTTATTTTAGTTTTTGTATTTATTTATTTTATGTATGTGAGTACACTGTCACTCTCTTCAGCCACAGCAGAAAGGGGCATTGAATCCCATTACAGATGGTTGTGAGCCACCATGTGGTTGCTGTAAATTGATCTCAGGACCTCTGGAAGAGCAGTCAGTGCTCTTAACTGCTGAGCCATCTTTCCATCCATGTGATGTGCTTATTAATGGCCATTCTTATGCTGACTTACAATGGGAAGGAGCAAGCTGAGCAAGAAAAAATACAAAATGTACCATTTGAGGAGAAAAAGGGCACCAGGAAGTGTAAAAATATTAAAGAAAAGTCTGATGCTAAATGGAATAAAGAAATTGTACCACCCAGCTGAGCTTCCAATTTGTGAAAAAGTATGAAATAAAAATGAAAATGGAGAAAAGCTTAGGGGATGGCATGGTGAAGAATACCTTTAATCTCAGTGCTCAGAGGGCAGAGGCTGGTGGATCTCTGAGTTCAAGGCCAACCTGGTCTACAGAATGAATTTTAGAATAGCCAAGCCTAGGGAGTGAAGGATAGCATCAAACCCAGAAAGCTGGTGAAGATGTAATTGAACAAGGGGACCATGTTCTGCTCCAGCAAGCAGTAGAACTTGGCAGCTTTGGCAATGTCGTTCTGGCTTCAGAGTCAAGCATAAAAGAAAGGGGTTATAGAATCTCTCCATGACTAAGGAATGCTGCTGAGGCCAGAGATCATTGTGAGGTGAAGCTTTGATTGCCTTGGAGACCTCAAAATGTTGGAGATGCCAGAGCCTTGGGATACCTGTCGAGGAGAGCTGCTGACAGGGAGTAGAAACAGCCTAAGAGAGAGAAGTGCTTTGTAGTCAACAAAGCTGAAAGGAGTTGAAGCTCTGAAGAGTTTTGACATCAGACATGGAGATGAAGAATTTAAAGTTTATCCTCCTGGTTTTCAGCATTTCTTTGGTCCAGTATTTCCTCATTATGTTCTCTTTCCTCCCTTTTGGAAGAGTTATGCAGATTCTGTGCTATTATATGTTGGACTGTGTAATCTGCTTTTTCATTTTGATTTTATAGGGGATTACAGTTAAGAGATGGCATGAGTCTCAGAAGAGATTTTGAACTCTGGACTTTTAAACAGTACTGATATTGTGATAAAATATGGGACTTTTGAAATTGTACTATAATATAGCTACAAGTCTATGGGGACTAGGAAGTGAATCTGGTGGTTTAAATAAAAATGTCCCCCATTGAACCATAGGGAGTGGCACTATAAGAGATGTGATCTTCTTGGAGTAGGTGTGACTTTGTTGGAGGAAGTGTGTCACTGGAAGTGGGCTTTGAGGTTTCAGAAACCCAAGCCAGGCCCATTGTCACTCTCTTCTTCCTGCTGCTTGCTGATCCAGTTGTAGAACTCTCAGCTATTTCTCCAGCATCATGTCTGCCTCCATGCCACTATGCATCCTGCCATGATGATAATGAATTAAACCTCTGAATTGTAAGCCCCAATTAAATGTTTTCTTTATAAGAGTTTCTGTGGTCATGGTGTCTCTTTACAGCAATAGAAACCCTAACTAAGAAACCTAACTAATTATTCAGTGCTAGTGAAATCATGATTATTGAGGGAGACTATAACCACTAACTTATTAACCCAGCATAATCCTTAACAACAACCTATAAACCTTTGTCCTTGTGCTCATAGATAATTGTAGTCTTCACTTATCATCAAAGAAGCTTCCCTTTGCAACACACGGAGACCAGCACATAAAACCAATCACAATGTAGACTTGGAGAGCTGAGTCCCAGTGGATACGTCTATGAAACACTCCCACTCCCAGGGCTCAGGGGACATCGTAGCAGAGGGGAAGGAAAGACTGTAAGAGCCAGAGGATCAGGGGGTTTGCTGTGAGATTGTGTCTCCTAGTAACATCAGAAGCTACACCAACATGACTGCTCAAATGTGAACTGGAGAAGGGTGACTGACACCAATGAACATGCCAAACTGGAGAGAGAAAAGTGGCCTCAACACTACACAAAGAAGTACAGGCAACTGAGTAAAGCTGGGAGAAGGAGAGGTGGTCCTTCCCAGAGAAGAACACATCCATTGGTCTTCCAGTGACAAACAGCACATACATACAAGGAACATGGTTTCAATAAGCTATATTTTATAATATATATTTATATACAACTCTATACACACATTCAGTTAACAATGAATCTGGAGGAGAACATTTAGAGGCATATGGGAAGGTTAGGAGGAGGAAGAAGAGAGAACTGTTGTAATTAAATTATAATCTCAAAGCAAAACAACAACAACAACAACAACAACAACAACAACAACAACAAAACCAAAAAACTACTAGACAACAAAAGGCCAATGGAAGTCTTCTACTGTGCCTAATACTGCAGTACCAAGGACTAAGACAGAAAAGTGGAATTTACTTTTTTGGGGGGGGTTAATATTTTATTTATTAAAGTTACACATTGATAAAAAAGTTTCCCTTAGTCTCAAATAATTTTCTAATTCTTAAATTTTTATTATAAAATGTATTGTTCTCTATACATTACATCTCACCCACATTTTTCCATCTCTCCTCTCCTCCTAGTCCCTCTACCCTACCTTGCCTCTCCCCCAGATCCATTCTTTTTCATTTCCCTTCAGAAAAGAGCAGGCCCCCAGGGATATCAATCAACTATGGCATAACACGTTACAGCAAGACTAGGCATATACCTGCCTGTCAAGGTTGGATGAGATAATCTAGTAGGAGGAAAAGGGTCCCAAAAGCAGACAAGAGTCAGAAGCAGCCCAACTATTAAAGGTCCAACAAGAACACCAAGTTATACCACCATGACATATAGGCAGAGGGCCTAGTTCAGATCCATGCATATAGGCTCCCTGATTGTTGTTTCAGTCTCTTTGAGTCCCTATAGAACTGGTTAGTTGATTCTGTAAACTGCTTTCTTGTGGTGTCCTTGACCTCTCTGGCTCCTATGAGTATAGCAGAGTACATTGGGAATCATTGTAAGCTTAAATTTTTTCTCAACTCTACTTTTAATAATGGTTCTTAAATGTTTCAACCTCCCTTCTAGTCCACCACCCACCAGAGGTAGTGGAAAAGAAAGATTATTAGGATACAGGGGGAGTGGACCTGTTTAGAAATTATTCTTTGGAGCAAATCCCATCTGCTTTGTTAGGAAATCAGTAGTTCAGTTCACAGGTCAGCAGCAGCTGCTTGATCCACTTGCAAACACTTCATGAATACACCGGCAGTCCAATTTGGTAGTGCCAGGATAGCAAACAGGAATCAGCAGCAGTGGGCAACTTAGCAGAGACAGCCAGGCCTCAGACGAATTGGCTCGAGTCAGCAGGAGGAACCAGGATTACCAGGGACACCAGAAGACACTTCCTATTGCAGTTGGCAGAGATTAATGCAGAGACTCATTACTTTTCAAAGTGCTGAGAATTAGTCCCTATGGTTCCTTAGCTATAGATGGGATGGGCATCTCTACCAACACCTCTCCCCTTTCTTTCCTAAGGCACAGCAAATATCACAGAAACAATGGGATAGAAGATGAGGTGCAGTGCTGTGAAATGCTGTCCTCTGCTCGTGACATGACTGCTGCTCTTGTAAGCTCACAGCACCGGGGATGGTTATGAACCTACAGATGAAAAGCTGGACAACTGTTCTCCCAGCACTCCTATGCAGGATTGGAGCCAGACAGGAGAATCTTCGAGAAGCTTCTGTCCACAGTCACGTGGCTGAAACAAAAGATACCATTCCTGAAAATCGAGACCCCTAAATGTCCTCTGACTTTCACACATGTGCCATGACACATCCTCTCCGTGTCATTTGTGTGTGCCACACACTAAATAATAAATAAATAAGCCATTAGATGGCAATTAAAATTTTAATTAAAAACATAAGGATGACAAATACTTAGTAGCTCATCTTTTAAAATAACATTAGAAATGTATAAATATAATGCAAAGGCCACCTAGACTATTAACCACTTCGGTCCTGCTGTGCAAACTTGATATGGACTGGCCCCACAGAAAACACAGGTCATCAGGCTGTCAATCACTCCCACTCCTAGCCTTCTGGGTGGAAAAAGAGGTGGTAGATCTTTTTCTTTGAAAAGACAGCCCTGTGTGTTTAACAGTCCTAGTTTTCCTAGAGCTATCTGTGAGTAGAAGGACCTTTGTGCTCTGAAAGTTGAGAGACTTTCAACATTTAAAGAGATTGTGAATTTAAAACAACTTTAGATTTCTAAAGAGACAAGATTTTAAAGTGTTTACATTTGTAAAGAATGTGGACATTTTTATTAATTTTTTTATTGGATATTTTCTTTATTTACATTTCAAAAGTTTTCCCCTTTCCAGGTCTCCCCCTCGGAAACCCCCTATCCCATCCCCCCTCCCCCTGCCTCTATGAGGGTGCTCCCCCACTCCCCCACCTACTCCCTCCTTCCCGCCCTGGCATTCCCTACACCCTCAGCCCTAGGGCCGCTACTCCCACTGATGTCCAGGAAGGCCCTCCTCTGCCACATGTGTGGCCGGAGCCATGGGTCCTCCATGTGTACTCTTTGGTTGGTGGTCCAGTCCCTGGGAACTCTGAGGTTCTGGCCTGTTGATACTGTTGCTCCCCCCCATGGGGCTGCAAACCCCCTCAACTCCTTTAGTTCCTTCTCCAACTCCTCCATTGGGGACCTCTTTTTCAGTCCAATTGTTGGCTACGGGCATCTGCCTCTGTATTTGTCAGGCTCTGGCAGAGCCTCTCAGGAGCCAGCCATATCAGGCTCCTGTCAGCAAGCTCTTCCTGGCAGCCACACTAGTGTCTGGGTTTGGCGACTGTATATGGGATGGATCCCCAGGCGGGGCAGTCTCTGGATGGTCTTTCCTTCAGTCTCTGCTAGAATGTGGGAAATTTTAAGTCTGTGAAATGATTTATATTGTGATGCTGATACTAATGTGTGATCTTGGGGATGAACAGGAAAAGAAAGGTTATTACTTAGCAGTGATGTGTTTGTCTGTTTAGTTGACAAGGGGTCCACTGTGCTGGCTAGTTTTATGTCAACTTGACATAAGCTATAGGTATCTAAGCCGAGGCAACCTCAGTTGAGAAAATTCCACCAGAAGAAGCAAGCCTATAGTACATTTTCTTAATTAGTGATTGATAGGGAAGGGCCTAGCCCATTGTGGTAGGGTCACCTCTGGGAAAATGGTCCTGGATTCTTTTTGTTGCTGTTGTTGTTCTTTAAAATTTTTTTTTATTTTCTGTATGTGAGTACACTGTAGCTGTCTTCAGACACACCAGAAGAGGTCATCGGATTCCATTACAGATGGCTGTGAACCACCATGTGGTCCCTGGGAATTGAACTCAGGACCTCTGGAAGAGCAGTCAGTGCTCTTAACTGCTGAGCCATCTCTCCAGCCCAGTCCTGGGCTCTTTAAGAAAGCAGGCTGAGCAAACCATGGGGAACAAGCCAATACCCAGGCTCCCACATTCTCCACATCAACTCCTGCCTCCAGGTTTCTTTCCTGCTTGAGTTCCTGTCCTGAATTCTTTTGATGATGAACTATAATGTGAAAGTGTTAGTAAACAACCCTTTCCTCTCCAAGTCGCTCTTGGTCATTGTGTTTCATCATAGCAATAGTAACACCAACTAAGACGGGGAGGAAAGGTTTCTTTTGCTTATCCTACCATGTAAGCACTGTTCACTATTGAAGAAGTCAGGGCAGGAACTTGGAGCAAGAGCTGATGCAGAGGCTATGGAGCAGTATTGTTTACTGGCTTGCTCTTCACGGCTTTGCTCAGCCTGCCTTTTTTTTTTTTTTTTTTTTAATAGAACTCAGGCCCATCTACCTAGAGATAGTCCCACCCACAATGGGCAGCACTCTCCCTCATCGATCACTAATTAAGAAAATGTTCTTCAGGCTTGCCTACAACTAGATTTAATGGAGGAATTTTCCAAATTGTGTTTCTTCCTATCAGGAGACTATAGCCTGTGTCAAGTTGGCATAAACTAGCCAGCACAGGACACCTGTAAAATTGGCGACAGTAAATGTTTTCTGAATGTGAACATCCCAAAAATCAACTCAAAATTCAACACAGAGTGAACCTGAGGTATTTCTGGCAGCACCTGTGGTCCCCACTCACCATCAATGCAGCTGAGGTTCTGAACACCCTCTGTGTGCTCTTCTTGAAACAGCAAACACATGCCTTATGTCACAGACTGGAGACCACTGTCTGACATGAATTCCAGTGTTTTCACTGTTTGAAGCTTCTTACTCTTATAGAGGCATATTGGCTTAGTTATAGAAAATAAAGACTTTCACTGTTTTTCTACCACAGTTTCTCAGCATGTAATAATTTAGTATTTCCTTGGTTGATATGCGCCAGAATGTTTGACTGTGTGGCTGCTGCACGCTTGAGCTTCTAGCACGGAGTGTAACCTGCAAAGTCTGCGTCATCAACATCCTATCATGGATCAGGGAGGGGCTCTTGAGGCTTCACCCTTCCCTAAGGAGATACAGGCAGTTCATGGTTGCTGCAGAAGGGGGCGTCATATTCCTCCGTGCTGTAGCCACTGGTGGGTTGCTCATACTCAGAGGTGAGACCCTAATTAAATCCAGTACACACACACACACACACACACACACACACACACACACACACACACACACACACACATGCGCACACACTGAGGAAACTTGAGAAGAGGTTTGGCTGAGGGGATTGAAATCAGAGTGGGTGTTGAGAGGGAATGATCCATCACATTATAAGCATGTACTTAAATGATCACAGAATTAAAAAAAAAAAGAACGTTTGATTTTAAGACATGACTTTTGAGGCAGGCAGCGTGATGCTTGTCTGTAGTCTCAGCACTGGGAAGATGGAGTCAGGAGGATCAGTAATTCAAGGCCAATGTGGACTATGAGACCCTCTGTCCAAAAAAAATTCTGTTGATGACTTTTGAGTTTTATGCAAAAAGTTCAATAAAGAATTTTGGCTTTTGATTAGAACAGAATTTCCTAAAAGACCCTAGGCAGGCTTCTACAATATTTTCGTATGTATGTGTTCACTCAAAGTGGTGTTCTTAGCATTGAAGATTTAAACATTGAAATATGTTTCTCTGTGTCCTGCAATATCAACTATTCAGCCAGGAGTAATTTTTGTGTGTAAAAATAAATGAGTATATCCAGCTCGTTATTTCACAATCTTGGTTTCATTTCTAATAAATGGTAAAATATGCATATTATTGTCTTAAAATTAAACTCTATGATTTGTCATCAGTAAATGTTTGATTTATGTGCCGATTTTATGTATTTAGGCACCATAGTGAAAGAGATCATGTGTAGAATAAGTTTAAGAATTTCTGCTATAAAGCATCAGAAATCATTATGCTTCCTTCCAACTGCTCCTGGCCCATAATGTAATCATACTTCCTGGGGGAGGGTGTTTCTACACCCTCCCTTGTTCTCAAATAACTGATGATTGTCTCCTCACCTGCTCTGGTTCATCTTAGCTCCCAAATAAAGACACAGAGACCTAGTATCTATCTACCTATCTACCTTCCTTCCTTCCTTCCTTCCTTCCTTCCTTCCTTCCTTCCTTCCTTCCTTCCTTCCTTCCTTCCTTCCTTCCTTCCTTCTTTCTTTCTTTCTTTCTTTCTTTCTTTCTATCTCTTTTTCCTTACAATCCAGCTGTCGTTTCTTCTCCTGGTCCCCTCTCCCACAGTTCCTCATCCCATATTTCCTCCCCCCATCTCTGAGAGGATGCTCTCCCACCCCCAGGCCTCCCCCCTCCATGGGGTCTCAAATCTCTCAAGGATTAGGCACATCTTCTGCCACTGAGATCAGACCAGGCACTCCTCTGCTATATTTGCTGTCTGGTTGGTGGCTCAGTGTTTGGACACTCCCAGGGGTCTGGGTTAGTTGAGACTGCTGGTCTTCCTATGGGGTTGCCCTCCTCCTCAGCTTCTTCCAGCCTTCCCCTAATTTAATCATAGGGGGCCCGACTTCAGTCCAGTGATTGGGTGTAAGTGTCTGCATCTGTCTCAGTCAGCTGCTGGTTGGGCATCTCAGAGGACAGTCATGCTAGACTCCTGTCTGGAAGCACAGCATAGCATCAGTAATAGTGTCAGGCCTTGGTGTCTCCCCTAGAGATGGATCCTCAGTTGGGCTGGTCACTGGACCTCCTTTCCCCTAGTTTCTTCTCCATTTTTGTCCCTGCAGTTATTCTAGGCAGGGACACTTCTAGGTCAGAAAATTTGACTGTGAGTTGGTAACACCATCCCTCCTCTTGGGGCCCCATCTATCCACTGGAGGTGGACCCTTCGAGAGTTCCCTCTTCCCACTGTTGGGTATTTTATCTAAGGTCCCTCCCATTGAGTCATGAGAGTTTCTCACCTCCAAGGTCTCTGGTATTTTCTACAGGGTCTCCCTACCTCCCACCTCCTGAAAGTGCATATTTCCATTTATTCTGCTGGCACTCTGGGTTTCTCTTCTGTCTCCCTCCCCCCAATAACTGATCCTGTTCCCCCTTTCCCCTCCTTTTCCCCTCTCCTATCCAAATCCCTCCCTTCCTCTGCCTCCCTTGATTAGGATTGAAGTATCCTCACTTGGCCTTTCTGCTTGTTAAAGTTCTTAAATTCTGCGGGTTGGTATTCTGTTCTTTTTTGCTAATACCCACTTATTAGCAAGTATATACCATGCATGTCCTTTTGGGTCTGAGTTACCTCACTCAGGATGATATTTCTAGTTCCATCCATTAGCCTGCAAAGCTCATGATGTCCTCATTCTTAATAGCTGAATAGCATTCCATTGTGTAAATGAACCACATTTTCTGGTTGTTTCCAGGTTCTGGCTATTACAAATAAAGCCGATGTGTATAAACATTGTGGAGCATGTGTCCCTGTGGTATGGTGGGACATCTTTTGGGTATATATCCAAGAGTGAGACCTGGCACTTTTATTAACAAGACACAAGCCTAGACTGGGAAGGTTCTGAGCTATTCTCACCCTCTAAGGCTATCTACTTCCCAGCCACATGGCCCTTTACCTTCAATCTGAATCTTGTCCTGGCTCACTCTGCTCTATGTGTGTCCTCATGGCAACTCTTCCTGTTCTTTCCACGTGATATCTCCACACTTTTTTCTCCCCATGGTCCTCTCATGTCTCTCTGGGACCCCCTGACTGGGATAGGAAGTCTCACCCTATTCTCTCCTGCACAGCTAATAGACTGTGTGATGGTTTGTATATGCTCAGCCCAGGGAGTAGCACAATTAGAAGGTGTGGCCCTCTTGGAGTAGGTGTGTCACTGTGGGTGTGGGCTTTAAGACCCTCATCCTAGCTGCCTAGAAGTCCAGTATTCTGCTAGCAGCTTTCAGATGAAGATGTAGAACTCTGAGCTCCTCCTGTACCATGCCTGCCTGGACACTGCCATGTTTCCCACCATAATAATGATGGACTGAACTTCTGAACCTGTAAGCCAGCTCCAGTTAAATGTTGTCCTTTATAAGACTTGCCTTGGTCATGGTGTCTGTTCAAGCGGTAAAACCCTAACTAAGACAGACTGATCAGCTCTTTTATTATTTTTAATCAGAGGTAATGGAAAACAATTTTTACATGACATAGAGGCCTAGAGACTGGAGATGGTTGACCATGCCATCCTCTGGACTTCAACCAGATGTCTGGGCATAGAAATCAGCCTCTGACTACACAGTGAACAAAACCATCCCGCAACACCTGAATATCCCTCTTCTAATCCTCCCCTTTCCACACCCTTGCCATGTTCTGGGGACTTCCCTTTCCTCTCCTCCTCTTCTTCCTCCTTCCTCCTCTTTTTTTCTCCTGTCCCTTCTCTTTCTTTTGGGCATTGCATCCAAAGCCTTGGACAGATTAGGCATGCACCAATATATGTGTATATCTCCTATATTTCTCTACATTGAGATGCATTCTTTAATTTCTACATGCAAACACATGTGTATCTATTCTTCTCTGTCTGATTTGCTTTTCTTAATATAATGCTTCCAAGACCCATCCTGGTTTCTGCAAATGTTGTCATTTCATTCTTCTAAAGCAAGTTGCAACAAACATGCTAGTGCAGGTGTCTCATTGAGATTGGGGTTTCAATTCCTCGGGGTATATACTTTGTATGGAATAACTGGATCACATGATAGTCCTAGCACTTCCTGTTTTCCCTGGATATTGGATCAAGTGCTGTACCACTGAGCTGTATTCCCAGCCTCTTTCTCACTCTTTGTTATGGAAAAGCATCTTGCTAAGTTCCTTGACTTGGATTCATTCTGCAGCACAAGCAGGCCCTGGGCTTCCAATCTTTCTGCTTCAGGCCCCTAAGTAGCCTGATCATAGGCTTGTGCTACCCAGGCCCACCTCAGATGATAGCTCCACTTAGATTTTGAGTAACCTCCTATTTCCCAAAATAGCAGTGATAATTTATAGTTTCATTAAGAATGTGAGAAGCTTCTCTCCCCACTTCCTCACAGCATGCCTTTGTCTTTTTGATGACAACCATTCTAACTGAGTTGAAGTGATCAACCTTACTATATGTTTTTTAAATTTTTATGTATTTAAAAAGTTGTGTGTAGGACTGTTTGGTCTGCATGTATATCAGTGCATCATATGTGTGCATCGTGCCTGCAGAGCCCATAAGAAAGTATTAGATCCTCTGGAACCAATGTTACAGATTGTTGTGAACTACCACGTAGGTGCTGGGAACTGAACCAGAGTCCTCTGGAAGAGCAGCAAGTGCTCTTAACCACTGAGCCATGTCTTCAGCCTCTTCTTTATGATTTTGATTTGTATTTCTT
Source organism: Uromys caudimaculatus (assembly GCA_028551405.1). Taxonomy (NCBI): domain Eukaryota; kingdom Metazoa; phylum Chordata; class Mammalia; order Rodentia; family Muridae; genus Uromys; species Uromys caudimaculatus. The sequence goes on from CM052700.1 coordinate 80,972,816, forward strand.
TGATTAGTGCCACTGAACATTAAAAAAAAAACTTTGAAAACACACACACACACACACATACACACATGCATACATTCAGTTATCCTCTTGAGAAATGTCTATTTGTTTACTCATTTCTTTATGCATTTACTTATTTATTGTGGAGCTGGGGTTTGGATCCAGGACTGTGCACATGTGTAAGGCAGATTGACGTTGTCACGGACTAAACTGTTTCCAGGCTCTTTGGCTATTTTTAATTGGAATATTTCGTGTTGATTCTGGGGGAGGCAACGAATTGAGATTCTTATATTTTAGAAATGAATCCCTCGTGGGATGAACAGGACGCAAACGCATCCTCCCATCCGGAGGCTGTGTCCTTTATTGTTTCCTTTGCTTGAACATGATTTTTTTAGTGCCAACTTTAGATTTAATATAATACTATGTGTCTTTTGTTTTTGCCTCCCATGCTTTTGGAGTCTTATAAAAATCATCATTTAGACCAATGTCTTGAAATGTTTATGTTTTCTTTTTAAAAAAATAATCTTTATTTATATTTACTTTAGGTGTATGGTTGTTTTGCCTGCCTGTGTATCTCTGTACCAGATCTGCAATGCCCACAGAGGCCAGAGTTGGGCCTCAGATCCCCCGGGACTGGAGTTACAGACAGCTATGAGCTGCCACTTGAGCACTGGGTATTAAATCCAGGTCCTCCTACCTACCTGAGACTATGAGAAGGCTTTCCATTGCCTTCTCAGATCCATTACCAAGCATTTGTAAGACAAGAGTTCAACCCCCAGTGTGCACACGTATACACAATCATCTGATTTTCCACAAGGCAGAAAGAATACCTGCTGGATAAAGTACTTTCTCGTCTGTGAATGGTGCTGGGGAACTGAGTGTGCTTCCATGCTGGATAAACTAGAACCACATCGTTTGTTGTATACAAAGGTCAACTCAGAATGGATCGAAGACGTAAATATAAGCCGTGAAACTATTGAGAAAGAGCTGGAAGGGAGCCCTGGAAAGATGGCTCCACAGTGAAGAGCACTGGCTGGGGGTAAAGAAAGGTTTTGATTGATTCTCAGGTTGCTTGATTCTAACAGTAGATTGTGGTCTTGGTCTTCAGGGTCCAGGGAAGCAATGTGGAGCCCTTTTCTTTTCTATTCTTTTCTTTTCCTTTCTTTTCTTTTCTTTTTCTTTGTTGACTTAACTTGAAGTTAAGTTAGAATGGATTTCTTTTTTCCTCTATCCTTTGTTCTGTAACTTAGGACACACCAAGGTTTTTTTTTTTTTTTTTTTTTTTTTTTTTTTTTTCACTAGGAAAACTGGTACTAACATTTGTTTGAGGGCCATCTGTAGCTTCTTATGAGATTGCTGGATTCTAATAATAAACTCTATATTAATTTTTTAAGTATCCTGCTTTTTCTTCACTTTGCAGATGTCTTTGAAACTTTGTTAACTCAGCTCACTCAGGTAGCTGTTGTATTCCAACTATTTACGTTTTATTTAGCACCTTTGCTTTTTAAAACAATTAAACTTGTTTGATGCCCATTGCTTCTTTTTCTCGTTTGTTGGTGTCTTTACTAGGTTTTAGTATCTAGATTATTTGGTAGCTTTCCAAAACGAATTGAGAAAGCCCTGGTGATTAACGTTTAATATTCCAAAGTTTTAATAAATCGAGGATGCATTTAACTAGTGGCAGCTTGTGGGATCTGGAACTCTAGCCAAGCTGTCACATGTTCAGGAACTTACATTCACTGACCATATTAGCTCACAGTGACTCAGAAACATCCTGAGGGATGGTTCCAGCCTGTTTATTGTGTACACCCCAGTAACAAAGTTTTATAAAGACTCTTTTAAGTTTCCTTCCTTTCCCAGAGCAGCAAGGGGAAACTGGATCCGCTGCCACGTAGGAGTCTCTTGGGACCCGCAGTGCTCAGGCGCGGGACTTGGCAGTTAGAGCGATCTTCTCCCTGCTTCTGGAGGCGGGAAAGGCAGAGGAATTCCCAAGCTCCGGTGTCCGGGCGAATCGACGCCCCTCGGGTTGGGCGCGGCTCCTCCCCTCCGCCCCGCAGGGGCGGACGCGAGCGGCGGGGGGCGGGCGCTGCGGCCCGGGGCTAGCCGGGAGACCTTTCCACGTTTGCATCGCCGCGGCGCGCCCAGCCTTGCCCCTCGCCTCCCCTGTCCAGGCCGCGCGATGGCATTCGGGGCCCGGGGCTGGCGGCGCCGGTCGCTGCTCCTCCTGCTACTCTGGGTGACCGGGCAGGCGGCCCCGGTGTTGGGCCTGGCTGTGAGCTCGGAGCTTCAGATCCAGCGGAGCTTCGTGCCTGATGAGTGTCCGCGCACGGTGCGCAGCGGCGACTTCGTGCGCTACCACTATGTGGGGACTTTCCTCGACGGCCAGAAGTTCGACTCCAGGTACCCCGTGCCCCCACACTCCCCAAGGACCTCCACCAGCTCGCCCCTGCCCCCTCGGCCGCCCTCCCCATGCCTCTGGAGGTGGGCTGAGCCTTTCGTCCACGACTACAGTGGTAGGTGGGACCTTGAGATTGCGGACAATTGCTCCTTTCCTCTCTGCTCCGCACAGCGGCACGTGATTTTCAGACATGTAAAATGGCCACTCAGCCAGACCTCCAAGAGTGGGTGATGCCCGCCCGCTTCCTTGATGGTTCCTCTTGACTGGTCCCTGGGTTTCATCCCTGTTTTGTCTAGTCAATTCAGCCTTAGCACTGACGACTGGGAGGAGGAGGAGGTAGGTGTTCCATAATAGCAGCCACTCTACTGAACTGTTGAGGTGATAGGCATTGTTCTGTTTTGTATATATAAAATATGCATGAGTTCATTTAAATCTTTTGGGAGTTACAAGAAAAACCTTGTGTTTATTTTTTACCAACGAAGTAACCAAGACTAGTGAGGCCTGTGCAAACACTGGGTTCAGGCTATGGGAATTCAAATGCTGTGCCCGTGTGTAACTCCTGTGCCCTCCCCTTCCGGCTTTACAAAAACAGCGGGAGAGTTGGTCTGGAGCAGCCCTGTGGGCTTGCCCATGTAACTTGTCTTTAAGTCTTAAGCTCACTTCAGCCTTGTTCCTTTCTCGGGGCTGCTGCCCTGGTGGTGAACCACTCCATTAGGCAGGGAACTATTGAGCCTCTGCTATGTGCCTGAATTGTCTTCAGCCACGCTTGTCATTTAGAAATTCCAGGTAGGTGAACATGTAAAAGCATTTTAGCTTGTTGGTACTATGTGACACAAAGAAGTGCTTAGATATGGTCATCCTTAGTGTTAATTATTTTTTGGGACACACAGGGAGATTGAACCCAGGACTGTACATTCTAGCCAAGCTCTCTATTGCTGAGTTATATCCCCAGACCTAGTCATACCGTTGTTTCAGTTGTAGTTTTTATGCCAACCCAACTTTACTGAGGTATTCTCTGGCTGTGCAGTTCTTCTAGAACGTATAGGGCTCATGAGATGGCTCAGTGGTTAAGGCACTCACTGACAAGCTTGATGACCTAAATTCAGTCCCTGGGACTCTCATAGTGGAAGGAGAAAATAGACTCCCACAAGTTGTCCTCTAATCTCCACAATGAATGTCCCGCACGGCACCCCCCACCCCCATAAATAAATAATATGTAAAAAAAACCCCTGAAAATATAGATTATACGATTATAAGTTTTTTGAACATACATTTCATTTCTTTTGGCTATATACTCAGGAGTGGAGTTGCTGAATCAAATGGGACGTATGTCTAGGTTTTTGAGGTCCAAAATCTCAAAAGTAGCTACCAGTTGTTTTCCATAATTCACTCACCTATCATTCCTTCGGTCATTGTTCCCAGGTCTTCATATTCTTTTTAACAGTCTAGTTGTCTTTTTAAAACTTGTATCTTCTGGATGTGGTAGTACATACCTCTAATCCTAGCATTTGAAAGGCAGAGGCAGGCAGGTCTCTGTAAGTTCGAGGCCAGCCTGGTCTACATAATGTGTTTCAGGACAGCCAGAACTGCATAGTAGGGCTCTGAGCCATCATCAAGGCTTTGATCTTCATTTCCATAAAGAGGTTGAGCATCTGTTCATGTGCTTATTGGTTATTTGTATAGCTTTGATTTGTTCCTTTCATTATACAGTAATTTTTTGCTTGAACTGATGGTAACTAATAATTCCCATTAGAACAAGTTCTACTCTCTAGGGATGGCTAATAGGACAGTAGAAGGAGCACTTTGGTACAACCACAGCATTTACGCACTGTCTGCCCTTAAGAGTTCTAGTCGTACACGATTCTCTCTGAGACTGTCATTTAGCTTAGGCAAGTAATTATACAATGTGGAGACAGGCACAAGAAGAATAGCAGAGCCTGCTCTCTCTCTCTCACAAGGCCATATGTAGTGTTACTCTTCACATATTGTAATTATTTTCATCTCAGAAGAATTCATCTACCCTCAGAAAACAGGAAGATACCTCATTATTAAGAAAGTAAAGCTGAGAATTTTCAAATGACTTGCCCAAAACACCTGAGAGTTGGGTGATCAAGTGGGAATTTTAATGCAGGCAGTTTATGACCATAATTTATGTTCTGTAGTCTGCCGTAAAAATGGTGGAAGAAAAGCAAGAAGCAATAGATTTAGGTGGAAGACTTAACTATGTCTTATGTGTGTGCAAGAGGTGGGTGGTCATGGAGGAGTTCTTAGATTGCAGAGATAAAACCTAAGGAAGAGCCGTGCCGTGGTGGCGCACACCTTTAATCCCAGCACTTGAGAGGGAGAGACAGGCGAATTTCTGAGTTCGAGGCCAGCCTGGTCTACAGAGTGAGTTCCAGGACAGCCAGGGCTACACAGAGAAACCCTGTCTCGAAAAACCAAAAAAAAACAAACAAACAACAACAACAACAAAACAAACAAACCTAAGGAAGAGCAAAATGTACTAGGGAGGAGCTGAGGAGGAGAATTTGGTGGGGGAGGTGGTAAGGCTCATGGCAGTGGAGGGGGGTGCATGCATGGTGTCAGCCAAAGCGAGGCCTGGTCGGTGTGGTCTCAGTGATAGTGGGGCAGGGACAAGTGGGAAAAGTGAGAGGAAGCTAGAGGGAAAGGTTTAAAAACATTAACGAGACTTAAAACACTTTTAATTGATGTAGAATTGTGCATATTTATAGGAAACAATGTATCAGCCAGGAGCCAGCCAGCTTTGGTGAGATCTTGCTTTCTGGCTATTGAGGTTTGGACCTTGTCTAAGGAAGACTTTGTCTAAAGAAGACTGAGTCCTGGCCTCAGGGATCAGATTTCCCATTCAGAAGTGGCTGCCAAGGGGAGACGGAATGCTAAGGGCAAGACCACAGGGAGCTCTTTCACTGTTCCCTCTCAGGTCTCTATTCCTTTGGAATTTGTGGAATGTTAGGATCTGAGAGTGAAAGTTTCTCTCTTTTTTTTAATTTTAAAAAAGATTTTTATTTTTTAATTATGTGTCTGTGTGGACATGGGCTCATGCATATCTAGTATTCCCTCAGAGGCCAGAGGTGTCAGATCCCCCAGAGCTGGAGTTACAGGCAGTTGTGTGCTGCCTGAGGTGAGTACTGGGCACCAGACCCATGCCTGCTTAAAGAGCAGTGTGAAATTTTCCACTGAGCCATTCTCTCTCCAGCCCAGAACTTTGGTAGCCTTATACAAAGTGTGCGTAGAGAAGAAAAATCTAGGAGTTTGGACTTAGGCTGCCTTGGTGGTTTTGCCAGAAGAAAATGACAATTGTCAGGCTCAGTGACAATTGAGATGGCTCAGTGGGTAGAGGTGCTTGCTGCATCTCTGATGACGTACACGCCCCCACCCCAATAATTAACAAGGAAAAGAAAATGAGGACTTATATTCTAAGTAGAGTCATAAACAGCAAGAGAACCTTGCACCACAGGTTCTTGTTGTTGTTGTGTTTGTTTTCTTTTTCTGTGTCTCTGTCAGACACTTGAAGTCAATGGGCCTTTTCTGCATATGGACATTCGCAGTTAGAGAGATGACTAGGACGTCAGCCCATGGCCACTGCTGTGGACGTGGCTTTGCTTAACCTCGGTGGGCTTGTAAATGTGTTCCTGCGTCCACTGTTGCAGAGGCAAGCAGATGGCAGCTCCCACCTGCAGGTGCTGTGGAGCTCCTGGACAGCCTTCCCAGGTTGATCTTAGGAGTTCCATCGCATTTCTAGGCATGAGAGTGAGGGAAACAACACTTTATCCTGGCAAAAAGTCCTCTCTCTGGTTCATTGACAGCCCTCAGGTCTCTCTGCAGACTCCTAAGGTGCAGGCATTTGATCGATGCCCTCTGCATGTGTTGGTAGGTAGGCCAACTTGTGCTGCTCTAAGCTTTCAAACGAAATGTATCCAAACTGCCTACAGAAATTGTTACACAGTTTCTGGTTTGCTAGCTCTGGGGTTTGGGTCTAAGAAGCTTCTGCATTTGAGACAAGTTCCCTACTGATCCAGCTGTCTAGAAGATAGGACTTTGAGAACCTTTGCTCTAAAAGAACTATAAATTTGATGGAGCTCAGTTCACTACATTTCCACTCAGTCACCCATTTGTTCATTCATTCAACAAATACTCATTGAGTGCCTACTCTTCCAGGTTCTGGAGATGTGGTAGGGATTAAAACAGAATCCCTGACCTTATGACGCTTACATTTCTACTGGGAAAACACAGCAAAATAGACGCTGGTGAGAGCTATGGATTCAGAGAGCAGATGGAGGTTGAGGTGGGGGCTGAAGCACTAGGCTCAGACAGGTATGATTATATTGGCCATCTGGATAATAAATAACTTCTAGACTCTGTGGTAGACTCTCTGTGTCTCATGTAAGTCAGCTGGCATATAGAGACTGCCAAGTGAGGGGCAGACATCCATGCCTTTGCCAGTTCCAATGAGAAGGTGTTTCTGTCTGCTGGGGAAGGCTTTGGGGGAAAACCTGATGCTTGAGATAGGTCCTGAGTATTGACAGGATTTTATTTCTTCAATGTAGAGAGTATGCTTAAGAGAGAAAGAGGTGTGAACAGTATCATGTTTAAGGAACAGAAAAGGAAAAAAGTCCTTGATAGTTAGATCAGGAGGCAGGAGCCCTGGAGCTGCTCAGGTGTGGGGGAACCAGTCCATAGAAGTCCTGATAGCTATTAGAGATTTTGGTGTAGAGAAGCAGTATCCAGGAGGTTTTCAGTGGATGGATTATGAATAGTGATTAGTCTCATTGCAATATTATTTTGCATAATTATTCAATTAAATGTCTAATGTTGGGATATAACAGAATAGACACAGAGGAAAGCCATGCCCTTGTTATGGCTGAGAAGAGAGCACAAACCAATCCCAGCTGACTGGAGCGGAGTGCAGAGGGAATTTATTGGATCGTTTCTGAGGCTGTAAGAAATTCCAGAAACATGAGTTGAGATGACTTTCTCCAGATGCCCAAGGGACTGCATAGGAGGTTTTCTCAAGAGAGCTAGCTTTCCACACTACGCATGATTAACCAGACTCTATCTCACGTCCAGATTCCTGCGAGAGAATGTGGTTGGTTGCATTTGGGTGAGGTGCCTCCTGTATAGGCATTCAGTTATCAATCTGTTTAAGTTGGAACCCAGGCTCATTGCTTCAGTAGGCCTGGTCCTCCGAGAAGAGCCACTGGGCTGGGTAGCATCTGGGTGGACTGGGAGAAATGATTAGCGGCTAGTCAGGGCACGCTCACACAGGCAGGCAGTATTTTTTTTATTTTATTTTATTTTATTTTTGATACTTTATTTACATTTCCAATGTTTCCCCTTTTCTAGGTCTCCTCTTTCGAAACCCCCTATCCCCTCCCCCTACCCCCCTCTATGAGGGAATTCCACCTCCCACCCACCTGCCCACCTGTTCCCATATTCCCACCTTGACATTCCCCTTTACTGGGGCCTCTAACACCCTCAGGCCCAAGGGCCTCCCCTCTCCCTGATGGCCATTGAGGTCATCCTCTGCCACATATGTGGTCCAAACCATGAGTCCATAGATGTGTATTCTTTGGTTGGTGGTCCAAACTCCAGGACGACCGGGGGGGGGGGGGGTTAGGCCCATTGACGCTGTTGCTCCCTCCATGGGGCTGCAGACTCCCTCAGCTACTTCAGTCCTTTCTCCAACTCCTCCCTCTGGGACCTCACTCTCAGTCCAGCAGTTACTGTAAAGTGAAACTTAGGCATTCTGAACTTTTGGGCTAATATCCGCTTATCAGTGAGTACATACCATGTTCGTTCTTTTGTGACTGAGTTACCTTGCTCAGGATGATATTTAAAGGTGAATGGACTGTGGCAAAAGGGGTGGTGATAGGGTGCTGCTGGTGACGCATGAGCCTTGGGGAAAGTACTCTTCTTATAAAGGTCCCTGGAGGCCACTGGCAGGTTGACATGGCACCCCACCCTGGGAAGATTTATTGGCAGGACTTTGATTCTGTGGGGCATTGCAGGTTACTATGCAGTCAGTCACACGAATGGCTTGATTTGGGTCTATTTTTCTGACCAAACCCTTGTTAAGAATTATCTATGGGAACGTAACTTTTTAATTTATGCAGTTGCCTAAGAGTAATACTTTCTAACAGAATGTGATAGCTTGACTCTGCTTTTTCCTTTTAGTATTTTAATGTGCTGGAGGTCATCCCATGTCCTGCCTGCTCTTTTCTTCTCTTCCTTCATTGCGACCTTTCTTCATTTTTCCATCTGGGCAGTAGACAGGTAGCTTGCCAGATCATTTACTGGTGGTTTTATCCTGCCAGGTCCCATTCGATGCTGGTAGACGTGGCTGCTTGGGAGACATACTCTTGCACAATGTGCCTGGAGGCCTAGCCACCTCTAGGAGTGTTATGAGCAGAGAGGTCAAACCTTGTCTGTCCTCGTTCGGTCTGCAGCTGGGTCCGTTCTCAGTGGAGGGATGTCTCCAGGGGATGGGGAAGTCACCCTGCAAGGAGAGCTTTAGTTCCCTAAGGCTGCTATGTCAGGACTACGATTGCTATGTGAAGCAGATCCCAGGTGAGGCAGTCTTTTTTGTGTGTGTTGTTTTGAGATAGGGTTGGGAGGACCCCCAGTGCCATCCCTGCTGGACTCAAACTTGAAATCTTCCTGCCTCAGTCGCTTAAGTATGTGGATTGCAAGTGTTTGCTACCATGCTTGGACTGTTTATTTTTGAGATGTCTCTCATGATTGCCTCAAGTTCATGGGTTCAAAAGATCTTCCTGCCTCAGCGGAGTGAGTGGGGCTGCTGTGCCAGCCTTGGTAGTCTTTATAGTGTTCAAAACATTTTCTTCAGCTTTTAATGGTCCACAGAGAATCCTAACCTAGAATTTAAAGCAAGCTAACTTTCTTCTCCTAGTTGATATGTATAATAGAACTGAGAGATGAATTGTCTGTATCCTGTGGGATAGCCATTCTTCTTTTGTCTCTGGATCTGAAATAAGAATGATTTCAGCAAAGAATGGTATAAACATATGCCATTTAATTTTAGTTTTAAAAAACATTTATTTTTAATTTTTATGTGTATGTGAACATGCCTGAGAGTTTGTGCAAGTGTGCATGCAGGAGCCTCTAGAGGTTAGCAGAGAGCAGTGGGTCCCCTGGAACTAGAGTTACAAGGTAGTTGGGAGACAGCATATGGGTAGTGGGAACCAAACCCAAGACCTCCTCTCCGCTAGAGCAGTAAATGCTCTTAACCACTGAGCCTTCTTCTCTCCAGCCCCATGAATTTATTTAAAAAGTTAATACAGTACATATATAGGCTGGAGATGTAGATCCATGATAACGATGTGGGGCAGTCGGGCAAAAGAAATGGCTCAATGATTAACAGCACTGTTGCTCTTCCAGAGGACCCAGGTTCTATTTCCAGAACCCACATGCTGCCCTACAATGCTCTGTAATTCCATGGGGTCTGAGCCCGTTTTAGGCATTCATGGACACCAGCACACATGTGGCACACAGATATAACACAGATATACATGCAGGCAGAACACTCATACATATTAAAAACATTTTAAAAGAATGTGAAGCCATGGATTTAATTCCAAGCACAATGAATAAATAATAGTGATATATATATATATATGTGTGTGTATGTGTGTGTGTGTGTGTGTGTGTGTGTGTGTGTGTGTGTGTGTGTGTATATATATATAGTAATATTATAACTTTAAATTCTAGCTGCCCAGCTTCTAAGATCTGAGAAGGGACACCTGGGCAGGTGTGATCCCTTGTTGCACAGTGGACTTCCTTCTGTCTTGCTGCAGCCTTTCCAGGTTTTAGGAAGCCAGCTTGATGGGTCTTTGACCACGTCCTGTGTTACAGACTCTTGGATCTGTGACTTTTCAGTAAGATCCACTCTGTTCTATTTGGTTTCAATTTTCCCAAGTTTCATTGCCATCTGTGGGTGGTTCTGGCTATCTTTACTGTTCCTTTAAGCCTTTGGAAGGGGAGGTGTGTGTGACTTTACGACTTCTGTTTACTACTTGTTCTTTTATTTATTTATTTATTTTTAAGATTTATTTGTTTCATTTTAGATTATATGTATGCGTTTGGGTATGGGCTTGCATTTGCAGGTACACAAGGGGGCCAGGTGTCAGATTCCCTGGAACTGGAAGCACAGATGGTTGTGAGCCACCCTACTGGGTCCTCTGCAGCAGCAGTATGAGCTCTTAATGACTGATCCATCTCTCCGACCCTCCTTTATTTATTTTTATTACATTTTTTGGAGGTATGGTCTTGCTCTGTATCCCAGGATGGCTTTAATCTTCTCATCTCAGTTTTTCCCACTGCTTGGATTCAGGCAGGCACCAGCCCGCTAGCTTGCCATTGGTTCCATCAAATGTTCTTTCTTGCTGTAACCTTGCCTAATCCCATATTCAGAGGTGCAGCCTATTATTAACACTGTAAGAATAGAGATGCCAAGTGCTTATTTATGTTAAGTAATATGTTGGAAAAGCTTCTGTGTAGACAGTTTTCTGAGTTGAATATGATGGGTTTTACTTATTTTCAGCAATAGTGTTATGGCTGGATCTGCCTTTTTGTTGCTGTTTGTTTTTTTCGTTTTTGAGTCAGGGTCTCAAACTTGCTGGCCTTGATTTCTGATACTCCTGCCTCCACTTCCTGAATATTGGGATCACAGGTATGAGCCGTCAAGTGATTCTTGTGATGTTGGGGATAGAGTCCAGGGCTTCGTGTATGCTAGGCAAGCGCTCCACTGCTGAGTTACATCCCCAGCCCTAGGAAGACCTCCCCACCCCCACTTTCTTAAGTGCTAACTTCAGTTTGCAGCACAATAAAGGCACTCGCTTCTTAGCTCTGTTGCTACACTGTCCCCTGTGCTGTTCTGCATCTGCACACATCTGTGCACACAGCCCCTGTGCTTTTCTGCATCTGCACACATCTGTGCACACAGCCCCTGTGCTTTTCTGCATCTGCACACATCAGTGCACATAGCCCCTGTGCTGTTCTGCATCTGCACACATCTGTGCACACAGCCCCTGTGCTGTTCTGCATCTCTACACATCTGTGCACACAGACCCTGTGCTGTTCTGCATCTGCACACATCTGTGCACACAGCCCCTGTGCTGTTCTGCATCCACACACATCTGTGCACACAGCCCCTGTACTGTTCTGCATCCCTACACATCTGTGCACACAGCCCCTGTGCTGTTCTGCATCTGCACACATCTGTGCACACAGCCCCTGTGCTGTTCTGCATCCATACACATCTGTGCACACAGCCCCTGTGCTGTTCTGCATCCATACACATCTGTGCACACAGCCCCTGTGCTGTTCTGCATCCGCACACATCTGTGCACACAGCCCCTGTGCTGTTCTGCATCTGCACACATCTGTGCACACAGCCCCTGTGCTGTTCTGCATCCGCACACATCTGTGCACACAGCCCCTGTGCTGTTCTGCATCTGCACACATCTATGCACACAGACCCTGTGCTGTTCTGCATCTGCACACATCTGTACACACAGCCCCTGTGCTGTTCTGCATCCCTACACATCTATACACACAGCCCCCGTGCTGTTGTTCTTTCAAAAACAAAATTTACCATTGTAACCATTTAAACATTTATGTAGTAGTAGTGTGAATTACATGCATGTTGGTATGAATGGATCTCTAGGGTTTCTTGTTTCTTAAAAACTCTTACCCTAGATGCACTGACAGTTCCTCTTCAGTTCCCTGCACCCCAGTTTCCTGATAGTCACACTTTACCTTTTTTTAATGAGTTTATATATATATATATATATATATATATATATATATATATATATATAATGATTTATTTATTTATTTATTTATTTATTTATTTATTTATTTATTTATTTATTTATTTATTTTTGTGTTTTGCGAGACAGGGTTTATCTGTCTAGCCCTGGCTGTCCTGGAACTCACTCTGTATACCAGGCCTGCCTCGAACTCAGAAATCCACCTGTCTCTGCCTCCAAAGTGCTGGGATTTATGTTTTATTTTTTGAGAGAAGGTCTTACAATATAGCTCAGGCAGTGCTGGAGTTTACTATGTAGCCCAGGCTGTCCTCAAACTTGGTGTCTTCCTGCCTTAGCTAATCAGGTACTGGGATTATAAAGTCATGTGCCACCATGTTTAGCTCATGTACTTTGTGGAACCATACACAAAGTGTCTACCTTTCTTGGCTAGTTCATTTCACTTAATGAAGTATCCTCAAGATACATGGGTGATACACAGCATATTATATTCTTATACTTTATTTCCTTCATTTTGTGTATTTTTCCCCTTTGTCACCTGATGGACATTTAGCTTGCTTCATTGTTTTGGCTGTTATGGACCATGCTGTAGTCAACATGTTTATGCAGATATCTGTGCTAGGCTCTGTTTCTTAATTCTTTTGGATAAATAGGATTCTTTGGTCTTTGTGCACTTTTGAGTTAATTTTTTAAATGAAATTCTCTTTTCTATAGTAGTTGGATTGTTTTACATTCCCACTAATGGTGCATAAGGTTTGCCTTTTTCTACATGGTCATCTACAGTGTTTATTTTCTGTTTTTTAGTGGCTTTTCTTCCTGACCTGAGGTAGTATTGCTACTATTATTTTTAAAGGTACATTGAGTCTATTCTGTTTAAAATATCTATGTATCTGTGTGTGTATCTGTGTGTATGAGCAAGTATGTACGGGTGCTCATGGAGGTCAAAAGAGGGTGTTGGATCCTCTGGAACAGGAGCTATAGGCCGTGGTGAGCTGCCCGGTGTGGATGCTGGGAACTAAACCCTGTTCTAGGAGAGAAGCACACACTCTTAACCATCTCTCCAGTCGCCTTAATTCTGTTTCTCGATGAGGAAACTGAGGAAGCAGAGAGAAGGACATCGGTTGACTTGTCAGTTGCAGAGCTGCTGAGGTCAGCCTGTAGGGTTCAGGACTGAGGGGGGAGAATGGCAGTAGATGGGGTAGAAATGGGCAACTTTTCAAAGAGAGCCACAGAGAAGGCGAAGTTAGAATCGAGGGGAAGAGGGTAGTGCAGTCAGCATAGTCCTGAGGTAAGAGGGAGGAGACCCATGAAGATTTTGTTTGAAGTCCTCTGGCCTGGCTTCCAGGTGGTTTGGTATCTGTCCCTCAGTGTAGGTAAGTACCTGCTATAGGGTCTGCTGGGAAGGGTAGGGTTTGGGGTACTGTAGCTTCATACCTTGACTGTGTTCAGCCCTCTGTGGGGGAAAGGCTTATTCAGTGCTGTCTGTGGAACTTTCTCCTACCAAAACAAAGGCCGTTGGGAAGTGCTAGGAGGTCTTGCTCTCTCTCGGGAGATGGAAGATCGTCTTTGCACTCTGGAGAGGAGTTCTAGGGTCCATCTGTGTAGATCACAGCAGAATCTGGGACCCAAGCTGCTTGAGACCCATGTTAGGCTCTGGGTTAGATCCTGGGTGTAACACCATAGCACAGTCCCGTTCAGTCACTACGTGTGATTAGTGGCTACCATATGGACAACACAGGATTTAAAACACTTTTATCCATTGTTCTGGGTCAGAATAATAGGTAAGGGAATTAAGGCTAGTGATTGGTCACTGGTAGATTGAAGCCTGACTTGTCTATTTGGGGGTGAATATGTTAGCCACATACACTCGCCAGAGGAGAGCTTGCAGGTGGAAAGTGCCCTGGAAATCCACTATGGTTTTGATTTGTGTTTTCCTGGTACTTGGTAATATTGAACACCTTTCCATGTGCTTGTTAGTCATTTGTATTTCTTCTTTGAGAAAATGTCTATTCAAGTAATTTGCTCATTTTTTTTTTTTTAAGTTGGGTCATTTTATTGTTGTCAAGTTGCAAGACTTCTTAGATATTCTAGGCATTAATCCCTTGTATGTGTATTGCTTATCTTTCTTGTCACTGTGACAAAATGCCCGGCAGAAGCAACTTTAGGAAGGAAAGGGTTAATCTGCATGGAGCATAGCGGCTTTGGTCCGTCATGGTGGGAAGGCATGATGCTGGAGCAGCTTGGTCTGCGACAGTGGGGCTTGCAGCTGTTTACATCTCATAGATCAGGAAGTAGAGAACACAAGCTAGAACTGGGAGTGGCTGGAACCTTCAAAAGGCCTCCTCTAGTGGCCTATGCCTACTTGCTGGGCCTCATACCCCAGAGGTTCTGTAACTTTCCCAAGTAGTGTTACTAGCTAAGGATATAGTGTCCAAGCACATGAGTCTATGGGAGAGATGTTTCAGAGTCAAGCCTGAGAGGGGTTTGCATATATTTGCTGCTGATCTGCAAGTTGTCTTTCCACCCTGTTGATTATTTCCTGCACTGTGAGGATTTTTTAAGTCTGACACAATCCCACTTGACTGATTTTGCTTTGGCAGCTTGTGCCTTTAGTACTGTCCAAGACATCATTGTGAAATCAGTGCTCAGAGGCTTTCCCTGTGCTTTTTGAGATGGAATTTAAGGATGAAGCCTAAGCTGGCCTCTAATTCCTTGACCTTCCTGCCTCAGTATCCCCATTGCTGGAATAATAGCTGTGAACTACCATGTTTGGTTCCATGTTTTTTCCCCCTAGGGATTTTGTAGCTTTGGATCTTAAGTTTATGTCTTTAATATGATTTGCATTTAAGGACAAAGACCCAACTTTGTTCTTTTGTATTTAGATAGCTGTAGTTGCTGACACAGCTCTTTGGAGCCTAGAATCCCACCACCATGTGATCTTTATCCATGATCCCTTGATGATGTATGGAAGGATTCACTCTGGACTCTCTGTTCAGTTTCATTAGTTTCTGTAATTTAAATCTGGGGCACACTGTTCTCATTACTGTAGTCTCTACAGTTACAGGTCAGGAACCAGAGGGTTTCTGCTCTTCTTTCTTAGGATTATTGTGGCTATTTGAATTGTTAGACATTTCCAGATGAATTTTAGGATATTTTTCTCCTGCTGCAAGATGCCAGTGGGAATTTGATAGGAATTGCTTTGGCTCTGTAGGTCACTTGGGCGCTGCAAGTGTTTTAATGACATTATGTCTTCCAATCCATGAACATAGGTAGGGAGTCTCTATTTTTGTCCTCTTTATTTTTGCTTAAAATGATTTTAATACTTTTTATCATGTGTGTATATGTGTATGAGTGTGCAGTGTACACATGCATGTATGGAGGTCAGAGGACAACCTGTAGGAGTTGGTTCTCTCCTACCATGTAGTTTCTGGGGATCAAACTCATGTCCTCAGTCTTGGTTTTCAGTGTCTTACCAGGTAAGCCACCTTGCCAGACCACTTACATTTCTTTCAGCAATATTTTTCTAGTTTTCAGTCTGTAATTCTTTTGGGTCTTTGTTTACGTTCCAGCAAACATTTTTTTTTTTTTGTGCCTTTGTAGATAGAATTGTTTATTAACTTCTTATTATCTACTGGTAGAAGGGAAACCCAGCTAATTTTTGCTTACTGTAGTGGCTATTTCTGATTGTCAACTTGACTATATCTGGAGTGAATTACAATCCAGAATTAGAAGGCTCACCTGTGATCTAGATCTTGCGTCTGGAAGACACAGTTTCAGGTGTGGTGGTACGCACACCTCTGGGCCACACCTGCTGCTGGAGATCTACATAAGGACATTGGAAGGAAGAGGATTCAATCTTCTGTGCCTGCGAGCCTTGTGGGACTAAGCGACTGCTAGATCCTCGGGTTTTCATTCACAGCTACTGCTGACCATTGTTGGGGAGTTTGACTACAGACTGTAAGTCATTAACAAATTCCCTTATGATATAGAGACTCCCTATAAGTTCTGTGACTCTAGAGAACCCTGACTAATACACTTACTGACTTTGTATCATGCCACACTGCCAAAGTCATTTACTAATTCAGAGAGAGCAAGTGAGCAAGCAAGCTCTTTAGGGGTTTCTACAGGTTTTTGTTAGCATAGGAACACTATGCCTCTCTCCAGCGTGGATGCTTCTATTCCTTTGTCTTGCTGAATTTTCCTTGCCAGTTTTTCCAGGACTTTGTTGAATAGAAGTGGTAAAGAGATCATCGGTAGTTTATTTCTGAGCACAGGGAGAAAGCATTGGGTTTTTTTCACCATTGAGTATAATGTCAGCTGTGCACAGTTCCTTCATTAAGCCTTCCTGGAACCACCTGGTTGGGTGAGCCATCTGTTTCCTGTAGGACCCCAGTTGGGACATCTATAAAAGGTGTGAATGAGCTGGACAGTGGGACAGGCTGCCTAAGATCTTATTCCAGCATTTGCAGAAGCGATTTTCATGACCAGTTCTGGGCTTGATGCTTCACATGAGCTTGTGCCAGTTGCCATGATCAGCATAAATCTACCTAGGACTTCAGTTTTTCCAAATGGCCAGCCCTTTAAGCAATAGACAGCACTGGTCTTGCATTGTTAGAGCCCTATGTGCCTGAGTGCTTAGAACTCAATTCTGCATCATTGTTCACATTGCTATGTGATCATCAAAGGAAGGAATTAACTCTACCAGGCTGATCGTCAAAGGAATTAACAACACCGAGGCTACAGAGCTTCCTGAGCCTGTGCCAGGAGCTGAGGCTTAGACAGTCATGGATTCTAACATCTCTGGTTTTTCCCACTTGGCTAACTTTTTGATCTTGGAAAAAAGTTAACTTCCAGGGAGCCTGAATGTCTAAGCATTACACAACACAACCTGTATTGTGTAAGAATTATGAGGATTCAAGGATTAAAGGACCCAAACTCTTTGTGAAGAGCTACTGGGCCTAACACATAAGAAATGCCTGGTAAATAGTAGAAAGGGGCAGAGCAGGAGGGGAGCGATAGTAAGGAGAATGGGAAAATGTGCACAGGGACCTCAGCTGTGGAGAGGACGGAAGTTAATACGGGGAGTAAAGAAGCAGAGATAAATAACAACAGGGTGTTTGGAAGAGCCGTAGAGCAACATGTTACTATGTGAGCTTCCTTAAAAATATGTAATATATATGCACATGTGTGTATGTATGCATGGACATGTATGTCTGCGTGGTTCCCTCAAGAGTCATGTATTCATTGAACACGAATCCCAGTGCCAGAATGGAAAACCTCCAGCAAATTGTAGGTCAGAGGAATGCATGATACTCCTAAAACAATATGGGCTACTGCCATTTTCCTTGGTTTCCTTCCAGAATTTGAAGGTAAGACTTGATTGCTGAAGACGCTGTCTACCTCAGGACACAGTGGAGAAGAGCTGGAGTTGTCCTAGAAAGAAGTTGCTGTGCAAGCTGCCAAGGAGGGAAGCAATCAGTAGTGCTAACTAGTTGTAAAGCTTACAAACAACAACAATGACCAGCCTAGCAAGAGTGGTGATCTAGTGACACTTTTATCTTGGGGGTGACCAATATAAAGCTAGCCAGTTACTCAAGGCTGGAGAGGTCCTAGACATGAGAGAAGAACCTACTACCACCATTTTCCTAAACCAATATAATTTCTAGTTGCATTCTAAACAATTACCTTCATACTCAGAGACAACTGTAGCTCTCACACCTTATCAAAAAAGCTCTCCCCCAACAGATGGAGACTATAATATTATAGAGATCCACAACTGGCCATAGTGCAGAGAATAAGGAATGTGGGTGCCCAACCCTGACTGATACAGCTGCAATGTAGCACCTATCCCTGAAGTTCAGAGAAAAGCATGAAGAAAGATTGTAAGAGTCAGAGACAAGGATGCTTGCTATCAAATAATGCCTTTTAGGGAAAGCACACCTATGAACTATCGGCAGTATGGTTGCCTGATTAAATCTAGCATAATAACAATTTCAGCTGACATGCCAGTGTTGATGGGGGAAATGTCACATGGTTTTACACCTAGATGAAGGAGCTACACATGGTCCGTGCCTACTAAGAGATTCAGTTTCTTCCATGGGTGAGCTCCCACATAGGATGTCCAATTCTAAGTGGTAAGCCCTGGAAACATGTTCATATAAGAACTGCTAAATGTATAAACATGCACACACACACACACACACACTCACACACTCACACACACACATACACAAACACACAATTGTACAGAAGTATTAGTGTGACGCACAGTCATCTAGGGACAGGCAGAGAATTGGACCTCTGGGAAAGGTGGAAGACTGAATCACCAGCAGGAGGAATAGTGGTAGATGCCAAGACAATGACAGTTAGGAATCAGAGGGTTCCATTGGTGGGGAACTTGGCTTGATCCTAGGAGGTAAAAGTGATAGGTCAATAGCTCTCAGTGCTGCATTTGCAGAGAAAGAATCATAGGCTACAGAAAGAACAAGAGAACAAACAGCTCCAATTAAGATGGTCTAAAGGGGCCCTAGAGGTAAGAGGCTACTCAGGAACTCTGGGTTGCCCTTTTTGTAGGCTTTCTAGCCCTCTCCCTTCTCACCCCTTCTCTTTCTCCCTGGTGGTCCGGCTGGGTCTCTCACCTGAGTAGATTTCCTTCTCTGGCCCTCAAACTCCTTGAAGCGAGAAGCAGCCCCCTTTAAAGGGTCCAACACCCAGTTTCCTCACCAGCTTCTGTTCCCCTGGCTCTCCCTCAATATGTGTAACACATAACAGTAATGATTAAATAAGAGAGTGTGAATTTGGAAGACGGTGTGGGACAGGCTTGAGGAGGGAGGGAAGGGGAGGGGAGATGTAGATACAGTGCGTGTGTATGAAGTTCTCAAAAGAGAATAGGACCAGAGAGACGGCTCTGTGTTAAGAGCACAGCTGCCTTCAGATATAGACATATGGGCAGGCAAAGCACTCAGATGTGTAAAATAAGTTTAAAAAAATTAAATAAAAACAAGTAAATAAAACAAAAGCCCAGAAACACTTTCAATTTAATTTGAAATTTCTTTATGCTTAATGTTGTTTTAAGAGGAATGATTTGTGATCTGTTAGCTGTGCCTACAATATTCTTCTATCACCAAACTGATTCTTTGAATATTTAATTTCAGTTTAATGGAGTTTTTAATAGGATTCAATGCTAAATGTGTAAACTTCCTAGAAAATGAATTAGTGCTATTAAAATGGGATGTGTGTGCACTTCAAAAACTGTATTAAGCTTGGGAACTGCATTCACGTTTTGCAGATGAGGAATGCATTTCTAAAGCCACTGCCTGCCTGGGCACTGTTGCTGCTCCCACATGTGCTGGTCCTCAGGAGTCTGGGAAGCCTTGCTATCACAATCCCAAGGATGGCTCTGAAGATGGTACTGTGATATGGCCATGCTCAAGCAAAAACCGGGAGCTGGCAGGGCAGGAGGTGGCATTTGTCTCGGTGTGGAGGTTCAAGGTTGATGTGTGCACATACTCTTTGTGCTCCAGTGTGGCCTAGGCTGGAAATCCTGTTCTGTTCACTGACCTTTAATTAAAATGGGGTGTGAGACTAGGAGGAGCTGGGGCAAGGGGCAGCTCTGAGGAAGCTGGCTCCATTGCTTGACCAAACTGTTTCTTAGAGAAATGTTTCTTAGGCAGATGTTTCAAAAGGAAGGATGGCACAGAATCCTAAGTGCTAGCAGTTATTACTTCCCCTCCCCTCTTAGGTTTTTAAAAATGGATCTTTCCATAGTATTTATATATATGTAAATGGAAAATGGAATCATTTGACACTGTAGCTGGGTTGTCTGTAGTATTTGTGTGTGTGTGCGTGTGTGTGTGCCTGCTCATATGCTTGCCACCGCACACATAAAGAGGTCACAGGATGCCTTGTGGCAGTTGGTTCTCTCTATCCATCATGTGAGCCCCAGGGACCTGGGTTGTCAGGCTTGGCAGCAGGTGCCTTCACCAGCTGAGCCATCCCATTGGCCTACCCCTCACTCACTGAGAGCATCCTTCTATATGAATGAGTAGGAATCCATAAGATGGCCACAGAAAAATTTATTGTACATCTGACTAAAACAAAGGCAGGGCCATCCCCTTGAGTTGTTTCTGTTGCATCTTATTGTAAACCAAGATCTGCAGCAAGGTTTCTTTTGCTCATTTTTTCTCTGTTTTGCACTCATTTCCCCTTCCCTACCCTGATTCTTTTCTTCCGTCTGCAGGGCTGGGGATTGAACACAGAGCCTTACAGTTCCACCACTGAGCAGTGTCTCCAGACCTCTTTCCCTTTAAATTTCAAGGCAGTCCTTGTCCAGACCACCTTTGAACTTGTGATCCTTCTCTTTCAACTTTCCTTTGTAGGTGACACTACACCCAGGCTCTCAGGCGTAGATGTGATGTCATTTTTCCACATACAGTGTTTGAAACTGTGGGTTTCTCTGCCAGTTTATAAAGTAGTTATAGACAAAGTCCTTGTCTTAGCCTTCATTTATACATCTCTCAGAGCACGTAACCAGTACATCTCCTAGAAGATAAAACTTTGTTGCTGAGTTTAACGTTGAAGAACAAGGGTGTAAGTCCCAGCCATGATTTGTTACTTATGGCCTGACGTGTCAGCATTTAATCCTGTGCACCCTCTCCCTATTGCATGTGCCTCAGTGTGCTTAGGAAATCGGAGGACAATTTCAGGACTTAGTTTTCTGCTTCCACTGTGGGTTCAGGGGGATCAAACTCGGAGTGTCAGGCTTGTGTGGCAAGCATTTAAAAACATTATTGGTTCTTTGTTAATTTCATATCATGCACCCCAATTCTAGTCACCCTCCCCATACGCTCTCTCCACCCTTGCAACCTTATCCCCAACAAAGGAAAAAAATCTCATCGTGGAATCGGTAGTGTGTCACAGTGTGTCCCGCAGTCTACCCTTTGTCCATACTTCTTTGCTTGCAAATGCTCCTTGCTGTGAGTTATTGGTCTGGTTTGAGGCCTCTGGCTTCTGCGACACTATCAATCCTGGAACCTTATCAGGACTCCTCTTGGATATGGATATCTTGTTGCCCTGTGTCGTGGAGATCCCGTAGTTTCGTATCTGTACGGCTAGTCCTTTATGCACTCCAGCAGTTCATCCATGGGGGTGGGATGTTGGGGAGAGCTAACGGAAAGCTCTGAATCTGGGCCTTAGCTGATCAGCCCAGTGGCAAGCAATTTTAAGTGAATTTGTTGGTATTATTCAAGTTAGTATAAAAACTTCAACCCTGCAGATAGTGTTGAGTGATAGATGACAAATCCTGGGTCAGTAATTCCTTGGCGGGCCTTTTTGTTTGCCTCTGTGAAGGTCACGAAACTATTTCACAATGGCAATAACCATACTTTTATTTCTCTCTCCCTTCCTTCTGGATCGTCAGTTATGACCGGGATTCTACCTTCAATGTATTTGTTGGAAAAGGCCAGCTGATCGCAGGGATGGACCAGGCTCTTGTCGGGATGTGCGTAAACGAGAGGCGTTTTGTGACGATTCCCCCAAACCTCGCCTATGGAAGTGAAGGAGTTTGTAAGTCTTTATTCTGTTATTCAGGGACATATTTGCAGGTCTTCAAGCCAACCTGACTGGAGAATTTGGGATCTTTAAGAGGAGAAAAAGAAAATCCCAACACCCATAGCTAGCATTTCCAGGTTAGGTTTATCTCTTAGAGATGGAAGAAAGTACTGACAATGGAGTATCTAACGAACTCTTGAGGAGAATTTTTCTCTCTCTCTAATTTTATTTGGAGGAAGAATCAACCCTTTGGAGTTGTTTATCTGTAATGGATTTGTATTTTTTTTGGCTTCTGTCTCATGGCAGTAGTCAATTGACTTCCTTGTGGGATGTGAGCAAATGTTTATTTAACCCACTTAGGTCATTGATAGTAGATCAAAGATCACCCCTAAATGCAGCCTGGTGAACTAGTGAGTTCATTGGAGTAACTTACAGGAGCCTGGCTGAAGGATTACTTCCAGGCAGCAGCTGGATCGCTAAAAAGCCCAGGGTAGTACCTGTGGTACCAGGTAAAAGCGGGGTCTCAGGAGCTCCTCCTACAACGTGGAGGCAGCTCCTTAGGCCACAATTCCTCTTGTTAGCCACTGTTTACGCTTTTACAACTTTGGGGAGAAACCTAGTATGTCTTTTTCTGTCGAGGTACCCACTGCCTCCCTCCTGGGGAGAGCAGTTTCAACAAGGAGAAAATAGCTATTCAAGAGCTGCTTTCTAGGGAATCTCTGAGTCGCCAGAAGATGGCAGTCTCTCAGTGTGAACGCACTTTAATTTCCAGCTGGTGTGATCCCTCCAAACTCAGTTCTTCATTTTGATGTACTCTTGGTGGATATTTGGAATTCTGAAGACCAGGTTCAGATTCAGACGTACTTCAAGCCCCCCAGTTGCCCTCGGACTATCCAAGTGTCTGATTTTGTGAGGTACCATTACAACGGAACGTTCTTGGATGGGACACTGTTTGATTCCAGGTAAGTGCCGCTGTTGGTAGCAGTGTGTGAAATGCCCTTGGTTCCTTCTGACGTGACTTCTTTCTATGCTCATTAGGGAATCAGAAAATGTACTCTACCAAACTGTACTTAGTACCAAATCCCTCCTCATATAGTTTTGGTTACTGTTTGATACTTTGTGGTGCCAGGGTCAAATTAGAGCACTTTAGAAGAAATTAAAAATTTCATTTAAATGATTAAATGATTAAACCATAGTTGGAGATGTCCACTTAAGTGAAGGAGCGTTGTTTCCAGGGAAGCTCATGGGTGTTTGTGCCATTTATATGGTTTGTCTGTTGTAAGGGAAGGGGAGAACTATTGAAAGGCCTAAGGCTAGGATAAAAACTAGGGAACTCTGATATTTTCTGTAATGGCAGAATGCTCAGTGAGTAGGAGAGCTGTTGACTGCTGGTGTCCATAGGAGCATCTCATTTCTTCCTAGCATGAAGAGGGCAAATTGGGATCTATGCCTGTCCCTAGGGATAGGTGTTTACCTGAGATTTGGGAAACAAAAATCCCAAGGGATGAGTTAGGATGGTATGGAACTTGCTTCCTTCCTCTTTGATGTTTTTTAGCCATAATCGCATGAAAACCTATGACACATACGTGGGGATTGGATGGCTGATTCCTGGCATGGACAAAGGACTGCTGGGCATGTGTGTCGGGGAGAAGTGTATCATCACCATCCCCCCTTTTCTGGCCTATGGGGAGGAGGGAGATGGTAAGTCCTCTTCCTCAGGCCTTCACTCATTCATCTGTATATGTTTGTTTTCATTGATGAGTATGTGTGTGTGCCTGCTTCTCTGAACGTGTACCACATGTGTGCATTGTGCTTAGAGGCCAGGAGAGGGGTTCGGATCTCCTGGAGCTGAAGAGACAGGCCGTTGAGAGCTACTGTATGTGGGTGCTGGGAACCCAACCTGAGTCTTCTGCCAACAGCTAGTGCTCTTAACTCCTGGGCCATCTCTGAGGCACCTCTCTAGCCTCATTGTCCTTACTTTTGTAATGATCAGTTCACCTGTGTCCACTGAATTATACCCTGCCCTTTGCTCTAGGCCAACACTACAACTATGGTAGCCACTGGCTACATTGAAGTAAAAATGAATTAATATTAAAATTCAGTTCTGGTCACAGCCTCACATCTGTGGTAGGCAAGAGCCACCCACTGCTAAGGACCCTGAGCTACTCCACAAATACCTTTAGTTTCCGTCATCATAGAGAGGTCTGTTGGACCGTGCTAGTCAGGATGATCTCTCTAGAATTTGCATTTGCTCAAGAACGTCATGTTCATGGTAAGCGCTGTGTCCCTCCCCGCCTTGCCTGCTGCAGCCTGGGCACCAACTTCTGTCACTTTCTTATCTGTAATCAAGAGTTGATCTAGACAGTTTAAGAAGCTGTAAACATCAAGGTAAAGGTTTAGCCACTGACATATTTCCCAGCGTTCCCCCTTTGTTGCTTTAGGAGTGTGTGTGTCTGTGTGTGTTCTACTTGGACAAGCTCAAAGCATACATTCACTGGCTGTGACTACTGTGGGGTTGGCAGAGTTCTTGCCTAGCATTCATGAAGCCCCAGGTTTGCTCCCCAGCACATGGGGGTGCACACCTCTAATTTCAGTATCTGGGAGGAAAGTTAGGCATTCAAGGTCGTCTTCAGCTACACGGTAAGTTGGAGCCCAGCTGGGACACATAAGACCCTGTCTCGAAATCAAAATAACATAATTAGTGTCCTTTGAAGAGAAGTAGAGTGTTGACTGAGAAATAGGTTTATTAGTTATTCATATTAAATTTCACACATTCAGTCATACTGACAGTTGGATACAGCAGAGACCTTTAGGCATGGAGTGAAGAATAGAAATGAGAGCAGGGCGTGGTGGCATACACCTGTAGTAGCAGTTAACAGACTGAGCCATAGGATCGTGAGTTCAAGGCTAGCCTGGTAAATAACCTATTTTAAAGAAACACGATAAAAAAAAAATACAAATGAAGGCATGGTGCTATTGAGGAGTCGAAAGGTACTCTAATTATCAATAACCACTGTAATATTTCCACACTGATTCCAGCCTTTGTAGTCTGTAGGGCAAAGGAGAGAGGAGGGCGAGGGATGAGGCTCAGCCTTCCGTGTTTTATATTTCTATGCTTCGATCAGCAAACAGCTCTTATGGTTGTATGTTTCTGTTGGTTGGTGGTCCAGTTCTAGTCAGAGGTCCAGGTTGGTTGACTCTGTTGGTCTTTCTGTGGAGTCCCTGTCCTCTTTGGGTCTGTCAGTCCTTTCCCTAACCATAAATTATGCTTATTGATTGTCTCATTGTTGGCCAATGGGAGTGCATTCACCTCGGCTCCTAAATCTTGCTTTGTAGCCAAAGTTGGCTTTGAATTGCTGATGCTCCTGACTCAGCTTCCCAAGTGCTGGCAAAATATTTTGGATATCATTTAAATAACAATTTAAATTCCCAACCTACTACAAAGAATCATTTATTTCTTTAAAGTAGATAGTGTGTATGTATTTAAAAATAATACTTTTAAAATACTACGTATTTATGTAACACCTTACTATGCTCAGCTATCAAACTATATACCTTAGATATTTGATTTATGTAGTATATAAATTATATCTCAAGAAAGCTGCAAAAATATTCAGTGAGTATATGCTAATGCTAGGGAAACGTAAACTCTGGGGTTGATTTTGAGACTTTCTCTTTGGGACTGAGGCAGTAGTAGATCACTCGCTGTGGACCTGCAGAAGTGAGTCTGATCTTAAACGGTATAAGGGAAATAAACAGAATGAAAGAGACTTCCTTTCTAAGCCCACTTTTTCATATCACATATATTCACATGTTTTCCCCTTCCCCAGCTCCTCCCAAGTCCTCCCCATCTTCCTGCTCACCCAACTCTCAAAAAAGAAAAATCAAAACAAACAAACAAACAAACAAACAAAAAGGAAAACTATTATGACAAAAGATACCAAACCAAAACGAGCAGTGGCAAGCCCCATGTAGTGCATGTTGTGTTGGCCACCCCTGGGCATGGGCTGTGCCCTGGATGTGGTTGCTGTTACCACTAACACTGCATTTGAGAAAACTGGTTCTCTGTTCTTAGTAGGGACCAATAGCTTTTTGATTAGAGGAGGTATTTAGCATTCACTCCCCCTAATCAGTGCTAGGATTTTGCCTGGTGTGAACTGTGCAGGTCTTGCCTATGTTGTCAGTCTGTGAGTTCCTTTGTGCCCCAGTCCTGTGTGTCTAGGAGACACTAAAGAAACTCCCCTTCATTCTCTTTATCTGAAAGCTTAAAATATGTGGTTTTTTTTTTATTTCTATTTTTTATTTTCTTACCTCTTGCATCTTCCCATGCCTAGAGGGAATGTTTCAATTTCAAGGGGAAATTGCTATTCAACATACATAACTAAATGTCATTGGGCATCAGGCAGTGGTAGTGGACACCTTTGATCACAGCACTCTGGAGGCAGAGGCAGGGAGATCTCTGAGGCCAGCCTGTTCTACAGAGTGAGTTCCAGGACAGCCAAGGCTACACAGAGAAACCCCGTCTCAAATAACCAGGGGGGAAAAAGTCATTCTATATTGTTAGAGAGTAATGAAAAAAAAAAGTGTGTATTCAGTACAGATAAAATTTTTAATTTTAATTTTAATTTTTAGTGCTGGCTGGGCTTGAACTCATGTAGCTGATGGGGACCTTGAATTCTCATCATCTTCCACCTTCCTAGAGCTGGAATTATAGTTGTGTGTCACCATGTCTGGTTTTACAGATGCAACTTTTTGTCTTCAATATTTTTGCTCTGAGATCGGTTGAATCTGTAGATGTAGTACCCACAAATACAGAAGGTAGGCTGTATCCAGTGCGTCCCATCCTAGAAACATCCAAGAGAAACAGCACCATGAAGAACTGACACAGAAAAGATGTAAAAACTACTTACGGATTGTGTGTATCTTTTTTTATTACCTAATTTCTGTTTATTAATAGCTCATTTTGGATAAAGAACTTTACATTAAAAAAAGAGTGGCTCTCAGTTTGGAAGATCATGAATGTATAGTATTTTCCAGAGTGAAGTCACAAGTTTGGAATTTGCACATTTGAATGTTTACAATGTATTCATGCCCAGGCACAGGTGGTATGGATTTGGATTCCACAGAGAGCTTCTCATTGTGGCCCTAGCATCTGAGGTGTGGTCATGGTGGTATGATGTGGCTCCTGTCAGTTTGCTCCTCCTGAGCCAGTCAGGCATTATGCGGTGCCCACGGTTAGACACCAGGGTGAGACACTGTAGTTACACAACATGGAGAACAGAGCGTTTGTTTCCTTGGCTTGAAAACTTCAAGGAATGAGGAATGCCAACACAGACGGCATGAGTGGTGGTTAAAGCACTTCCTAAATTTTGTGTCTGGAATGAATTGTTCTTCCATCTCACTCTAGGAAAAGACATCCCTGGGCAGGCATCCCTAGTCTTTGACGTTGCATTGTTGGACCTCCATAACCCCAAGGATACCATCTCCATTGAGAACAAGGTCGTCCCTGAGAACTGTGAGCGGAGAAGTCAGAGCGGGGACTTCCTCAGGTATCATTACAATGGCACACTTCTGGACGGTACCCTCTTTGACTCCAGGTAAGGAAGCTACTTTTCACTTACCAGAACATCTGGCTAAGTGGTGTCTGACCAACCGTGGGTGACTGTGGTTGAAATATACCATCAGTCCTGACTCATTTTAGTCATCAGTCCAGGTCTCTGTTTTCAGAGTCTTAGCTTGTTCCGAGGTGGTTACAAGGGTCTCCTGGTTTAGATGGTTTAAAAAACAGGAAGGACATATATTCCTAGATACCCATTGTTCTCTTTCCCTGTCTGAACTCCACCAGTAGACTCTAGGATGTGGAGTGGTCAGAAGTGAGGTAAAGTGATACAGTGGACAAAGAACTAACTATCTGCGCTGCCCTGGCTTCCTGGTGTTGGATAGTGTTGGAGCGCTCTGAATAGCAGCCTCAGTTTATTCCTTGTTTCAATTCTCCACGGTGGTTGAGTTAAGCTATTGAACGTGCTGTGTAAACGTTGAGGACAACCTGGAGGAGACTGCTGGATGCGCTTAGCTCCCTTGTGAATGGGTGCTGCTGAGGCTAATCACTCTGCCTCCTCATCAGCAATTACACACTGGCCTCAGTGCCCAGTGCATGCGGCAAGCCATGGCATGTCTTGTTTATGCAGGTGGCATGTTAGTTTTGAAACCACTCCTTTAGCTTCCTATAAACAAGGAGTGACAGAGCGTCCATGTCTCTGAGGTCATAGACTTCTAATTTGTTTACCCATCCAAAGCAGCAAAAAGGGATTTTTCTATGGTACTTTTTAATTGGGATGACACATTCTTCTTATTCTTAAGATCTCTTTTTTTTTTAAATTATTTTTTTCTTACAAAAAACAGTAGTCACATGGTTCAAAATAAAACTAAATAGTAAATGAAGATATTAGATATACCTGTTAATTCTTTAGAATTAACTATTTTAATTAATTAATTATTTTAGACTTATTTATTTTACATATGTGAGTGTTTTGCCTGCATTTATGTATGTGCAACTCATGTGTCCCTGATGCCCACAGAGGACAGAATGTATTGAATCTCTTGGAACTAGAGTTATGTATGGTTGGGAGTCTCCCTGTGGATTCTGAGAACTGAACGTGGTCCTCTGCTGGGCCATCTCGCCAGCCCCAGTTGAAGCATTTTTATGTTTCTCTCTTACTCCTTCCTTTCTCCCCCCCCCTTTTCCTTTCCTTCTCCTCCTCCTTCTCCTCCATTTCTTTCATTCCTCATGTCTTTTCCTTATGCAATCAATTCTTTTGGGGGCCATTTATAGTTTTCCTACTTTCTGAAATTTAAAAAGAGTTGTAATAATTTTTTTTTGTGCCTAGGTCAAGTATATGATTATTTCTGAGAAGAAAATTTGGGTCAAAGCTTATATATGTGTGTGTGTATATGTAATTTTAGTGCATTCTTAATTAAGATGGAATTATACAGCTTTCCCTTTTCTACCCTCATATATATTATCTTTTGATAGCATTCTCTGGGTATCATTTAGAAGTAAGATCCAGGTGTGATTGCTTATGTCTTCAATCCTAGCACTTGGAAGGCTGAGGCAGGAGGATTGTCTTAAATTTTGATGCTAGCTTGGTCTCAGAACACGCAAAAAACCAAATAAAGCTTTGTTAGAGAAAAATCTGAAGTTCTTTGATGGTTATTGTTCCTCATATTTAGTTGGAAACCTTTTTTATTATTTTTCCCTATTTTTATATTAATGGTGTTGTAATTTGTCCTTTTCTTATTGATTTGAAGAAATTAATCCTTTTATGGTTGATATTGTTGAAAATATTTTTCTCTGCTTACATTTTAAGTTTGTTCTATGTGTTTAGTATTTTGAATATAACACAACATAGGAAAGTTCTCTGGTCTTGCCTGATTGGTATTTTAGGTGAGACCTATTTCTGGGTATCTTTCCCCTTAGTGTTGGGAAATTTTCTGCTATGATTTTACTGAAAATGTTTTCTATGCCTTGAACATGAAGTTCTTCTCCTTTTCCTGTGCTTAGATTTGGTTTTTAAATTATGTTCCACATATCTCAAATATTCTATTCATGCTCTATTACTTGATCCATCTTTGGTATTGTCTGAATATTGCAATTCCTCCACCTTGTCCGATAGTCTGTCCTCCTCTTGATGGAGTCTGCTGGTGAGTCTCTCCAACTTATATGACATATTGAAATGTTCATTTCCAGTTTTTCGGTTTGGATTTTTTTCTAGTGTTTTAAAAAATGTGTATGTATTTATGCTTGTATGTACATTATGTAACACAAGTGCAGCTCTCTCCAGTGGCCACATTCCATGGAGCTGGAGGTACAGGGAAGTTTAGGCTGCTGGGCTGGATGTTTGGAACTGAACTGGAGTCTTAACTGCTGAGCCATCTCTAGCTATTCAGGGTTTCTCTTTATTAAATTATTATATTATTAATTTATTATATGCTGTATTGACTTCCTCATGTTGTTCATTTATTTCTGTTCTCTCTCAGTCAATTCCTGAGTTTGTGTTCTGTTTGATTTCCTTGAACATATTTATAATTACTCTTTTGAATTCTTTACTGGGATTTTATCTACTTGACTTTATAGGCCATCCTATGGAATTGTAACTTTTGATAGAGTCAGGTTGTATTTATTTTATATAGTCTTTCTGTTGTTTTTTTACACTGGGTTTTGTTATCTTGCCACTGGATGTGTCTACTGTGCTCAAGAGGGGCTGGGCTTCAATACCTTGAGGTGTCACTTTTGTCTGTTAGAGTGGCGCCGAGGGCACCAGGTTCAGTCCCAGACTTTTGCAGAGTAGAATATCATCTCCCAAAACAATTACTGTCAAAGGGAAGGCTTACTATGAAATTGCATGATAAACAAAACACAATCGTTTAATCATTAGTTATTTTAGTAAGTAGGAGACATGAGTAGTACTTTGTACACTTGTGCTGTGGGTGTGAATGGGAAGGGAAAATCAGTGTAAGACTAGTAGTTTTGGGGCGGTTAGGAAAGGTGAGGAAGGAAATGCAAATATGTGAATTCCAGGGGCAGATAGGGAACTGGGAAGAGATGAGGCAACTCCCATCAGCTCCATTGTATGGCTGCTTCTCACACCCACACTTCTTTTATAATGTGACCATACAGATAATAAGCACATGTGTTGTTTCTCCAGATGCTCACAGGTTCCCCATTCCAGGGGCTGTGTCCTCAGATTCTATGGTTTAGCTGTCCTGGGGTGTGGAGTTACCTGTGGCCCTTTGGCCTCAGGATTCTGAGTAATTTCCCCAGCTGCTGTGTGTCCCTTATGAATGACCTCATCTTTTCCTTCTTCTTTCTTAGCTATTCACGGAACCACACCTTTGACACATACATTGGGCAGGGCTATGTGATTCCTGGGATGGATGAAGGCTTACTTGGTGTCTGCATTGGAGAGAGGCGAAGGATTGTGATCCCGCCTCACCTGGGCTATGGAGAAGAAGGAAGGGGTGTGTATTACCTGCCCTCCTCACTAACTGGCTATTTCCACATTGCTCAAGTCAGCACTTCTAGAGACAAAACAAAGAGTCTAAGCCGAAGACTCCGTCCCACTGATGGTTTTCATTTCTAGAGCTGTTTGCAACAGTTTCCCATCCCATATTCCTTTTCTTTCTGACGAATGTAAAATCTGCACCAATAATGAAAGCACTGAACAGTGAATTCTACCTTGTTTCACCAATTGTTAACATTTTACTAATATATATTATACATTTTTATTTTACATGTATGAATATTTTACCTATGTATATGTAAGGGTATTACGTGTGTGCAGTGTCTGAGGAGGCCAGGAGAAGGCACTGGATCCCTGGGAACTGGAGTCACAGACAGTTGTGAGCTGCTGTGTGGGGGCTGGGACCTGAACCTTCGGTCCTCTGGAAGAGCAGCCAGTGTTCTTAACTGAAGAGCCATCTTTCCAGCAGCCCCAACATTTACTATATTTTAACTGCCTTTGTATTTCTTTATTTATTTTAAATAAAGTGGTTGAAAGTGAGTGTAATTTCACCCCTATTGTTTTTAATTTGCACATTAGGAAAACCCCCATTTAGCTGTACAGTTCAGCAACAGTAAGTTCAGTGAGTTTTGTAGAAACCACCTTAATCCTCTGAGCACTTTTGTCACCTTAAGAGCAGACTATCTTTAAAAAGTTGTAGAAATAGCTAAGTGTGGTGGCACAGGCCTGCAGTCCCGACACTGTGGAGGTGAAGGTAGGAGAGTCAGGAATTTAAGGTCATTGTTGGTTACATAAGGAATTTGAGGCTAGCCTGAGCTAAATGGGTCCTTGTTTCAAAAACAAAACAAAACAAATCAAAACACACAAACAAACAAACAACCAAATGGACAAAACAGATGCAAACAATATATGTTAGCTTTAGGATTAAGAAAAAAAAAGAAACTAGAAAGATAAATAATACCTCCAAATATCCTTAAATCATACCACGAGAAGTTAATGCTACTGAGATAGGCATATAACATCAAAAATTGTCCACGTATCTGTGAATATATGCTTATTAAAAAGTATAGTGTCAGTGCCTGATCCTCCTTCTGAGACTTTAACAGTGGTCTCAGTCTTGTTTGGATTCAGGTAAAAACGCAGTGTCCTGGCCTGCTGCCACTCAACCCCCGGTAAGCTATAAGTAATTCTTATCTGTACCAACATTCAAGAACCTCTGAGTTTGAGAAGGACCTGGGCCCCTGTATTCCTTACCAGGACACACCTGCTGGTCCTGGGGAGGCAAGTGTGCTGTGGTGCGCTTGTTCATTGATTCCCTGGGTCTTGCCTTTAGGGAGCATTCCTGGCTCAGCTGTGCTGGTGTTTGACATCCACGTGATTGATTTTCACAACCCTTCCGATTCCATCAGCATCACCTCCCACTACAAGCCTCCAGACTGCTCGGTGCTCAGTAAGAAGGGGGATTACCTCAAATACCACTACAATGCTTCACTTCTGGATGGGACTCTGCTGGACTCCACGTAAGGGTAACTGGGAACCAGATGTGGAGGGAACCTTTGGTAATACTTCCCTCTCACTGTCTTCCACTCTTCATCTGATGCTGGCTAGGAATTGTTTGGTCCAACCTTCCTTATTGTATAGTGCAAGCCTTCTCAGTGCTCAGTGCGTTATTATAGGGTTTCCTGCTGCAGATCTTCCTGTTCTAGACTGTTTCTTACCTGGTGGAACTCTCTTTCTCAGTCAGATCTATATTTAATCACTAAGCCCTTGGAGTCAGATACAGGGACCATCACCCATAGTTCCAGTGCTGAGAAAGCTGCAAAGGGGGACAGAAAGTTAGAGGCAAACATGGATACATAGTGAGCCCCTTAAGTAAAAGCCTGTGTCAGTCTGCTGCACAAGGCTTTCTTTGTCCTAGACTGTTTCAGCAGTGTGTCCCAGTGGCGCAGGCTGCAGACAGCTGGGCCTCTCTGCTTTTCAAAAACATCCCTGAACTCCTGGGAGGAGCATTGCTACTGCTTCTTCAGTCTTTAACGCTTTCTGTATTTTTAATCCCCCAGCTTTATTTTTGTGTTTGTTATGATTTGAATACTTTAGGGACGCCTGATTTCTTATTCGTTGTTTTTCTTTCATTTGCCCAGAGTATCAGTAGCACTAAAGGATCATATAACAAATGTTAGTTGATAGAAATAAAGCTGAAAATCATAAAAGAATGTAAAAACAGTTTGCTTCCCGTGACCCTGAATCTCAAGTGTGTCTGGAAATTGAGTCAGTGTTCTCTGGGAAAGAATCATTTTCAGACTTTATGTTTTTGTGTAAGAACATCCTCTTTTGTGCCGAGCCTGATTTAGGTCTTTGAGTCCAGAGTTGGAGAGCTGTTTGTCCTCGGCATGGAGGTGCCTTCCTTTCAGCTGTCACTTTACCTTCTACCTCTGAGAGTCTGGCTTTGGACTATGAGGCCCTGCAAGCTGTGGCACATTCAGTGTTATTTCGTCAAATCCAAAACTTTTATTATTAGAAATACTATTTTATGCATCTCTGAAACCACAGAAGTGTTGCCCTGTCAGTCATAATCACAGAGATGATAAAATGTGGAGGGAAAAATGTCACATTATAGAATTGATGAAATATATCCTCAGCCTCAGTGGCCCTGATTCACAGAGACCAGGCTTCTATCAGACCTCGTGGAGCCATCCCAGCCACTGGCTGTGAAAGTATTCAGAGGCAGTGGGAAGGCTGAGAGCGCTCACACGTGTGAAAATCGCCCAGCAGACAGTGCTCCTGTCTCTGCTCTGCTGCTCAGACCAAAAAAGGGGAAGCAGGGCTGGGAGACAAAGAAATTCCTTCTTGTCTGTGTAGGTTATGCATCTGAGGGGCAGATATCCGACTTCCTGCCCTCTGATATGCTTGGTGGAATCACCGTATTCATATGGAGCAGGAGCCACCGGATGCAGGGAACCTTCTTAAGACAAAGATAAAAATGCCACGAGAGGCATTTGTGTTACCTGTAAATCCACATGCAAGAGCAGTGGCCACACCTCCTTGCTGGGCTTTGTGTGTGTGTGTGTGTAAGATTCCGAATAAAGGAATTATGGGAAGGATGGCAGGCACCTACCGTCCTGGTACCACCTCAGCCCTACATGGCTACAATCAATACAACCAGTTCACTGGCGTGGGTGCTTGTTATCAGGGAAAGAGGTAGCTGCTTCTTAGTTAGGGTTTCTATCACTGTGACGAAACACCATGACCAAAGTCAGTTGGTGAGGAAAGGGTTTATTTGGCTTACATGTCCATATCACTGTTCATCATTGAAGGAAGTCAGGACAGGAGCTCAAACAGGGCAGAAACCTGGAGGCAGGAGCTGATGCAGAGACTGTCTGAGGACAACCTCGCAGGTGTTCAGGCAGGGAAGTAAACCATGAAGAGATGACAGTGAAAACTTGGTTCAGATTGACTTCATCAACCCAGATCAAGTCAGATGAAGCAGCAGAACCAGGATGTTTTCAAGTGCTCTTAATGGCTGGGCCACTTCTCTAGTGCCAGAACCAGGATTCTAACTCAGGCCTTTAATCTAAAATCCTGAGCCTGGTGCTTGCCTGCAATGCTGGCTAGCACTTTGGAGTCTGAGGGAGGAGGATCAGGAGTTTTAGGTCATCCTGGTTATAAAATTATTTCAAGACTACCCTGAGCTACATAGTATCTCAAAATAAATCAGTAATATATAAAATAAAGCCCAGGCTCCTAAGTACATTACATGTAATTTAATTTACTCCTTGGAAACACAGTAGAGTCATTTGTCACCAGGAATACGTCCATGTAGCTCACTGTTCCCACTATATTTTCCAGAACTCACGTGGGATCCCTCATGGCAGTAAGGCCCCATGCAGGCATGCTTCTGGACTGTGGAACGGTTCTTTTGTCTTGATTTTTATGTCTTTGCCAGTTTAGAAGCAGGCAGGCTGGTTGTTTTGCAGAGTGTGTCCTGCCCTGGTTCTGTCCGCCATTTCTTCAGAACTATACATCTTTCATAAAACACCCTTTGCCACCACGGATAGGTACTCACTTCCTCTCCTTTCCAGGTGGAATTTAGGCAAAACTTATAACATCGTGTTGGGATCTGGACAAGTCGTGCTCGGGATGGACATGGGTCTCAGAGAGATGTGCGTGGGAGAGAAGCGAACCGTGATCATCCCGCCCCACCTGGGCTACGGAGAAGCTGGCGTGGGTGAGTGAGTGACGGTGTTCAGGAATGCTGGGAAATTCCCCATCTGAAGGCCTGGGTCAGAAGTAAAGCCACAGTATGCTGCTTCCGGACTGAACTGAAGGAGGGTTTGTGGGTTCTGTCTGTTTGTTTGTTTTTTAATTAAGAAAACTTCAGGAGTTTTGAGCATTTTTAAGTTAAAGACATGTACATTTTGTTTAAATACCCATTTCATTGTCCCTGACTTCTTGAGAAAGAGCCAGCTCCAAGAAAATACACCTCTGGTCTGCAGGTTCATCTGGCCAGGCCCTAGACTTTGGGTGGTTTGGGGTCAGGTTGCCTGCTTCTTTGGAACAGTTTCCTGGGCCAGGTAGGGTGCTGCAGGCATTGCTGTGCACTGCTCCGGAGCCTGTAAGTCAGCCAAGAAGATGCTGTAAGGCACAGGTTGCTTTTGAGTTCTGAGGAAGTCAGCCTCTGCATCCCTGCAGTGGTGATAGTTTACTTTATTACTTAGTGATTCTAAAATATTCCTTCATGGTGTTTTCAAACTGCTGACAGTTGGGACCGTGGGGCGCCAGTTTATAAGTGATTAGCATGCTGGGGTAATTTTTTTTTTTTTTAAGAAAAAACTTTAAAAAATATATCACTTACTGTCTCTCCTCTCATTTATCCAAGAAAAAAAAGGTCTCAAATGATATGTATGTATTCTTTAAGATTTTTCTTAAGGCATATAACTATATTATATAGTATATATAAAATACAATCTAGTAGAAAAACTTGTGCTTGTCTTGTATGAGGCCCTTGTTTTAATCTCTAGCACCAAAAAAAAATTGAATTTCAAAATATAATCTATAATTTTTAACAATGCAATATATATATATATATATTTATATACTTATAGTGCTTCTTTTGAGTCTAATTGTATATACTGACCTTGAATTGGGAATAATTTTCAGGCATCATTTATTGTCCTTAAAGTTCTGCTATTGAATTTATCCTAAAATTCTATAATTCGGGTTGGGAGACATCTCAGTGATGGAGTACTTGCTGAACATGTGAGGCCCTGGCTTGTTCTCTGACGCCTCAAAAGAAAAAATGGTTCTGCAACTATTGTCTCTACTGGTGGCTTTGGAATGTTTTGTTTTTACCAAAACAAAACAAAACAAAACAAAAAAACAGT
The DNA here is from genome assembly GCA_028551405.1 of Uromys caudimaculatus. Taxonomy (NCBI): domain Eukaryota; kingdom Metazoa; phylum Chordata; class Mammalia; order Rodentia; family Muridae; genus Uromys; species Uromys caudimaculatus. Next base: position 81,008,967 of record CM052700.1, read on the forward strand.
AAGGAATACTTTTTTCTATGCTTGTTACTTTTGGTTTTCTGAAACAACATTTTACAGTGTAGCCCAGGCTGGCCCCAAACTTTCCATCTTCTTGCCTCAACCTCCCAAGTGCCAGGTTTATAGGCATGGGCCAACATACCTGGCCTAACAATTGTGTTTTGTCTTTCATTTTGAATTTCACATAAACACAGAATTGATTCATTTATGTATGTGTGCATGCTTGTGAGTGTCATGTGTATTTGTGAGAGCATATATGTACATGTGTGGGGCCAGAGGCAATTCTGAGTATCTTTCCTTAGGAGACATCTACCTTGCTGTTTGAAACAAGGCCTCACACTGGCTTATGTGAGTTAGACAGGCTGGGCAGCATGGCCCAGGGATCTGCCTGTCTCTGCCACTTTTCCGATGCTGGGATTAGGAGTGGGTGCTACAATGTCTGGCTTAAGTGTTTTATTTGACTTGCATTTATTTGTTTGTCTGGTGTGTGTGTGTGTGTGTGTGTGTGTGTGTGTGTATGAGTGTGCACACATGCTACATGCTATGGTGTGTATTTGGAAGTCAGAGGCCAAATTTTGGATTAAATGTTCTCCTACCATGTGGATCCTCCTAAAGATCTTACTCAAGCCCTTAAGTTTAGTAGGAAACACCTTTTTTTGCTGAGCCATTTCGCCTGCCTGTGCCTGACATGGGCAATAGAAACTAAACTCAGGCATCTCCCCAGCTTCTACATTTAATTTGCATGTAAATTAAGACCCAGGTTTCATGAAACAATAGTCATCCTTGCTGTATGGAATATTCAGTGATCTAGTTTATTTTATTCCTTAAAAAGAGAAAAAGTATTTATCCTCTTTTAAGGAGCAAAGAAATGAAAATGGTGAAAAGACGTTATCAAGACAATATGAAATAATTATGTGATAGTATATAATAATTATTCATGACTTCATTCGGTCACTAGTACTACTCTGGCTGGGAACTAGTAGCTTCCTTGGGTATGGTGTCTGGAGGCTGGGAGGACATCGCAGGTGGATGGTGCCAACCACAGGCCTGTGTTTAACACTCTGTTCCTTCTACCTTGTTGCATAGATGGAGAGGTCCCTGGCAGTGCCGTCCTCGTGTTTGACATTGAACTGCTGGAGCTTGTGTCTGGCCTTCCGGAGGGATACATGTTCATATGGAATGGTGAAGTGTCTCCCAACCTCTTTGAAGAAATCGACAAAGATGGCAATGGGGAAGTCCTCCTGGAGGAGGTAAACGGCCTTTGTAGGAGGGTCCATTGTTCAGGGACCTTCTGGGGGCAGGGGTCCATTCAGTGTGCTGAGGAAAGAGCTGGCCATGCAGATCTCCTATAATGGTGGTAACCAGCACAAACATCCTCACGTGAAAGAGCAGAGCTCCTGAGAGGTGTAGGGGATGTCTCAAGTATACAGACCTGGATTCAGGCACTGGGTGCTCCATGTTTCTCCATGTTTTCCAGCTCCACCTTCACAACAGCTGTGTGAACAGCATTCCTAGGTTTTAGAAGAACCTGCAGAGAGTAATTTCCCCAGGTCTCAGCTTCCCAGTGTTTGAGCCACAGCCTGCTTCTCAGTGGGGCTGAGCAGCAGTAGTCTTTTGTGCTGTCGTTGTGTATGGAATTAGAGCTCATGCCCACTCCTTCTGCTTCCTCAAGCACATCTCCAGTCTCCCCCTTGTCTTCCTACACCATCAGCTTTTCCTAGACCTGGAACATTCCTTTAACGGTCACACGTGGTTTTGGTTTGTTTTTCTCTATTCTCCTTTGTGTTTGAGACCTAGTCCAGTGTGGTGCTAAGGCTGCCCTTGAACTTGTGATCTTCTTGTTTCAGCCCCCGTGTTGGGGTGATAGCACATACCATCGTGCCCAGTACAATTATTTCATGTCATCATGATATGACTTTCCAGTGTTTTCATTTCTTTGTTTCTTTTACAGCAAAACCTCAAGAGACTTGTCCTACTTTCCCCTTCTGCTCCTGATTTTCTTTGTGTGTTCTTTTAAAAAATGCGTTCTTGTTTTTATTTGTTCTTTTGTATTGAGATGAGGTTTTGCTCTGTAGTTGATGCTGGTCTTGAACTCATGGTCTTCCTGTCTCAGACTCCTGACTGCTAGAAATACAGGTAGGCACCATTGTACCTGGAATTATTTTGCTTTTGTGAGATAGGTTCTTCCTCTCTTGCCCAGACTAACCCTGGATATTTGAGTTCAAGCCATCTTGCTTCCAAGTAGCTGGGACTTCAGCTTTCCACTGTAGCTCTCCATTCTTTTATGTGTATGGATGTTTTGCCAGCATAAATGTCTGCACCAGGCTTATTTCCACACTTTGCATTCTGATCACTTGCTTTACCTCTTCCTTTATTGACCCTTGATCCTTGTCCTAGCCCCACCCTAAGGCTGTCTCACTCCGAGCTTCTCCATGAGTCAGTCATAGCTTCTTGCTTCTCAGAGGCCCATCTCCAGTGCCTCCCTATGGCTGGCAGGGCCCTCTCTATCTGCTCGCTGCTGCTGCCTCACCAGTTTGGGTGATCCATTGCATGTGTTCTGAGAACCCACGAGGCAGGCTTCCACCCTCTGAACCAACTGTTCTTTATGCTTAGACCAGACTCAACTCAGAAACTGTCTGGCTCATTCCCCGACTTCCTTCAAGTCTTTGCACAAAGTCTCCCTGGCCTCAGAGGTTCTCCTCTGACCACAAATGTATTGTTTCACCCCCCAGCCCCCAGTTAACCTCACCTTGCTTTCTCTCCCCTCCCTCTTTCCTGGTAGAACATTCTATTTTATAACTTAAAGTATAATTACTTACCATATTCATGTATAATGTCAATATCACAAGAGCAGTTTTGTTTATGCCGTATCCCATGACTGGTGCTCGGCCCATGGTGGATGCTGGTAGGTTTTGATTGTGACACCATTTTTGAGGGGTTAGCCTCAGGCAAGAAGCTAAAGCTGTTCTGGTGGCTAAACCATATTGGATACCTTCACCCAAGGACTCTTGAAGTCCTCTAGTCAAGGGATTTAAAAACATTTAAACAGTATTTTATTTTTAGAGTATGTGTATGTGTGTGGAGTATGTGTGTGCACATTACAGGCACCGGAGGAATCCGGAGGAGAGCATGAGATCCCCTGGGGCTGGGGGGACAGGTGGTTATGAACTACCCGGCAGGAGCCCTGGGAGTTAAGTGCTCTTAACTGCTTATCCATCTCTCCAGTCCGTAGTCCGGGGAATTTCCATCTGCATCTAAGGAAAGAAACCCAGACCATGTCGTTCTCAAGAACAACTTGGTTTGAAAGCGTGGACTCTTATTTTTCAGTCCCCTTACTTTCATGCCGTAGTATTTCAGGCTTGGTTCTGCATGCTCAGCTCTGCTGTTCTCACATTTGTCCTGTCCCCTTTCCAGTTCTCAGAGTACATTCACGCCCAAGTGGCAACAGGCAAAGGGAAGCTGGCTCCCGGTTTCAATGCTGAAATGATCGTGAAGAATATGTTCACCAACCAGGACCGGAATGGAGATGGGAAGGTCACGGCTGAGGAATTTAAACTCAAGGATCAGGAAGCCAAACATGATGAACTGTAAGCCTGACACGAACCAGTTTGTGCCAAGGAGTGCATGACACCAAGCGACCTGTCATGGCAGAGCATGCTGTCAAGGTGTGAAGATTTCTAGGAAGGTTTGAGAGTAGCTAGTAGTAGGTGGGCCATGTAGTACCTAGTGTGTACAGTATGGTGGGCCGATGTCCACGGTGAGAACTTGGGTGGATTTCCAGTGACAGTAAAGAGAATTTGTACAGAGCGCCTTGGCATGGGAAAATCTGCAGCACAATTGTGTTTATGAGTCTTCTGGGAGGTTGTGTTAATAAAGGAAAATTATTTCATAGAAGATGTAGCTGTCGTGGAGGAAACAGAAGAAGTACCCAGGTGTCTACCTAAAGAAATGATTTGTTTTAAAAATCTTGCTGGTGTCTTAAAAAATGTTCACCTCGGGCAGAAAGATAAAGGGCACACATGTTCCAGCAAGATTCCTTGACAGCAGCCACTGCTCTTCTCAGTGTTCTGCACAAGCTCTGGGGATACCAGGCCCTGTGCGACAGCCGCCCCTGTCACCTTCCCTACATCTCCATTTCATGTTTTCCAGTTCACTCTTTACACTGGCAGCCCTCCAGTTGGTAGTGTCTGCCACTTAAAGGTTAACAGGAGTCTCCTGGACAGGAAAACCCCAGACCAAATGGAAGCTGTCCTAGCCCATGAGTTGACCTGCATTTGTTCCTTATCTTTGGGAGACTATCCCGTAATGCTTTCTCTCTCTCTCCACTCTGTATTCCTTTGGGTAGGCACATGTAGGCTGATGGCTGGGTCTCACTGGTCAGCCAACAGAAAATTTTACTGTGACTAAAGTGGATGTGTTATCCCAACAAACGAAGGTGACATTTTCTGCCACCCGTTTGTGTCTTGGAGGGCAATTTGGGGGGGGGTCTCTTATAGAAAAGCAATATTATTATTCAGGCCAGCCCATTCCCACATCATGTGGTAGCCACGTTCCTGCCTTATGTTCTCTGTTCCCAATGGTGTTGGCACTCACCCTGAAGTAATCAGGAAGTTTTCCTTTTGGAATGACTTTTTTTTTTTTTTTTTTTTTAAAACAAATTTAAACTGTACTGATGTCGCCCTGAGATAGTTCATGCAAATGCTGTGCACTCGTTCTGTGGAATTATTGTTGGAAAACTGACTTTTTTTTCTGATATAAAATGTTGACTCATATCATCTGGGTTTATGGTGTTTTATTTGAAGGTTGAGAGGATCCTATGAGAATGCACTGTGCAGTTGAAATCCCCTTGACAAAAACTTGGCAGGACAGCGTTGCATTTATTGCAGAGCACTGTGTAGGGCAATGGGGCATCTGGGTGGGGTGGGGGTGGGGGTGGGGGCAGGAGATGGTACTGGCAGGAAATTCACTAGATAAGCACATTGAAAGGGCTATTTACAGGTGTGGGCAGGGCTCAGGGGAGCAGAAAATGCTGAGATACTATGAAGAAGGGTTGCTTAGCAATAGTTGAAAGCTGTTTGTCATTCCTGGGTCTGGGGTTTAAGGTGAATCAGCTGGGGCAGAGCTGCCTGAATGTGTGTGTTGAGGCATCTAGCTACACACAGGAGCATGGCTGGCACTGCAGCCTAGTGAAGAATAAGAGATACCATCTCTTCTCACCTCCTGTCTGCTGCCTACCATTGGCTTCCATCAGGTGAACCCTAACCTAAGCCAGACAGAAAGGACCTCAGGGTCTGGGCCTTTCCCAGGTTGGCCTGACGAAATGTGCAATTCGTGAAGAATGAAGTTTGGGGAGATTCTGGGGCACAGAATGGGTAGTACCCGGCCAGTGAGGTCATAGCAAGACTCCCTCTAACCTAGAGAGAGAGACAGAGAGACGGGGAGGGGATGAGTTTATTAGTTGGCCTGTTTGCAGGACTGTAACCCTAAGTACTCCCTGGCTCTGGTGCCATCCACTACTTACTATGTTAGGTTTTCAGGAACAGCTCTTTATTTTAAAGTCCTTTCCTGAGAAACTGGAGTCTTATTATTTCATAAAGCAAGTACTAGCAATCATTTAGGTCAACTTGCCAATATAACACTTTTGTCTTTTATGAAAATTAGCATTTAATACTGTGTGGGCACTTCATCCTTAAATTAGTATTTTAATTAGCCACAGAATCATTTCCAGATTACGTTGTTTATATTAAAAATGCTGATGAAGTTTGGATATTTTTTTGAGACTGGAGTCTTATGTCTCTAGTTTATTATCAAACTCTTAGACACAGGTGTTTCTTCTTTTCCAGCTTCCAGAAATGTTTGACCATAGATACCCACTGTCACACTCAGATTAGCTTTTTTTTTTATATATCAGTCTTTAGCTTAGGCTGGTCTTCACTCTCTCATGTAGCCGAGGGCTGGAATTACAGGTGTGCGCCATCACACGCACACTTTATACAGCGCTGCATGTGGAACTGAGTCTCTCGTCAGCTCCCCAAGTGCTGGATTACAGACATGTACCATCATGTCCATTTCGTGGGAAGCCTGTAGGAGAGGCCCTTGGGAGCTTGCCTTTCAAGGAGACTGGGATGGTGGTGTGCTCTGCTTTTATTTCCTGGCCACAAGGTATAACTTTTGCTCTGTCGTGTATTCTTGCCTTTGTAGCTTACCTTTTCAAGGCTCAAAGGAAGAAAAATTTGAGCCCTCCCAAATTTTTTTATTATCTATTTTTTTATATTGATGGAAAAGCTGTGTAAGCAACAGTGTAAGCAACAGCCAACTTTATAGTTTCTGCTGGAACAGCTTTGAGCTGGCTGGCCTAGTTGGTATTTTATGTAACTCAGAGATACTATAGGGAGAGTTTCAGGTACATTTTCATCTTCAAATGCTTCTGTGACCCTATTCTACTCCCAGTGGTCCTTATGCCCATTTGCAGATGTCAGGGTACTTTATTCATTCATCCAGAACATTTCTTCAGCAATCTGAACTTTATGTCATAGGACTGACTTCCTGTTTCATTTATCTCTGTCTTCAAGTTGCTTGACCATAGCATGTAACCATTCTTTTGAACTCTTTGTCTGGGAGTTCCAGGTGATTTTCATTAGGGGTCATTATTCTAGGACTTGTATTTTTGGAGATAATGTGTAGTTGTGTGTGTGTGTGTGTGTGTGTGTGTGTGTGTGTGTGTAACTCTTCATTGAGATTTGTGCCTCTGAAGCTAAGTTTGGTGGTTGAGTTTTTCCTTTTTTGTTGTTGATCAATTACCTTTCTTTATTAAACCCATTGTTTAGGAGGGCTGATGGTTGGGACTGTGATTTCCTGTTTGGTATTTAGGGCTACACTCTCTATTTAGGGCTAGGTCTTCTGCTGGTCAGCTAGTCTGGTGCCTGCAGTTTTCCCTGGTCCTGTGACACAAGCCTGAACAGGACAACTGGAGGGTCCCAGTCAGGCAGTGAGCAGGGCTCTGATGAATGTAAAAGGGAGTGAGGAGACTGGGCCTCAAGACCACAGTTGGTGACTGGAGAGCTGCTGGTGGAGAATGGGCTAGGATATGCTTACGTCCCGAAGGGTGCGAGAGAGAGGCTGGGAAGGGACAGAGGCCCCTGGCAAGCAGCTGAGGACTGGGGAATCCTAGATGGAGGAGAGGGAAGGCTATGCAAACCGCCTGCTTTGGTCTCAGGGCAGCTTGGAACAGCTGGCTCATCCAGCACATCCGATTACTGTGAACAAGTCACAGCTTTACCTCCATGGCCCTCACTGTTCCATCTACCATGACTTGTGTTAGATGTTGCAGCAGCACCCAGCAGGTTTTCTTGGGTTAATCTGCACCTACCGATCCACTGTCCGTGTGACAGCATTGTGACTGGGGCTCTCGAAGTCCATTTTCTTTTCTCTTTTCTTTCCCTCTTTTCTTCCTTCCTTCCCTTCTCCTCCCCCTCTTATTAACCTTTTAATTCTTCGTGAGTTTCACATCATGCACCCCAATCCCACTGTCCCTTCCTAGTGCCCCTCTGCCTTTGCAACCTCCCCCACCCCAAAAATAAAACAAACAAAAAATTAAAAAACAAACAAACCAAAAACAAAGGCGAGACCATCTCGTCGTGGAAGCTGCAGTGTGTCACACAGTACATCCCTCTGTCCACACATCTTTACTTGCAAATGTTCATTTCAGTGAGTCATTGGTCTGGTATGAGGTCTCTGGCTTCTGTGATACGATCAATACTGGATCCTCACAGGGACTCCTCTTGGATAACTTGTTTTTGTCATGTGTCATGGAGACCCTGCAGCTTTGGATCTGCAGGACTTGTTGTTTGTTTTCTGAGACAGAGTCTTGCTGTGTAGTTGTCTGGCTCTGAACTCGTGATTCTCCTGCTTTGTCCTGAGTACTGGGGTTATAGGAGTCTACCTCTTTAGCCAGCCCCAACTTCTGGTTTATAAAGTCCTGAAGTTTCTCCTATCCTCTGATGCTGTTCTTTCCTTTGAATATAATACTGTTAAGTGTGGTCTCAGTCCTTTATCACTAAACTTCACATTAAATACTTTTGCTCTTTCATATGTTATTTATTACAAAACCCAAAACAACCAGTGGAGAGTAAGGATAAGGGCCTTTCTGCCCCTTCTGGCTGGACGAGAGACGGTTTTCACAACGAATGGCCAGACCAGTCAGATCACATGTGCTGTCTGTAAGGCAGACTACTTAGCTGCCTGGAGGATCTGAAGTTTATAAGTTACAGTAAGGGTCAAATATATCACAGTAGAAACTAAACCCACAAAAGCTAAGCAGCAAAGAGATCTGGAATGGGACACCAAGGAACCCAGTGTGACTGGTCTGAATGAGCTATCTCCCATAGTCTTAGGCATCTGAATACTTGGTCCCCAGTTGGTGCTGCTGTCTGGGGGCGTGTGGCCTTAGTGGAAGCATGGCACTTGGGCTGGGCTTTGAGAGTTTAAGACTCCTGCAATTGCTAGTTTGTTCTCTCTGCTTTGAGCTTGCATTTCTTCCTGCTGTCTCTGCTTCACTGTCAGGAACCCTAACTTCCCAGAGTGTAGAAGCCCAAATAAATGCTCTCTTCCCATGAATGGACTTGGCTATGGCATTTTATCACAGCAATAGAAAAGTAACTCATCTATCCAGCTATACTTTATTTCTGAAACTTTTTACAAGGAACTCTTTACTTGTGTTCAATAAAAGAAAATAATTTTCACAGTCCTTAGTATTCTTAAAGGACAAATTAAATTTTTCCTGCAATATCTTTTTATATACTTAGACATGTATTTTAAAAGTAGGGTTAATGGAAAAATAAGCATTATATGGTTTTTGTTTTTGCTCCTCAGTCCCACGTAGCCCAGGCTAGTCTGACTTGAGGCTGACCTTAAATTCTCAACTCTCTTGCATTTTTCTCTCATGTGCTAGGATTACAGACATATGTTGCCACCATGACAGGCTGAGTATGATCTGGACAGCAGAACTGTAACAAAGCTTGCCATGTCAGGTTATTCTCAGTGCTTCACACAGAGTGTTGTAATGTTAGTGATGTGGACACCACAGGTCTCCATGTCAGGTTTGTGCTCAGTGCTTCACACAGAGTGTTGTAATGTTAGTGACGTGGACACCACAGGTCTCCATGTCAGGTTTGTGCTCAGTGCTTCACACAGAGTGTTGTAATGTTAGTGACGTGGACACCACAGGTCTCCATGTCAGGTTTGTGCTCAGTGCTTCACACAGAGTGTTGTA